>CM062816.1:1704767270-1705367270 GCA_031772625.1 Pinus tabuliformis | reverse complement strand
CATGGAGATGATCATGGACAAGATTCTTTTGTCAATATTTTAACTAGCATCATAAATGAAGAGTCTATTCTACATGATTTAGATCTTCTCATGTCACGTGATGGTAGTTTCCTACATCTAAAGGAAATGAGTTTATTTGATTCTTTGGTTGAATTTTTTGCAACAAATAATTTGGTCAACATGCCCAATCAGAATATGCATAAATCATTGAATTGTCCAATTGCAAGGTGTGTTATAGAGCAGACCAGAAGAACAAAAAATGTTGAAAACGAGGATGATGTGTTCGAGCATGAAGTGTTGTTATATCATGGAGAGCGTGTTATGTTGAAATATAATTTTTGGGTTGAAGAAGGGATGGTAAATGGTGCACTTGGATTTGTTGAGGATATCTTCAATATGCCTAGATCTAAGCAACCTAAATTTCCAATGTTCATTACAATTATTTTTGTGAAGTACACAGGTGTTCCATTTGATATAAGTTGTCCAAACATTATGCCTATAACACCCTTTTTTAGAGGGAATCTTAAACAAATTCCTTTAAAAATGGCATGGGCATTCAATATACACAAATCACAGGGGATGAATTTGCAACTAGCCACTAATGATATAGGAGATAGAAAGAGGTAGGGTTTGACATTTACAACTATATCAAGAGTGAAATTGTTGGATGATTTATGAAATTCACAACCTTTTTCTTTTCAATGTTTGTTAAAATGAAAAACAGAGCATATGTCACACATAGGAAGAAAGAGGAGGAACGATTAAATACATTATCATTGTAACATATTTATTTTCTTTAATTAAAATATTATATAAAAAATATAATTGCATGTATTGGAAAAAATATATATTTCTTTAAGAAGAGTCTTTTCGGTAGAAATCACATAGGATAAAATTTTGTTGACACGTTTCGAACCATTTAGTGTGGTTCATCATTAGGACCAGATGAAGATGTAGATCATGGCACATGCTTAAATAAAGGGCGATGTAGAGACCAAAAGATCATATAACGACTAGTTTATGAAAAATAATATTTTAATAATGATTATTAAGATAAAATAACATTCCTATAATGGCTGGTTTAAGAATAATAATATTATAATTTATAATAATAATTAAGATATAAATAATATTAATATTAATTAAGAAAGATTGAAAAATGTAAACATTAATAGGAAACAAACAATCCAAGTCAACCAAATATAGGGAATAGAGTCAAAAATAAAATAAAATAAATAAATAAGTAAAATAAAATTAAATAAATAAATAAATAAATAAAGAGGAGTCAAGACCTCATTAATGAGTCAAGTTCCTATAACAAAAATAATAATTAAAGGAGACTAAAATTAAAACAAAGAAATCAAAAGGGAGGGTAAAATTATTATTATTATTATTTTTATTATTAGTATTTTTTCTTTAACGGTTATTTATGAAAAATAATATTTTAATAATGATTATTAATATCAAATAATATTCGTATAATGACTAGTTTAAGAATAATCATATTATAATTTATAATAATTATTAAAAAGGAAAAAAAAGAAAAAAGAACAAAGTAAACACACACACACACACACACACACACACACACACACACACACACACACACACACACACACACACACACACATATATATTAAAGGTGAGAAAACATATCAAAATAAATGCAAATACCTATATAGAAACAAAAAATTCATAAATAGAAATGTCAAACCCTAAAAAAAATAATAATCCGCAAACAAAAAAAAACTAGGAGGACACGACAGGGATCCAAAGTCTGCTAATATTCCAACCATCGTCTCTATTTAAGTTATTGGGCCTTTTTTCAATTTCCAAGGCCTCCCTGAATCTAAAATGATGGAAATGACTAACCTTGGAAATTAAATGGGCTTCCTCAATGCAGATGTGATGCATATATTTTTCTGCATGTTCTGCCAAAGCAGAGGAGCGGGTCCTACAATGCTTGATGTCAGCTGCATGCTTCAAATCCTTTGATTAATTGAGTGACCAGTCTCACCAATGTAGGTAGTCCCACAAGAACAAGGGATAACAAAAACACCTTTCATATTTTTGGGGTCCACATGGACTTTAATGGACCTTAGAGAGATTCAGATGGTATTTAAAGGCCTAAAGGTTGAAGGAAAATTATTCTTCTTTAGGATCCTTGCAATCTTATGCGTAGTTCCTTGGATAAAATGGAGATGAACTCCAAAAAAATGATCCTTGGTTTCTTTCTTAGCCTTAGGACCTTTTTCAACTTTGAGGAAAGACTTAGTACATTGATGTCTACTATACCCATTATTAGAGAAAACAATCAAGAGGTGTTCTTTCTCCTCATTGAGATGGTTAACATCAGAAACCCTTAAATCTCTAGTCACTAAAGTATTGAGATCACCCAGCTTTTGAGCCAGGAAATTATGAGAATTAAATGAAGATATGTGTGAGTTTTCTTCCGAAAGACTCAATGAGAAAAAGAGCCATCTTCATTCCTTGAGAGGAGGATGTCAAGGAAGGGTAGACTATTATTAATTTCAAGTTCCATGGTGAAATTTATGGAATTAGATTGATTATTAATATGAAGGAAAAAAGGTCCAACTCTTCCTCGCCATGGGACCAAACGACAAAAGTGTCATCCTCAAACCTCTTCCACATCCTAGGTAGAAGATGAGAAGAGGCCAAGGTCCTTGATTCAAAATCCTCCATGAATAGATTAGCCACCACAGGGGAGAGGGGGGAACCCATGGCGACACCACAAGTTTGTTCATAGAATTCCCCATTGAAGGAAAAAAAAGTAGAGGTAAGACAAATATCAACTAACTTAGCAGTATCAGGATTTGTAATACGCTTGATGACCTCGATGGCTTTGATGATAGGGATATTAGTGTAGAGGGAGACCACATCAAAACTCACAAGCTTGTCATTGAGATCAAGCCTGAAATCCTTCAACTCATTGACAAATGAAGCAGATTCGTTGGAAAGGGAATCTGTATTACTCACAAGGGGCCCAAGATTCATTACTAAATATTTAACAAGAAGATAAGTTGACACTCCTATCGTGTTGACAATGGGTCTTAGAGGAGGCCTTTCTACACTAATATCCCTATCATCAAGGCCATCGAGTTCATCAAGCATATTATAGATTCTAATACTGCTAAGTTAGTTGATATTTGTCTTAACTCTACTTTCTTTTCCTTCGACGGGGAATTCTATGAATAAACTTGTGGTGTCTGCATGGGTTCCCCCCTCCCCTATGGTGGCTAATCTATTCATGGATGATTTTGAATCAAGGGCCTTGGTCTCTTCTCATCTTCTACCTAGGATGTGGAAGAGGTTTGTGGATGACACTTGTGTCATTTGGTCCCATGGTGGGGAAGAGTTGGACCATTTTTTCCTCCATTTTAATAATCAATCTAATTCCATAAAGTTCACCATGGAATTTGAAAGTAATAATCATCTACCCTTCCTTGACATCCTCCTCTCAAGGAATGAAGATGAATCTTTTTCTCATCGAGTCTTTTGGAAGAAAACTCACATAGAGCAATATCTTCATGCTAATTCTCATCATTTCCTAGCTCAAAATATTGGTGTTCTCAATACTTTAGTGACTAGAGCTTTAAGGATTTTTGATGATAAGCATCTCAATGAGGAGAAAGAACACCTCTTGAGTGTTTTCTTTAATAGTGGGTATAGTAGATACTGATCTACTAAGGTTTTTGTCAAATATGAAAAAGGACCTAAGGCTAAGAAAGAAACCAAGGATCATTTTTCTGGGGTTCATGTCCCTTTTATCCAAGGATCTACAGATAAGATTACGAGGATCCTAAAGAAGCATAAGGTTCCTTCAACCTTTAGGCCTCTAAATACCATTCGAAGCTCCATAAGATCCGTTGAAGATCTTATGGACCCAAAAATATGAAAGGTGTTTTTGTTATCCCTTGCTCTTGTGGGACTCCCTACATTGGTGAGACTGGTTGCTCGATTAATAAAAGGATTCATGAGCATGCAACTGAAATCAAACATGGCACGACCCACTCTTTGCTTTGGCAGAACATGTAGAAAAATCTAGGCATCACATATGCATTGAGGAAGCCCATGTCATTGCCAAGGTTCGCCATTTCCATCATCATAAATTAAGGGAGGCCTTGGAAATTATAAAATTCCTTATAATTTAAATAGAGAGGATGGTTGGAATATTAGCAGAAGCTGGGTCCCTTTCCTGTCCTCCTAATTTGTTTTTGTTTGTGGATTATTTTGTTTTTTAGGGGTTGACATTTCTATTTATGAATTTTTTGTTTCTATATAGGTGTTTTCATTTAATGTTAGTATTCTTTTGATTCGTTTTCTCACCTTTCATATATATATATATATATCTATATATATATATATATATATATATATATATATATATATATATATATATATATATATATATATATATATATATATATATATATATATATCTGTATGTATATATTTTCCCTCCCTTTTGATTGGCTTGTTTTAATTTTAGTCTCATTTAATTATTATTTTTGTTGTAGGATCTTGACTCATTAATGAAGTCTTGATTCCTCTTTATACACACACACACACACACACACACACACACATATATATATTATTTTAATAATTATTATAAATTATAATATTATTATTCTTAAAATAGTCATTATAAGAATATTATTTGATCTTAATGATCATTATTAAAATTTTATTTTTCATAAACTAGTTTCTAATAATAATAATAATAATAATAATAATAATAATAATAATAAGAATAGTAATAATAATAATACCCTCCCTTTTGATTGCTTTGTTTTTATTTTAGTCCCCTTTAATTTTATTTTTTATAGGATCTTGACTCATTAATCAGGTCTTGACTCCTATTTATTTATTTATTTTACTCTGTTCCCTGTATTTGGTTGCCTTGGAAGATTTATTTCTTATTAATGTTTACGTTTTTCTATCTAGTTTAATTATTATTATTATTATTATTATTTATCTTAATTATTATTATAAATTAAAATATTATTATTCTTAAACTAGATATTATAGGAATATTATTTGATCTTAATAATCATTATTCACATATTAATTTTCATAAACTAGCCGTTATGTGATCTTTTGGTCTCTACATTACCCTCTATTTAAGCCTGTGCTATGATCTGCATCCTCATTTGGTCCTGATGATGAACCACATTAGCTCGTTCGAAACACGTCGATAAAATTTTCTCCTATGTGATTTATACTGAAAAGACTCTTCTTAATGTAATATGGATCACATAAGCCTTAATTCAGAAAATATGTTTCTTGGAAAGAACATTTGTTCAAAAGGAGAACAATTAGGTGCATTGTCATTTGAATATCAGGGTTCATAGTAAAAGAGATATGCAATCACATAAGACATAACAATATGCTTTGATAAAGTGCAAGATATGCTAACAAGTGTTCAACATAATATCATTATATACATGAGAGTTAGACATGAATAAAGTTAACAAATGAGTAGGAAATACATGCACTAAAAAAATAAATTGAAGACATGAAATCTATGTGATAGCTAAATACACATTCAACTCAGGGTTTTGTTTTACAAAAAGATTTCACTTCAATGATTCATTGGGAAATAAAAATTATGTTCCAAAAATATATTTGCATGTGATGACAAAAGAAATTTACTTGAACAGAACTTATGATGAAAGCATAAATGATTAAGTGCACCGTGGTTTGAACAAAAGGGTTCACAATGAAATATATATGCAATTAAAGAACATATAACAATTTACTTTGATAGAAATAAATAAACGAAAAGATATGCTGAGAAGTGTTGAAAATAATATCCTTTTATTCAACCATAAATATACACTAATAAAGTTAATAATTAAGTAGAAGATATATCCGTGAAGAGGTACAAGTCATAACAACAAATCAATGTGTTGGCTTTATTCGCATTGAACTCAGACTTTTGTTCTACAAAAAGTTTTCACTTGAAAATTTCATGTCAAAATACAAATCTTGTTCCAGAAATATATTTGCATGTACTTCGAGAAATAAATTACATGAAATTAATTTATGTCCAAAATGAGAGTAATAACAATTTCCTTTGACAGGAAAAAAAGGAAGTCTAACATATGCTGAGAAGTGTTTAAGAGAATATCCTAATTTTCCACCAGAGACAAGAATGGATAAAGTTAAGAGTCAGGTAGAAGATACATGCGCTAAGAAATTAAAGTGACGAAAGGAAATCGATGTCATAGGTCAATACACATTCAAGTCTGAGTTTTGTGCTGCAAAAATATTTCTCTTAAAAAAATTGATTAGGAAATAGAAGTCTTGTTGCAAAAATATCTTGCAAGCAATGGGAGAAATAAATAACTCGAAACTAAACTATCTTGAAAACATGAGAAATTTAGTGCATTATAGTTACAATACACAGTTCACTACCAGATAGATATGAAACCAGAGAACAGAAACCAATTTTCCTTGACAGAGGAAAAAAATGTGCGACATGTCCTAAGTAGTATTTAAGAGAATGTGGTGATATTCAATCATAGATAGACATGAATAAACTTAACAATTGAGCACAAGATACATCCATTTAAAAATGAAAGAGATATCAGGGAATGAATTCCATAGGAAAGACACATTCAAATGGGAGTTTACTATTTCAAAAAAAATTGACTTTAAAAATTGCTTGGTAAATACAAGTGATGTTCAAAAAATATATTTTCATGTAAACCTCAAAATATATATCTTGAAAATAAAATATGTTGAGAATGATAACAATTTAGTACACTATAGTTTCAATTAGAGGGGAAAAAATGAAATTTCTTTGAGCAACAAAATAAGGTGTGACATATCCCAAAAACTAATGAGTACAACATGCCAATATTGAGTTGGAGATAAACTTGAGTAAACTCAACAACTGAAGAATATGTACATCCATCAAGAAGTTAAAGTGATCAGATGAAATGAATTTGGCAACACAACATGCATTCAATTGCAAGCTTTTGTCTCCAAAAATCTTTGAGTTCAAAAAATGCTTTGGAAAATAAAAGTCTTACACTTTATGACCATACAAACCCTTAATCCAATGTAAGAGGTCCTAAAAATAGTAATGGATAAAAGGAAAGTTTCTAAAGTTTTTTTGCAAAAATAACAATTTATGCTCTTAATTTTTAATGCTTCTAGAAAGGATTTTGTGCAGGGAAATCTCGTTGGTAGTTCAACCTTCCTCCTCCTCATCAGAGTCTTCATTTTCCACACTAAGAAAATGTGGTGTGTTTTCCTAGATCTAGCTAGCCCAATTTGAGTGTAGCTAAGAAATTGTTGAGAAGTGGATAGGATGAAAATGAGTGATATTGACTTTGCACATGGATATGAAATTCTGTACAACTTTTTTATTTTTATTTTTATATTTGATTGTAAATTTGGAAACTAGTTTGATTTTCTCTAAGGGAAATTGCATGAATCTTTGAAAGTTTTCTTAATTCTAGGTTTTAGGGATGTCTGTGACTTTTTGGTCATCTGTGGTGTTGTCTTTTAGATTATTTTTCATAACTGGGGTTTTTCATCTTTTAATGGTTTGGAGCTTGACCAATTGAATTCCTCTATAAAATCTATCTCCATTTCCCATATTGACAAACAATGTTTAGTGGCCCTTTTGATGGATTCTTTGATCTCTTTGGCCTCATATGGTCATTGACCCAAAGAAGAAAACATTAGTCTTGATTCCATTTTAGAGACTTTCAATATGCTGTCAGGCTGGAGCTGTGTTTCCCATTAAATAATTGATGTGATTGTTTGTTTGATGTACTTTCTTTATTCCACAAAAGATTCTATTCTCTCTTCAAGATGCAAATTTTGCTGATAAAATCCACAAATTTTATTCACTTGTTTATAAAACATAGCTTAGTCTTTCCTCAACATTTGGTTGGCTTGTATTTCTTGTGCCTTAAAAATCTCTAGACTATTTTCTGCTTCATGACTTTGAATTTATCGAAAATTAAGAGTCTCAATTTCTTCCTTCATTGTTGTCATCATGGTTAGAATGTTGTTGTCACATTCTTTCTTCAATATTCTTATTTGTTGTGGATGTGCCTTTTCAATTTGCTGGATCTCTATGGAGTGTTTAAGTTTCAATTCATTTTGGTATTGATTCTGTAAGTTGCGTCTTTCAATGGTGAACCCACCTACAAGCAATGTGAAATTGTTTTGCCAACTTTCTTCAATGAATGCCTTATTTTTCTCTATTTCACTTTCTAGGAGTTTTATCTTCTATTGACTGTTCTTGTAGGTGTTGGAGATCTCATCAACGTGGTGCTGGTTATAATTGACAAAGGTTGCCAAAGCCCAGGAGGATTCTTCAACCTTTTCCTCAACATTCCCTATTGCTTGCCAACTAAATTCTAAAATGGTTTTGAAAATTTCAATTTCTTTTTCTTTGTTATTCTAACAATTGAATTAGTTTTAGCATTAAATTAATACTCATTCAAGGATGGAACACTTTCACGAACAATTTCTACTTCAGTGATAGGTTTAAATAAAAAATAATCGAGAGGGATTTTTGTAGAAATTAGAGTCATGGATGTGTCATGACAAGTCTGTGGAATATATATATCTCAATACTTTGTTCTTGTTGCTCAAGAAACTCTTTTCTCATCTTTCTTTGCATCAATATGCATATATTTAAGTTCCTCATTAATTTTCTTCGACTCTATATGTGCCTCGCTGGTGTCTTTTGAGCCATCAATAATAATGATATTGTCGGTAGAGGAACTCTGTTTTTCATTACTTGTTCTTTCTTTGGTCTCTATTGTTTCTAACGTTTGACTTCTATGTTCCTTTCACCTTGTTGGTCTATCTCAATATCTTTCTCTTTTTCTTTAAGAGTGCTTAATGTTGCCATGTTTGTCTTTGGAACTGTAAAACAAACATAAAGAACATTTACAATTTGGGATTCTTCTAAATTTGGAGAAGAGAAAACAGGGTATGAAATAATGTCATTGGAATTGTATTTCAATATCTCAACAAATTTTATCTCTTCAATTGTAGTATCAGTATGAAGACTCTTATGGTTAAGGAAGTCCTCATAAAGAGTTTCCCTAAACTATTATAGTTTACTTCTATCCTCCCTAATCAACAACCTCCATCTTTCAATATCTTGGTGGAAATGATCAATATTAATGAAAATTTCATCAAAAAGAGGTTACTGGTGTGTGTAGGTTTTGATGTAGATGAAAACCCTATAATGGTTGTTGATGATTCCTGGAGGGTCATAGTCATGAAGGGTCAATGAATAAAACCAAACATGCTTGAGTTCTTTAGCCTCCTTAAATGCTAGTCCTTGGTCCTTGAGGCATACTTTTCCAAAGTTAATTTGGGAGTTTGACCATATTTTCTTCTAGAGTTTTCTCAATTTATAAGCTTGAACATTCAACGCCATTTGATTGGCTACCTCTCTTAAGGATATCCTCTTTGGAATAAATATAGGAAGAAGATGAGGGCCGACTTCACTTCCATAGACTCTAATGTTTGTGAATAATTTTTCCATGAACTAGTCTCCTATTTCATGTAACACCACTTTAAGGCATTCACTAACCATGGGAGGGTTTTCTCCAAATAGAATCTGACGGAAAGGGGTCGTCACTTAATTACAAATATCATAAAAATGGAATTCAAAGTTACTTTCCCACAAAATAGGGGCAGAATTCTGAATAGGAAATTTTTGATCAACTAGGCAATTCCATTTCATCAAAGGAAATGAAACATAATTAATTATAATATCTGTAATATAGTATGACATGCGAAACAACTGATCTGTAATATCCCTACAATAAAAACTCTTGCAAATTCATATATTTATAAAATAAATATATTATTAATGTAATATATGACTAACATTTTCATTAATGTGGACGTGGTTGTAATTACCAAAAGGAATTACCTTGTCAGTTTCGTAACATTCTTGGTCTATACAGTGGGATGTTTAAAAGACTCAATTATTCATGGGCAATATGAAGAATTAGTTACAATATACTTTTAATGCTCATAAAACTAAATGCAAGGAAGGTGTGAGAAAAGGGGACTGAAATTGGAATTCACTGAGGAAAACACCTTATATGGATGAGAAAACTTGATAATGAATTTGAAGAGACACTTCCAACAAAGAATTGGATATGGAGGCAGAATCTATAAAAACAAAGGAAATATTCTTCAAACAAAAGATAAGTGTTCCATGCATTTAATTCTTAAAAGGTTGCATGGATAAATTAATTGTGTGAAATTGCATGATTTATTTGACTAGAAGTTAATTCAACCTGGTTGTTGTCTTAAAATATTTACTTATCTTTACTTGCATATAGAAATATAGAGAACAATGTGTTAGTGCATTAAAAAAATTAAATGAGAATCATGTGCATAAAATGACAAGTAGCCAGGCTTCTTGAAAAGAATGTGTGATTTTTCTTTTAATAATTTTCTTGAAAAAGGAATGCATGCTTAATGCACAAAGTTAATAATTATTTTGCCAAATTTTCTTGAGGAAGAAACACTTATTTGCATGAAAATAAAAGTAATTGTGTTATATTTTCTCAGAAAGGAAATATGCAGTTGCATGCACAAAAGGAACAATTTTGGCATTAGATTTCTTGGAAAGAAAACACATGTGAAACCTGCACACAAAAATATTAAAGAAATCACGATATTTTTCATGGAAATAATGTTTGCAAAATTTTCTTATGAAAAGAGAAAGAAAATAAGTTATTTCATTGAAGAAAAAATTGCCAGGAAATTATGAGAGAAAGTTAGATTATTAATTGCCATAGAGATATTAGCATGATTCCTATAGACTCTTAAGAGGAATATGTGCACAATAATAATATACATTATATTTGAATTATTGAAATAAATTTCTGTGTTAATTCTTGAAATGAAAATATTAAAGTGAAATGTCTTTGCATACATTATCAGATTCTTGGAAAAGAGAAAAGATAATTAGATTAATTTTCTTGGAATGGTTTTCATGAATCTCTATGCATATATTACCCATGTTGTTGATTTAAAGAATACAAGGATTTGAGTGAAAAACTACTTGCATAGGAGTTTTGTCAATGAATTGATGAAAAATAAAGATTGTTTTATTAAAATATGCATATGAAATCTCATTCATACAAGAACAAGAACATGCTCGTTTCTCGAAAAGATTATGTGCATTAAAGGAAGGGTCATTGTGTTAAAAAAAAAGAACGTTGCATGCATGAAAGGGTAGTAATTGTGATATAGAAAATATGTTTTTGTGTGTAGATAAATAAAGTTATTATGTTAGTTTTCTTGAAAATATTGTCTGGCTAGATGAATTGTGTTAGTTTCTTGATTTAGGTGCATAAAAGGTTAAGTTAACCTTGTTATTGTTGCCTATTTTTTATGCATAAAAGATGGTTATCTATGGTAATTTCTTGAAAGGGAAGCATGAGAAACTTGCATATAGAAAGATAGAGAAACAAGGTTATATTAACTTCCTTTTGAGAAAGAAGTATGTATTTGTTTACATGAAAATAATAGCTAATGATGGTAGCATTATAGAGAAGGGAATATGTGTTGCGTATATTAAAGAAGGGATATTATGATAAGATCTTGCATGCAAAAAGAATAGTCAGTGTTATAGAGATATGTTCTTTGCATGGATAGAATAACTATTGAGCTATATTTATTTAGAAAAATTAGATTTAATTACTTTTATCATAACTATTATGTTAGTTTCTTTTGGTATAATATCATGCATATCCATGCAAGATTTGTATCAACTTTCATTTGGAAATTATATACATTTGTATGTGGGAAATGATAGCATGTTGTATTAGCCTACATTGGAAAAGATTCTTTGGGAAAGAAGATGAATTTACATGCTCAAAAACCATAGTAATGTGTTGGTTTCCTTGGAATATATATATGGGTAATGTTGGTATGATTTATTGCATTAGTTTTATGGAAAAGAAAACATGTTTTTGCACACAATATTGTGCTAGATTTCCTCGAAAAGGAAACATGTGTTTGCATGCTCTATTGTGTTAAGCATTATTTTGGGAAGATTCTTTTGGAAAGTATATGCATTTGCATGCATAGAAACAAAATTCGTTGTGTTAGATTTATTTACATATTAAAAATTATTAAAATAATATTTGAATAAATAACAATAATCAAGAGTGTATAAACTTACTCTTTCAATCTTTAATTTGTATTAAAATTAAATTCATTTTAATTTTAATTAAACCTTATTTAGCTCAATCCCAATCAAGTATACTTTAAAAACTAGAAAACTTTATAAATGAATACCTAATAATTAGTAATTAATAGAGAGATAATAATAGTCTACAAACATCAATACTTAGGAACATCATTAACAAAATATCTTAATAATGATTAATTAATAAATATATAATAATAGTCTATGAGCATCAAGACTTAGTAACATCACTAACAAAATATTTTTAATAATTATCAATTAGGAAAATTATATATTTCCATAAATTTGAGAACATTAGATTAAGATAGTTCATTATCATTATAACATTAAGTTCTAATTATTATTTATTATTTCAATCATGGTTTGAAAAGAAAATAATAAAAATTCAATTAGTAATGCATATAAGATTAAGTTAGTTCATGACCGTTATTAAATATCAAGTTTTAATTATAATTTAATATTTTAATCATGCAACATTTAAACATTATTGTCAATACTAAAAATTAATCATTAAAATCTTCTAATTAACAAAAACTAATTAGTTATGCAGAAAAAATTAATTAGTTGATAATCATTAATAATATTAGGTCATAACATTTAATTTTAATCATTTAATCAATAACTAAAAATACAATTGTCAAAATTTAATAATCATTAATAAAAAAATTAATAATCATTAATAAAATCAGTAAATTAAACTAAATCTATTTCATATCATTATCAATTGTGTGGGCTCCATGCATTCCCATCCCAACCCTCTCCTCTATTTATTACCTCATTAATATCTGACTTATTCACTCATTTAATCCTGATGATGAACCACAGAGGTTGGTTCAAAATGTTGATTATAAAAAAAATGAATGTGATGACTCCAGAAGATATCACCACACAAAATGCACATCACAAAAGCCTCAAATCTATAACTTTATCATAATTACCTTCACACTTCTTGAATCTTGCGTTGTTGAAGTTATCTAGAAACTGAGTGTTTAAGAAAACTTTGGGAGGAATCATCTTGTAAATTGCTGAAACTACTTGTAGATTCCAAGAGGCTATACATTTTTTGTTGTAGCCTACTATAGTGATGGTAGGAAAATCTAGGTGTTGCATAGCCCATGCAACCATGTCATATAGGGAATTTTTTTTTTCTCTAGAAACAACTTTGTGGAGTTTTATACCTCTAATTTTTTCAAATTCAGTGTTTTCTTCCTGAGTTGAAGTTTTGGAATTTAAATAGATTATATTCTCAAAGAAATTATAAATTTCTTCCCACTTCATCATACTTGCCATCTGGGTTTTGAAGGTGGTGTTAGAAATGAGAGTTGTGTTGACATTGCAATTTTCTGGTTCTAGATTTTTGGCTCCCTTTAGGCATTCCTTAATGTGTTGAATAACCTACTTTGATGTCATAGGTTTTACTTTCTTATCCATGTTGTGCCCTGAAAATGAATTAAAAAAATTGAACTTTCTATGAGAGATATCAAATTTACTAATGCAGTTCTCTATGACAATGCATTCTTATCAGAAATTAGAAGCCTTGCAGTGAATTTGAACTTGTTTATTTGTAACAAGGGATAAGTTTTAGAGAACCACTGTGAACAGGGCGTGGAAAAGAGATTTCAAAATAGAGAGCGGAAAACAAGAAAGTTTCTAAATTTTGTTTAAACCCTCGGGACATGCAACAATAAATTCACATGAAATCCGTTAATTATTCATTCAAGTGACGAGATGTTTCAACCAATTGCATGCAAAAATTGAGGCGAGGTTTCATGGTCGGAGTTCAGGGAATGTTTTTTTGAAACATAATGGATTTCCATTTAGGAGTTTGTTTTAAAATAATAAAGAAACCTAAAAGACTAAAAGAAAATTATGGTTAGCATGTAAACCGATTAAAAAACATTTTATTTCTAGTCATAATGGAAGCCAGTCGGGTAGTCAATAGTCACAATGTTGCTAAATTCAATTTTCTGTCAACAGTGACCGCGAACCCAACCTCTAGTGTGGTTGGGGTAAGACAGAGGCCAGTAGTCGGGAGGGGGGGTGTGGAGAATGTTAGTTCATTTAGTTCGTCTATGTTTCCCCATGCCACTGTAGTTAGGAGTCGAAAAGATAGAAACCTATCAAATATTTTTAAGAAATAGAAAGCCCTGACCTCCAACTTTTGATTTGCACATGTGAATATTTTTTTAATTTTTTGAATATTTGTCTTGCAAATTTTTTCCTAGTGAGATGGTTAATCAGGTAGTCAGAGGTTAGCTAGGCAGAACTCCGATAATGGTAGGCAGTTGGGTGGTGAGAAGTGGGGAAGTGTAAAAATATAGTTTATGCCAATAGAGGTTGTGACCTCGACGCACAACGTAGTTGGGGTAAGACAAAAGTCAATAGTCAAGAGGTGAGTTCTAGAGAATGTTCTTTCATTTTGTTCGAGTAAGCAGCCTGACCTCGGTTAGATACGATTTGGAACATCAATAACCTTAGTCGTGTTTTTATGAAATAGAAAGGCTCGACCTCCGACTCACATGTTTTTTTTTTGACTTTTAATGTTGCATTTTTTATAGAATTTTTGAATAAAATAACTATTTACAAAAGGAAGGGAAGAAAAAAAGAGATTTTTATATGGGGTCCTTATTTTTATTTTTTTTTACAAAAAAAACTATTTAAAAAAAGAAAGGGAAAAAAGAGAGAAATTTTTATACTATGCTCCTTCTAATTTTATTTATTTCAAATATATTTATAATGATATTAATTTTCATTAAAAATTAATTTTAATTAATTAATTAATAATAATTCATAGGGTTTTTAATAATAATGATAAGAATAATAATAACAACAACAACAACAACAACAACAACAACAATAATAATAAATAAATAAATATATATATATATATATATATTAATAAATAATAACTAATATATCAATAATGATATTAATTTTAATTAATTAATGAATAATAATAATAATAATAATAATAATAATAATAAACAACAACAACAACTAATGCCTATCGGCATATTTCAACCACATTTACTAATTTGGTTATGCATGTGATTGATTGATATATGCCCATCAACGTATACCAACCACATTTACTAAATAAATGTAGTTGTGCTAGTTAATTTTAAATGGAAATTTAAATTATAAACTAGAGTTAATTGTTTATGTCAAAAATAATTTAATCAAGAGTTTTAAAATACTTTACCCTTTAAAGTTTTTAATTGAGATATCTTAACACTGGATTAAATCTACACTTCAATGAACGTCTTGAATGTTAAGAATCTCTCCCCCCGTCGCTTTTTTTAATTTTCATTGTATTACAACTTTTAGGAAGTGAAATATCTTCATTTCTTCCAAAGAAAATGAGAAGCTTGGTTCATGTATAGTTGTCATTGATTTTTCTATTCTAAGATATAGTTTTCTTGTTTTCAATTGCATACTATGTTTTTTTAAAGCTTGTACAAATGTCTTTTTTCTCTAGTGGTTAAGGTTCCCAGAGAAAAATAGATATCTCAAAAACTATTAAACTAGATGATTATAAAAAGTATATGTGCACTTCATGGATATTTCCTCTTCAAAATGGTGTTTTTTATTTTTCCTTTTACATAACTAGGAGAAAAAAAGTTGTTGGAAAACTAAAAGTATATAAAATGTGATTTAAATATTATTTTTTTTTACTTTAAAAAATAATAAAAATACCTTTTATAAAAGTTGTAAACGACAGTTCATAGGCACTAGTCCATTACAAACATATTTATCAAGGCATTATAGCTCATCATTTTAATTGCAGGGATTTAACCATGTGAAGGGAAGATAACAACCATTCTTCCCAAACAGTCGAGATAACCTGAATTGATATATACGTTGAATACTCAATTTGACATTGAGAAAAAAAAACTCATTATTTTTCATGTAACTTAGTATATCAGTCTAAATGTTCTATGTTTTTCAGTTCTTTCCAAAACATTATTCCCATGAGTTTTACCTTGACTCTAGTTGAAAATTTTGAAGTTGGAATTTTAATAGTTGTGATTTTATTAATTGAGTGACCTAGGTACTCCTAACATGATTTCTTGTCCTCTCCAGCTAGGAATAGATATATTCACTATCTTAATCTAAGAAATTCAATATCACACCAATGTATGACCTCTCTAATGTTGAAAACCTTGGGCATGCAACTTTCTTTTACAAATATAGAAGTCAATTTTTTTAATCCCTTTGGTCTTCCTCTTGCATTTCCAAATTCTGCTTCTAGTCTATCTTCCAAGCTTAGTCTCTATTGGTTTGAGCTAGTGAATTGACAATACCTTTATGATATATCTCAAGCTTTCCCCGAGTGCCATTCTCTTCCTTTAAACTCTTATAATTCTATAATATTGTCTTGAATAGTGCACATTGAATCTTTCAATCACTTTCTTGATGTCCCCCAAATCTTATGTAACAATTGAACTAGTCATAAAGAGATATGATGTATTTATCCATTATTATATTCAACATTCAATAGAAAATGCCACGCATCAATGTAGTAGGTTGCCACTAACATTGGAATAAATGGAAAATAAATGGTGAAAAAGGGGTTATCTGTAGTGTAATTTGTATGAAAAAAATGTTCAAATTGAAAATGGAACTAATATATAAATATTTAATAGACTATAGTAAAAAAAATGAGCGATACCATTAGAAAAAGATAATAGTTTTATTACGAAAGCACAATGTTCACTTTCCCCTTCGAGGGGGAAACCTCCAATCAAGAGAAGCTTATTTACAATAATTCTTTAGACATCTTTTACAATGGTTCTATATCCATATACTACTTTCGATCCTTCTAGAGAATTTTACGAGAGGAACATTCTAGTAGATAGAAATTTCTAGTATGCCTTCTTACAAGAGTTTCATTCACACTATTATCAAACTTATTTATTACTAATGTGATTTCTTACATAACAATAATTTAGGTGTTAGAATGGATAAGACCCTAACATGTTCCCCCAATTACAAAAATCCTTGTCCTTAAGGCTTCAAATGTAAAAATTGCTTCAAAATGTTGACAAGCTTCTAGGTGGCATCCTTCAGTGGTGTATCATTATAATATACTAGAAGTTCTTGAGTTATGTATTGAAAGAGACATCTGAGATCATCGTTGAGTATTTGTTTGGAATACAAAAAATTGGAACCTTATTCATCTAATTTTCATATATTGGTTTGAATTTTGAAATTAGATCCAATCACTTTCGTTAAGCAAGAAACATGAAAAACTAGATGGATTTTGAGTGGATGGGAAGGTGTAATTTCTAAGCAACAAGTCCAATCACCAGAGAATTAAACAAGGGATATAAAATTTTGGAGCCATCTATGTTGATAGTCAACTTTTAGGGATTTTTCATTTATGGTTGGAGAGGAAGGAACACTTGATCCCCTTTAGAAAAATGGACTTGGAGTGATGTTCATTAACTTGTTGCTTCATTTGGTTTTGGGCCATGGACAAATTCTGTTTTAGAGTGTATACAATAATGTCCCAAATGATAGGAGTTTTTTCAACATCTTGTACTTTTGAGAAACCAAGTATGTAAAGATAATGTTGATGATTACATTTGACCATAAACTACCTCAAAGGGACTAATGCATGTTACACTAGGATAAGTTGTATTGTACCACGATTTAGTGAGTGATATCCATTGAACCCATTAAGACTGCCTTTCGAATGTAAAACACCTTAAATAAGCTTCCAATAATTTATTGACAACTTTTGTTTAACCATTAATTTAGGGATGATAGGTAGTGCTAAGATGCAATTGTGTTCCTTAGAGTTAGAATAAATGCTTAAGGAATTTATTAATAAAATTAAGATCACGATCAATGAAAATCAATTATATCATACCATTTAGTTTGAAAATGTTGTCCATGAAAACTTCGGCCACTATAGATTCTTTAAAGGGATTTTTGAGGATATAGAAGGCATGTTTGGAAAGTTGATCAAGCACCATAATGATTTATTTACTACTAGATATGGGGGTTCCTATAATAAAATCCATAGATATATTTGTAGATACATTAGGTGGGATAGGCAGAGGTTTGAGTTTTCCTAGATTATTCACTATTTCACCCTTTTTCAATAGAAAACATCACATTCAACCCTAAATTATGAATGTCATTTTTTGTGCCATCCTAGAAAAATGAGCATTTTTTTCTTACATATGTTTTATGAAAACACGAATGGAAAGTTATTGGTGAACCATGGATTTTTGTAAGAAACATGGATTTAAGATTGGATTATGGGAGAAAATACATGTGACCTTATAATGGAGCTTCGCAATATTCCAATCAAAGCCACACGATTCTTGAGAATCATATTGAAGCTAGTAGATTAGTGTGGAAGTATTTGAATCTTGAAACCATTCTTAAAACAATCTATCAATCAATTAACTATAGTGAAGAAGAGGGAAAAAAGTGACCCATTCTCTTCATATTTTAAATAAATAGCATCAATGACCACGTTGTATTTCTCCTTTTTATAGACGATCTCATAATCATAGCTAAACATTTTTGTGACCCATTTATATTGCTTTGGTGAGGAGATCCATTTCCTTAAAATATATTTGAGACTACAATGATCCATTTTAATTTATAAATGATTCATAAGGTAATAGGGATGCTAGATGTTGAAAACATGCATAATGGACATCATATTTTTTTTTAATAAGTGGATTTTCCTAGTGTTAGTCTGAAAGTTGTTTACCAGTAAAACTAAGGGTTGGCCTCCTTTCGTGATAATTTCATCAATTTCTTTTCCATAGATGTCACTTTCTAAGACAAAAGTTTTATTGAAAAAAGATAGGGATGAGACTGGAGTGGGGCACGTAGCCTCTTTCAAGGTTTGAAAGAAAAGATTAGTGGCCTTAGCTTAATTGAAATAATTTCTTAAGTAAACTTGTAAGCGGGCCTACAATTTTGTTAGAGTTGTGCACAAAATTTCTATAGTATCTTCTTAAACCTAGGAAACCCCTTAAGCTTTCAAAAGTATTAGATCATGTTAAATCATTCATATATTCTATTTTCTTGGCGTTCACATGTACGCCATCCTTACTCACAATATGGGATACATATTCCACTTATGGGGCCCCAAAAGTACATTTGGACCTTTTAAGAAAATGTTAATGATGAGATAATAAATGTAAGAATGTAAGACCTTGTCCACATGGGTGAGGTGGCCTTGTCATGATTTGTAGTAAATGATAATGTCATTGAAAAAAGACTAGGAAAAAATGGTGTAACAACGTTGAAATATGTGATTCATAAGGCTTTGGAAAGTGGTGGGGTCATTACATAGACCAAAAGAAATGACGATGAACTCATAATGACGTTCATGAATCTAAAATGCAGTCTTTGGAATATCATACTCCTTCATATGAATTTGTTGATAACTATACCGAAGATAAGGTTTATAGGTTTTAAAACTACACAATTAGCTGTTGCAAATAGATTCTTAATAAAAGTGAAAAAGATGCATTGAAAAACACAAAATTACATAGATATTTTATCCTCGAAAACCCAAACCTAGTAAAAATAATAAGTTTTTTTTTTTTTCATTATAATTTGTAATGACCCGGAATTAGATATGAAAACTAATTACAACAATTTATGCGATTAATAATCAACACAACAAATATTCCACTAAATAGCATAGAATTTTCGAAAACCACAAACAAAGAAGACTTACCTGTAGCAATGATATACCTTGTGATTCCGAAGTTGTAACACTACTTAGATCCTGTTGATCACATCAAAGTTTTTGGGTATGAATCTCCACCCAATTGTAGGCTTTGTTGTACATAATATTTCTACAACTGGCCATTCCCGAGCCCTCAATCAACTACTACTACCAGGGGATCCTTTGTCTCACAAAACTCTCCTTCCAAAAGAATGAATGAATGATTCTCATCTCCCTTTTTTGTCCATTAAATAGAACGAATGGTTTAAAAAATGGAAAGGGATTAGAAGGGGATCCGCATGCACACAATCCATGTATCAACATGAATTTTTTATTTCTTTGTTTTAAGTTTTACTTAATTCAACCTTTTTTCTTAATTTAACTTTTGCTTATTTTGCTCCTTTTTACTTTTGATAACTTTACTTATTATTACTATTTTTATAGTTTATTTTTTTATATATTTATTTAGAACTTCAGTTTGTTATTTATTATTATTATTATTTACTATTATTATATTATATTGTATTTATTTATTATTTATTGAAACGATATTAATATATAAATAAACAAATAAACAAATAATAAAAAATACAATAATAGAAAATTATTTGTTTATTTATATATTAATATCGTTTCAATAAATAATAAATAAAGAGTATAATATAATAATAGTAAATAATAATAATAATAATAATAATAATAATAAAATAAAGTTCTACATAAATATATATAAAATAAGCTATAAAAACAGTAAGAATAAGTAAAGTTAACAAAAGTGAAAATGAATAATAAGTGGAAGTTCAATTAAAAAAAAGGTTGAATTAAGTAAAACTTAAAACAAAGAAATAAAAGTTGGCATGTGGACACATGGATTGCGTGCATGCGGCTCCCATTCCAATCCCTTTCCATTTTTGGAATTGTTTGTTCTATTTAATGGACAAAAATGCAGATGAGAAGCATTCATTCTTTCTTTTGGAAGGAGAGTGCCATGAGACAAGGTAGTCCATGATAATAGTAGTTGAATGAGGGCTCGGGGGTGGCCAACTATAGAAATATTATGTGCAACTAAGCCTACAATTGGGTAAAGAGTCATCCCCAAAATTTGTTGCGGTTAACAATATCTAAGTAGCATTACAACTCCGAAATCGCAAGGTATATATTTGCTACAAGTAAGTGTTCTTCGTTCATGGTTTTTGAGAATTATATGCCATTTAGTAGAATCAAGGTATCGTTCTAACTCTATTGGACCTTTGGGTTTTTATATTCTTGACTACTAATAATTATAAGTGAAAATATTGTTTTTTTTAATATATAATGATTGAATAAAATAGTAATGCGAAATAAATAATGTGGTTTATTTTTTTTAGATAAAATCATATATATATATATATATATATATATATATATATATATATATATATATATATAACAAATTTTGGGAAAACCTATTACTTACAACCAGATTTGAAATTTCTTATGGCAAAGGGTAAAAAGAAAAGGAAAATTAACAAAAAGACTCAAGTATCGAGTACACTTCCTTGAATAAGATCAATGAGTTACATTACCATGGAACAAATAAACATTTATGGAATTTTATCCTTTAACCTAAACAATATTGAATATAATTCTTCCTGTTAACCACCACCTATAGGTGATATCCATAAGGGGCATTTTTTTCTCCTAGATGGTCCTCAGCCAACAACCAACATCCCCTTGCAACCACCAGATACCTCGATGTGCCACTATCTCCGCTTCCTGAGCCAACCATATGCAATCTTTCCCATCAGTTATGATTGTATGTTTGAAGACGGGCATTCCAACCCTTAAGGTATGACTTTTCATTGTGTAGTTGGGTATTTTTGGGGGAATTTGGTGGAAAGAGTGGGCTTGGTTTGTACTCTTGTCTCATCTATCCAATTTGATGGTTAACTTTGTATCTTAGTCCCATGGGATCTCCTTTATTGGATACTAGATTTAGGGGTTACACAACATGGGAAACTTTGATTTTGGTTGCATGGGCCCAATCCCAACACCATATACATTGCTCCCTTCCACTCATTATAACCCCATTCACTATATTTTCCTTCCAGGTACACATTTTTCATTGGGTTCAGAAGGCGTTAGCCTCCCCCTCCCCTTGTCCACACCTTAGGTCAGTCCTGGAATGATGCCTTGGAGGTTGATGTAGCTAAAAAGAAAGGAAAATGCATATTTTGGCCACTCTCAAGAAGAAATATACCAGAAAATTCCAAATATGGTCAGGACATACGAATTTTGCACGTAGACAAAAGATAAGATGAAGTTTACCACTATTATTGTGGCCATCACCGTGGTTCCTAGGGCCTCTTATATCAACCCCTTTCATCATTAAGGAACCCATGATTATTGCAACACCTAATGGACAATGAACTTCCCCACCTTAAGGGGGTATTCACTACTATATCTCACACATCATGCTCTCATCCCCTGGAGCTCTGAGCTATTATAAATGGAAAAATCAATAAAAGGAAAAATAAATATGAAGAAGGGTAGAAAATCAAAGGTCAGGGTAACTCATGTAGTACGATTTCTCTCTCCTTCATTTATATACCCAAGTGTGAGCTTCCCCTATAATCGCTACCCTTGTACTTTGGCATGTGGCTTGGAGCCTTCCCATGATGCCCCACTCCATTCCATCATTATATCACATACCACCTACCATTTGATGGATGTACCATGGGTATGCCACTCCCATTAAAGGTCAAAACCACCTAATAGGGTCCTTGGTTAACCTTCTTCTTGAACTTGGAGACACTTGTATGTTCTAAAGCCCATTATGGAAGGGCATGCCACTATGAAGTGTCCACTTGGTCCCATGATTTGTAAGCTCATTTACTCAATTTCACTAATGTTTGGTTGTATTGGAAGGTGGGTGGATGCATTGGATCTTATATAGGACTCTAGGTGGGTCTTCATCTTAGCTTTGGTATCCCTAAATGGTGATCAGATATTGATCCAGGACCTTCATGATAGTTGAAAATTCAAAGTGTTCAAAAGAGTGTCGAACCTAAGCGACCGGATAGCTCTCATCTTCCTAATTTTGGCACCATGAACAGTTCGAAAAACTGACACTGTATGAAGGATTTATCACAATTTAAAAGGTCCAGTAAACTGCAATTTATGGACATTTGACCAAAAATAGATTGATTTTTGAAAATATTAAAAAAAGAATATTTCAAGGAATATTCCTTAGAATATTCCTTTTTGGGTGACCAATCAGGTGCTGACATGTGGCAAGCCCAGAGGCTGCCATGTGGCCCTAGAACAATATTGTAAAATTTGTTGGGGTCCGACAGAGTTGAACCATGACCTTCGACAAGACAAAATAGCGCGCTACCATCTCTGCCACAGTTGTTTCTTAACAGGTAATGGACACATGTTATATTTATGTTTTAACCGCTCGCAGTTCAGGGGTTAGGACCACTAGTGGTCTTACCTGCCAGCGGTCCCACAAGAGTTGTCCACATGGTCTGCGACTTAATCGTTGATTACCAACAAACCACGCAGTTGCGTGTTGACTAGCAGCTCAACAGTCTAATCCTTAACCGTTGGGGGATTAACCCATCACATGCATGCCACAGGTTAAGCTAATAGTGAGCTCTGACTATTTAGTTTGGTGGAGTGCTAAAAATGTGGAATTGCCAAATTTAACTAAAGTTAAGTGTAGTTAACCAGATTTAGTGGAGTATCCCTAGGGGAAACTGACTAAATGCATTATAGGAGTTGTTTTTGACCGGGGAGAGTGAAACAAGAGGTTAGTTAGGCTAATTGGAGCCTTCTGAAGCCAACGTAATGGTCTAGAGAAGTTGAAGAAGCCATCTTCAAGGATATTTTCATCCATGGAGATTTTTGAGCTCATGGCCACCAGGGGTTGGAGGCAGTTGTAGGAGCTACGAGTACTCGTTCTCAGTGAACTAGCAGTCATTCCTAACTGTAATAAGCCTTTTGAATCCATTGGAGGGGTTTGCAGAACCATTTGGACTTCTAAAGGCCGAGATGCTACAGGGGAGTTTGAGGTAGCCTAGTGCCAACTTTGGAGGAAGGCCTAGTTTGGTGATGCAGTCCTCATTTTGAGCAAATGATCAGTCTATTGTTGATGTGTGATATGTACTGGAG
Organism: Pinus tabuliformis; assembly: GCA_031772625.1. NCBI lineage: Eukaryota > Viridiplantae > Streptophyta > Pinopsida > Pinales > Pinaceae > Pinus > Pinus tabuliformis. Next base: position 1,705,343,169 of record CM062816.1, on the reverse strand, counting down.
ACAATAGAAGATGTTTCAGTGACAATTGAACAATTTTGAAGGAGTTAGTGCCAACAAGAAGCTTAGGGTAGCTCAGTGCACCGATTGAAGGAATCAAGTCTAAGGGACCTTAGATCTGTTTGTAGAGTGATGAAAGCCATGATAGAGATATTGTTGGGTCCCTATAATACTAGTGATTACCCCATTACTATTGTAGTTATACCCCTTATTTATATTGTTGTGCCCCTATTACCCCCATATTGTTATTTCTGTGCCCCATAGAATCCCTCTATTGTTATTTTTGTGGCTTTATATTATTATTGTTAGGTCAGCTGGATTATATTGTGACTCCTTAGACTCCTATATATAGAAAGGAGGTTTTGTCATTTGTATCATCCAAGAATTGTTCATTTATGTAATGTAAAGGAGGTTTCCCCCTCGAAGAGGCTGAATTCTAAGGCGTGGATCTCTCTTTTCTATCTTTTTGTGAGCTGGTTTCATAACATTTGGTATCAGAGCTTTGGATTCTAGGGTTTTGCTGCTCCAAACAGGTCATCGTGGCATTTTCGCTATAACTTTTTCTGTGACGTTTCAGAAGTCGCAAAAAAAACCCATTTGAGAAGAATTGGCGCTGAACCTTGGGTCCGAATTTCAGAGCATTTCGCGTGATATTTTCGGAGATATGATCTGAGGAAGTTGGCCTTTTTGCAGACTCCTGAATTACATTCAAAACAGGTGACCTGGGGAAAATCGTAATAACTCTCTCTCTGAGGATCAGATTGAAATTTCGTAAAAAGGTATAGAAAGAGGACGGACTGTAGTTTCTTGTGTGTGTGTTTCAGATTCAAAGGTTGAAATAGTGACTCGTGGCACGTCGTACAAGTTCGCTCTACTGAACCATTCTAAAAGCAAGTCACTGTGGGAGATTTCACATAACTCTTCCTTGGAGAATCCAATTTGGCTCAGACTTGTGTCATTGGAAAGAGGACGCAGAAGGCTACTACAAGTAGAAATTTTAGAACTGGATGATCTGAAATTACAGAGATACATCAGATTCAATATCAGGCTTCTATAAAGTGAAAAAAGGTGTGTAGTTTTTTTTTTTTTAATTTTTGTGTAAGCTTGGTTTAACGGAATTCAAAGGGCATAGTAAAGAATTATTATCGGTAACTGATGCCCCGAGGAAAGAAAATGCAAACACCTAGTAAGGAACCTGAAAGCTCTAGCATGACTCATGAAGAAGAAGAAGAAATGCTACATGATATATCAAAATTACAAGAACAAGTGCAACAAATGTCACGCTCACAAAGGCTAACAGAAGCTAAGATAAGTGGCGTGGAATCTAAGATAAAGGGCATGGAAGCTAAGATGGATGATTCGAAGATAGATTTGAAGAGAGACATGGCAGATTTGAAGACAAATTTGAAGACAGACATGGCAGATTTGAAGACAGATTTGACAAATTTTCTACAAGAAATACTTACTAATGGTGAAAAGGTTGTAAAGGAAACTCATGATGTGAACAAAAGTAATGTTAATCATGATTCCATAGACGCTAATGTTGGATCGAAGACCCACCATATTCCAAAAATCGATATGAGGAAGTTTGATGGCAAGGTACCGCCACATGGATATTACAGATGGAGCAGTTCTTCGATCTCAATAATGTGCAAAACACACAAAAGGTACGTATGGCAACTGTATATTTGGAACCAAATCAGTTTGTATGGTATCAATGGCTTTGCTCTCGTAAAAAATTTATCACTTGGGCAATTTTTACGGAAGAATTGATAGCACATTATGAAGATACAAAAAGCAACACTTTTTTTAGCCAATTGATAAGTCTCAAACAAAAGGGTTCAGTAATGGAGCACATTGAGGAGTTCCAAAAATTGAACATAAGGGTAAAAGATATTCCAGAGGAGCATAGGATTGATGTGTTCATAGGGTCTTTAAAGGATAATATCCAACATGATGTTCACCTTTGGGAACCTGATTCATTAGAGAAGGCATTCAGGTTAGCAAGAAAAATGGAAAGAAAAATTATGGCAACTAGGAAGCATACCATTCACAACTATAAAGACGGAAGTGTTGTTTCCCATAGTCTTCCACAACCTACAAGGTTGACACCACAACAATTGGAAGAAAAAAGAGCAAAAGGGCTTTGTTACAATTGTGATAGCAAATACACAAAAGGTCATAAGTGTGCTGAGAAGAAATTATTCTACATAGATTGTGAAGAGGAAGAAGAAAAGGAGCAAGAAAGGTCAAAAGAAGAGGATATACTCCAGGAACAAAGCCTAGATGAAGAACAAATAAATCTGACCATATCTTGTAATGCATTGGTGGGAATTACCACTCCTCAAACCATCAAGATAGAAGGACAAATCAAGAAGAAAAAGGTAATAGTGTTGATTGATTCAGGAAGCACCCACAATTTTATTCATTGTAGGGTAGCAAAAGAATTGAATTGCTTCCTATATCCAGCACCAGAGTGTCAAGTGATGATTGCAAATGGAGGAACAATAAATTGCTCTGGAAAGTGCCATAATATCAAGCTATCCATGGGAGAATATGTATTGACTAGCCCAATGCTTTCCATTCCAATGGGAGGTGCTGATGTTGTACTAGGAGTCCAATGGCTACAATCCTTGGGTACAATAGCTTTTAATTTTCAAGAACTTTTCATGAAATTTTCTATGGAAGGAAAGGAAGTTGAATTAAGGGGTATTGCAGGGAAACCAGGAAAGATAATCAGCTCTAATGGCATGACAAAGCTTCTAAAAAAGGAGCAAAGAGGTGTAATTGCACAATTATGTTCGCTAGATGTTTCCACATTGGAATCATCTATTTCTCCAGATCTCCAAAAAGTCCTGGACAATCATTCCAAGGTATTTGAGACTCCCAAAGGTCTCCCACCTATGCGTGATCATGATCATGCTATTCATCTGATTCCAGGAAGTGTTCCTCCAAACATCAGGCCGTACAGATATCCCTATGTCCAAAAAAGTGAAATTGAACGTATGGTTGCAGAAATGCTAGAGGCTGGTATAATTCAACCGAGTCAAAGTTCTTTCTCGGCTCCAGTAGTATTGGTGCACAAGAAGGATGGATCATGGCGCATGTGTCCAGATTATAGGGAGCTCAACAAGCTCACTATTAAAGATAAGTTCCCCATTCCTGTCATTGATGAATTACTGGATGAATTGCATGGATCAATTTACTTCACCAAGTTGGATCTTCGTTCGGGATATCATCAAATCAGAATGAAGATTGAAGACATTCCGAAAACGGCATTTAGAACTCATGAGGGTCATTATGAATTTTTGGTCATGCCTTTTGGCCTTACCAATGCACCTTCAACATTTCAAGGTTTGATGAATTCAATTTTCAAACCATTCCTTAGAAAATTTGTGTTAGTATTTTTTGATGATATACTAATCTACAGCAAGTCTTGGAAGGATCATGTTGAACATGTTGACAGGGTGCTACAACTATTGGAGGAGAAACAATTATATGCAAAAAGATCCAAATGTTTCTTTGGAGTCCAGGAGGTGGAATATTTGGGTCATATTGTATCTCATGAAGGAGTTAAGGTAGACCCTAGCAAAATTAAAGCCATTAAGGAATGGAAAATCCCCACATCCATAAAGCATCTGCGAGGATTTCTTGGGTTGACAGGGTATTATCGCAAGTTTGTTAAGAATTATGGGAGAATAGCAGCACCTCTAACAACATTATTGAAGAAAGATTCATTTTCATGGACTCCGGAAGCAACAAAGGCCTTTGAACATCTTAAAGAGGCAATGTGCCAAGCACCGGTCTTAGCTACACCGGACTTCACAAAAACCTTTATTGTGGAATGTGATGCTTCAGGAAATGGAATTGGTGTTGTTCTAATGCAAGATGAAAGACCCATTGCTTTTGAAAGTCGTCCAATCAAGGGAAAGTTTTTAAGCAAAGCTATTTATGAGAAGGAAATGTTGGCAATACTCCATGCACTTAAGAAATGGCGACCCTACCTAATGGGAAGACACTTCAAGGTAAAAACGGATCATGATAGCCTTAAATACTTTTTAGAACAAAGATTATCCTCTGAAGAGCAACAAAAGTGGGTCACAAAGATGTTGGGTTATGACTTTGAAATCATCTACAAAAAAGGGAAGCAAAATGTGGTGGCAGATGCACTCTCAAGAAAGGATGAGGATGTGGAAGCATTGTTGTGTGCCATTTCTATTATCCAACCAGATTGGATAAACGAAGCAAGGGAGGAATGGAAGAATGACGAAGAAGTGTGGGCACTTATTCGAAAGCTACAACAAGATTCCAGTACTTCTGATACATTTAGCTGGAAAAATGATTCGTTATGGTACAAAGATCGCTTATACCTCTGTAAGAATTCCCAGCTAAAACAAAAGATTCTTATGGAATTGCACACTTCTCCCTTAGGAGGGCACTCAGGATTTTTAAAAACTTACCACAGGGTTAAGAAGGAATTTTTTTGGGATGGCCTTAAATCAGATATTCAAAAGTTTGTGGCGGAATGTTTGGTTTGCCAACAAAATAAAGTTGAAACAATTAAGACACCAGGTCTATTACAACCTTTATCCATTCCAAGCCAACGTTGGGAGGAGGTTTCAATGGATTTTATCACAGGTTTACCCAAGTCTGAGGGAAAGAGTGTCATCATGGTGGTAGTTGACAGACTTACCAAGTATGCACACTTTTGTGCATTATCACATCCATTTAAAGCCAGTACAGTTTCTACTGCATTTATGGAAACAGTTCAAAAGCTACATGGAAACCCAAAGATTATTGTAAGTGACAGAGATCCCATTTTCACTGGAAATTTTTGGACAGAATTATTTTCTTGTCTTGGTACTCAGTTAGCTCATAGCTCATCTTATCATCCTCAATCTGATGGGCAAACTGAGATAGTAAACAAATGTTTGGAAGGATATCTTCGTTGCTTTGTATCTGATAAACAGACACAATGGGTCAAATGGTTGCCTCTGGCTGAATGGTGGTATAACACTTCCTTCCATACATCAACAAAAATGACCCCATTTATGGCACTTTATGGGTATCAACCACCATCCATCACATCATATTTAAGAGAAAATTCTAAGGTTCAGGCAGTGGAACATCACATCGAACATCAACAACAAGTCCTCCAACTCTTAAAGGATAACCTTGTGTTGGCACAAAATAGAATGAAACAACAGGCAGATCAACATCGCAGTGAAAGAAGTTTTGATGTAGGTGATTGGGTATTCCTACGGCTACAACCATATAAGAAAATGTCCCTAAAGCAAGCTAAGAAGGATAATAAATTATCACCAAAGTATTATGGTCCGTACAAGGTGTTGCAAAAGATTGGTACTATGGCATACAAATTGGAGCTTCCTGCAGCTTCTCGATTGCACCCAGTTTTCCATGTTTCATGTTTAAAGAAGGTTATAGGCGACAAGCTCCCAGTTCAAACAATATTGCCAGAACTTGACGAGGAAGGAAAAATTATATTGGAACCGGAAGCAGTCATAGAAACAAGAACTCGACAGCTACGAAATCGATCAATTTCAGAGTATCTTATCAAGTGGAAGAACTTATCCGCTGAAGATTCCACATGGGAGGATGAGAATTTTATGCAGAAGTATCCAGAACTACTCAAGTGTTGAGGACAACACTTTTTTGAAGGAGAGGGGCATGTTGGGTCCCTATAATACTAGTGATTACCCCATTACTATTGTAGTTATACCCCTTATTTATATTGTTGTGCCCCTATTACCCCCATATTGTTATTTTTGTGCCCCATAGAATCCCTCTATTGTTATTTTTGTGGCTTTATATTATTATTGTTAGGTCAGCTGGATTATATTGTGACTCCTTAGACTCCTATATATAGAAAGGAGGTTTTGTCATTTGTATCATCCAAGAATTGTTCATTTATGTAATGTAAAGGAGGTTGCCCCCTCGAAGAGGCTGAATTCTAAGGCGTGGATCTCTCTTTTCTATCTTTTTGTGAGCTGGTTTCATAACAGATATAGATGGTTTTCTAAGCCCATTGGTTCAGTTCAGCAACCTTTGGAGTTAACTCTGGAACTTGTAAAAGAATTGAAGCCATAATCCCAAAGAGCCAAGTCAAATTGACAAAAGCTCAAGGAGACATAGCCCACGATATTCGGGTGAACTCCTAGATTAAATTTGTTGTTATGTGTTGATTTTTATTTGCTGCATTATATGGCTATAATGTGTGTTTAATATCAGCATAAACAAATGGATTTAAAGTAGTTAAACAATTAAAAATAAACAAATACATACACCTGTTTCAAGTACTTAATTCCGCAATTGTCAACATAAGCTAGACCATATATTTGTTAAGCTTTGGAGTGGGAGGTTATTGTAAGCATAACAAGATGTTAAGCCCCCATTTCAGATCAGGTGGTATCAGAGCAGGATGCTTGATTGATAGAGAAAAATATTGCTTGTTTGAAAGGTGTTCAAATAGTCAAATCCTACTGTTTGATTGTTTATAAACTGACTATTGTTTGAGTTTACAAAGGTGAGGGAAAGCTATTGATAGCTAAGACCAGGAGAGGACAAGAAGGAAGAAGGGCTGAAGGCATTCTCCTTACCCAAAGGACCTCAAGGCAACCCTTGAAGCACAAGAGGGTTTGTTTACAAAAGGCTGCTTGAATAAGAATTTGATTCTACTCCCATCTAGTTCAGAAATTTGTCATTAGTTCTTTGAATGCTTTGTGAATTTTGTTGAAGTTCTTTTGTTCATTTTGATGAGGACAACTTCTAAAAATGAGTTTTCAAAATCCTCCTCCTCCTTCACAAGATTATTTGATGAAGACATGAAGCAAGACTTGTTCACCATAATGGATATGGTGAGAGAAATGTATGAGGATGAAAGGAAGAGCACCAGACTTCGAGAGCAGTTGAATTCTATGAAGGAAGAGAAGCAGTTGCTTTTTGACAAATTGCAAGAAATGGCGATTCAACTTCATATTGAAAATATGAACCTGGAAAAGATGCATGAGTTGGAGACATAGCTCCTTGCTGCCAAAGAAGCCTTAGTCAAGTATTAGCTTGAAGAAGAGGTAAACAATTCTAGTTTGTCTTCAATTTCCTCTAAGAATGTTTATGTTGGTTCTTTTGAAAAACATACTGGAGGCATAAGGTCCAAGTTGATGTCAAAAATGGGCTATGAAGGAAAAGGATTGGGCAAACATGCACAAGGAATTTTTGAGCGAATAATGGTTGAGGAAAGGCTTAAGTATTTGGGTCTTGGCTATGGACAATCTTATGGAGAAAGTTCTAAAGCAGCCATGAAGGAAATTGAAATAGTTCCTAGAAGAAGCTTCATTTCAGGTCTTCTACCTCAAGAGTGTAAAGATTGTATTCTTGGGAAATGCAATTGTTTGAATCATACTTTCAAAGAAGAAGGTGTTCATAAGCATGCACTCGAACAAGAGAGTTGTGAAACCTCTAAAATCATTGAATAGATTGATGGGGTTCCGAAGGGAACCACTTCTTCACTCGATTCACCTTCTCATGAAGACAACAAAGGTAAAAGGGAAATATATAAATCTGATTTCAATCACACTTCTTTTGATTATGTTAAGCATGGTAAATTTCCGCATAAGCATTGGAAAAAACATCCATGTTCCTTTTGTGGTTTGGTTAACCATGGTGTTTGTAGATGTTGGAAGAGAATGGACACATAAAGGAAACTTTTGAAGAAAAGGAAGCAAGAAGCCAATGGTCCATTGGACAAGGAAAATTATGCTATAAAGAGGATGCACGTGTGTTGTACTTAGTACCATAAGCAAGGACATATTTCTGAAAGGTGTTGGACTTTGAATCCAACAATGCTTCCACCAAATTTGAAGAAGGTGGAAAAAGAGAATGGCAACAATGGAAAGGAAGTTTCCATCATTGATGTGTGTTAGGATGATTCACATATCATTGTCAATGTACAGTTAAAAGAAACACCTTTGATGTGGATAGGTAAGAAATGGTTAGAGTTCTTATCCAATTAAAGTTGCATGTCTTTTGATGTGATCCATTTCTTTGCTAAGGAATGCAAGTTGCAGGATGGAAAAGTTGAGTATGTGGATTGACTTTATTGCAGCAAAATTATATTCATTCCAGTTTTGAAAGTACATGTACATATGATTAAGGATCTTGTACTTATGATTGTGCTTAAGATAAATTTGAAGAATTGAATACATGCATGAGAACGGTATGTATGAACACAGGGATGTTGATAATTTCCTTATATTTAAACATGTATGTGTAATTGACTTGATGGTCGATCGTTTTGTTTAAACATGCATGCAATGTCAGATTGACTTGGAAAAGTTGATTTGGTCTCCAAGATTGTAAAAGGGAGATAATGATGAAGTGTTTCATCTTTGAAAAAGAATCGTTAAAGTTCTTTTTGTACATGCTTGACTTGAAGGGTCAAATGTTTGAAAAGGCAAGTTTTTAGTCAGCTTGTGATTTAGTCAATCACTTGTACCCAAGATGTAAAGACATGATGATGATTGAAATGATGTGAAATTTGTTTCTTTTTATGGAGCAAGAATTTATGTCATCAAGTTATTTTCTTGTATTTTGACAAGATGTTAGAGGAAAATTTGTAACAAAAATTCTGAATGCTGGTCAGAAAAATTTCTGTTGAAAACATGAGATTACACCATGTTTGCTGAACCAACTTGGATCAACAGTCAATGAAGCGATGTTCATCTATCTTCTGTAAATTCAAAATGAGTTCAAGGAAGACGGTTCTTAACAGGAGGACAAGAAAATCCAGGAAGGGAAGTGTCGACTACATTCGAGTTTTGGTTCAAAGGCACTAGCCATGCAAGGCAAGTGTATGGAGGTCGAAAAGAAGAGGGTGATGTACTCTCATCTACTGTTCAGATCAATATATCAGTCTTTTGGGGTCCAAAAGATTCCTAATGGGGAGGAGTGATCAGATATTGATCCAGGACCTTAATGATAGCTCAAATTTCAAAGTGTTTGAAAGAGAGTCGAACCTAAGCAACTAGATAGATCTTGTCTTCCTGATTCCAGCACCATGAATAGTTCAAAAAACTGAAACCATATGAAGGATTTATCGCAATTTAAAAAGTCCAGTAAACTGCAATTTATGGACATTTGACCAAAAATAAATTGATTTTTGAAAATATTAAAAAAAGAATATTCCAAGGATTATTCCCCAAAATATTCCTTTTTGGGTGACCAATCAGGTGCTGACATGTGGCAAGCCCAGAGATTGCCATGTGGCCCTGAAACGATATTGTAAAATTTGTTGGGGTCTGACAGAGTCGAACCCGTGACCTCCGACAAGACAAACCGGCACGCTACCACCTTCGCCACCGTTGTTTCTTAACAGGTAATGGACACATGTTATATTTATTTTTTAACCGCTTGTAGTTCAAGGGTTAGGACCACTAGCAGTCCCATAAGAGTTGTCCACATTGTCTGTGACTTAACCACCGATTGCCAACAAACCATGTGGTTGCGTGTTAACCGCCAGCTCAACGGTCTAACTCTTAACCACCAGGGGATTAACCCATCACATTCACACCGATGGTTAAGCTAATGGTTATCTCTGATAGTTTAGTTTGACGGAGCACTAAAAAGGTGGAATTGCCAAATTTAACTAAAGTTAAGTGTACTTAACCGGATTTAGTGGAGTATCCCTAGGCGACACTGACTAAATGCATTCCAGGTGTTGTTTTTGACCAGTGAGAGTGAAACAAGAGGCTAGATATGCTAATTGGAGCCTTATGAAGCCAATGGAATAGTCTAGAGAAGCTGAAGAATCCATCTTCAAGGATATTTTCATCCAGGGAGACTTTGGAGCTCAGGGCCACCAGGGGTTGGAGGCAGTTGCAGGAGCTACCAGTACTCGTTCTCAGGGAACCAAAAATCATTCATGACTGTAATGAGCCTTTTGAATCCATTGCAGGGGTTTGAAAAATAATTTGGAGACTTCTAAAGGCCGAGATGCTACATGGGAGTTTGAGGCAACCCAGTGCCAACCGTGGAGGAAGGCCTAGTTTGGTGATGCAGTGCTCATTTTGAGCAAATGATCAGTCTATTGTTGATGTATAATATGTTCTGGAGATAGTAGAAGAGGTTTTAGTGACATTTGAAGAATTCTGAAGGAGTTAGTGCCATCAAGAAGCTTAGGGTAGCTTAGTGCACCGATTGAAGGAATCAAGTCTAAGGGACCTTAGATCTATTTGCAGAGTGATGAAAACCATGAAAAGGATATAGATGGTTTTATAAGACCATTGGTTCAGTTCAGTAACCTTTGGAGTTAAGTGTGGAACTTGTAAAAGAATTGAAGCCATAATCCCAAAGAGCCAAGTCAAATTGACAAAAGCTCAAGGAGACGTAGCCCATGATATTCGAGTGAACACCTAGATTAAATTTGCTGTTATGCATTGATGTTTATTTGCTGCATTATATGGCTGTTATGTATGTTTAATATTATAAGAAACAAATGGATTTAAAGCAGTTAAACAGTTAAAAATAAACAAAGACATACACCTGTTTCAAGTACTTAATTCCACAATTGTCAACAGAAGCTAGATCATTTATTTGTTAAGCTTTTGAGTGGGAGGTTCTTGTAAGCATAAAAAGTTGTTAAACCCCCATTTCAGATCAAATGGGATCCAATCCCTCTAGAGGGTCATATTGGAATTTGTAGGGTGAACATTGAGAGAAATGGGCCTCCACCATAATAGAGAGCAGATTGCCACATCATGGGATCCTTCGGTTCCACTCATTTCTTGCTCATGTTCCATTTATTTAATGATGATGATGCACCTAGACTACCTTGCCCAACTGGATACACTCTTGCACCACACACTTGGCAGCTGATCCAGGGCCTAGATGAGGATGTGTCTCGCCATGGGAGACAAAGGTAGGGCGTGCATCATTCTTCCATCCCTTATAGATCGAATACAATCTTGTTTGATGCTTTTGGAGACCCATGAGGATGTTTTGTGCCCCCATAGCCAATTAGAGGCACCATAGGTCATTTTATTGGATATGAAGGGGCCATCCCCTTTATCACTATTTTTGGAGCCCATCCATTCATTTTTTCACACATTGGGCTCAACTAGGCCTCTGCAATGGCCCTTTGACCGATTGTACCCATCATTTTTCCCTTTTGAGAGGATTATTTTTGTATTATGGAGTTATCTTGGTGGGCTTGTCACCGAGTAATGTTATTTTTGCACATTATTTTATTAGTTGGGGCATAATTAGGCCTAAGTAGGAAAATCTAACCCCTTAGAGGAGGATATATATTGATGTGATGATCATTTAATTTGATCATAATTTGGATTTGGATCATCGTTTCTTCATGGGTTTTCGTTATATTTATTGGAGGATGAATTAGAGATATTTGAAGCATTTTGATGTTTGGAAATATTGTATTGGTATTAGAGCTTCAATTTTTGTCTCTCTTGATGATTGGATATATTCTTTATGCTTGTAAGTTCATTTTTCATGATCTATCTTTTATTTATGTCACATGCATAATGTATGAAATTTGTCGATCATGAAGCTGGAGTTGTTGCCCTAACGAAATGTGAATTTGTTGAATCTTGAGTTTGTGAGTATTTTCATATTTTTTATGCTTGGTATAGTGAATTAATGTTCCTAGGGTTATATGATCTTCATAATTACCTTGATATGTCATCAATTTCAGCATAAAAGAAGTATAAATTTTCCTAGTGACCTAATTGATGCCTTTAGGGCTATGTGAAGTTGTTGGGGAACTCCTTGATTGGGTAAAAGAATATCTAAACATAAAAATACCATTGAATCCATTCTCCCAATAGAGTAGGCACTGGTCTAATCCTTGGTGATCACCTAAAAAAAATATTTTCACCTCCCTCCATCTCTTTTTCTAAGCCCTAACCCTAGTGTCTACTAGTGCATCACTTGAAATACATTGTAATAATCCAAAGTTGGTGAAATTTGGTCTAGAATTGTGCTGGCGTGTCCTTGAGACGTCCTCCAATTTTCAAGCCATTATGACGGTCGAATCTCAATTTTTGCCAAGCCTTAGCTCGAGAAACATTCTCCTTATTTTTCCTTTGGTTAGTGGCTTCATTAAGGGTAATTGCAGTAAAATATCAAGTCAAATCTAATTTTTTTAGCCATTTCTTCTTCCTCACTTGGTTAGGACCGTTTGTTTGAAGTTTCACCCCAAACCCTTGACATTGTTTGAGTCCACTAGGGTTTCTTTGTGGTTCCACAACCTTGTCATTCCAATTTCACAAGGATTACTTAGAAAACCCTATTATCCTAGGATTCTTAGGCCTAGGGAACTTCATATCAAGAAATAATCCTAAACCCTAATTCAATGTCTATCTCCAACCCTTCTTGGAGAGGCACACATATTTCTTCTAAAGCAAGCAAACCCTATCATTAAAGTCTCTCCTTTGAATAATCTCTGTAAATCACTGCCTGCACACCATTGATACATTATTCTTAGTGACTTCCCTAATACTAAGACTCATCCCATCAGTGAAAATCCGTAAAGAGAAGGGAGCTTTAACTGAGGTGATAGTGTGATATTGCTCCATTTTCACCACTTGACCTAGTAGTTGCTTTGTAGGAACCCCACCTGTATTGAGCGGTAACACTTCCAATAATCGAAAACACATTCTTCAAAAAAATTATTGCTTTCGATACCTATCATCTTAATTAAAAACTTGATGTAGCTTCATGGAAATTAATTTAGTTTTGTAATCCAATATAGAGGAGCAACAACTTCATATTTCATGAGTTTTGTATCGACACACTGATTTGTCAACATCGATGATTTCTTTGCTCAAGCATGGAAATATCCTTGGTTATGGTGTTGTGGTGTAGTTTGATAGAGTAAATTTATTGATCATGTTTTTTGAATTGGATTTTGCATGTTCATTCCATTAATTTAACAAATTATTTCTTTTTAAATTTTGGCAATGCTCCCTCATCCATCACAATTTCACCTTAACTTTTTTTTGGAGTGTCTAAAACATCAATGCTTGAACAAATTTAAAAATCCAAATAACTTCACAATCACATAAACTGTTAATTTTTATTTTTTACAAGAAATAAATTGCCGAGCCTCAACAAACCTCCCCACTCAAAACTTCAACTAATTAGTGGGTGATTACGTGAGTCTAAAGTTCTATGTTGGATCCCAAAGATTTAAAAAAAACTGAGTTGGAATTCAACAACTAGTCCAACATTATAAATTTGTCATTATCTGATAAAATTACGGTTTTATTTCAGATTTTGAGTTGGGCCGTAAATTATGGATTTTATTTTAGATTTTATAGTTTCTAGGGTTTTTTTTATCAGATGTTTAGGGTTTCTGGGTTTTTTTTTATCAGATGTTTAGGGTTTCTGGGTTTTCATGTAGATTTTTTAAAATTTCCCTATGTATTTCATTCAGATTTTATGGGCCATTATAATGAGAATTTGTATTGAGATTTAACCCTAATAGAAAAGTAGTACGTGTTAATTAAGGAAACTAGAATCCTCCCATGGCTCATGAGAATTAGGTTTATTTTGGACTAAAATCATACTAGCAAAGGACACAAATTTTGACTCTGGTGCATGCCATTGTCAAATTTATGGCCGAGATGTTTGACCCCTAGAATTGGAAGAAGAATGCCATGACCATTTTAGAAATTTTGGTAATAATTACCCAATTCATCAAAATTGGAATTTGATATTTGCGCCAGAGAGAGACATGGGTTGGATTTAGTGATCAAACAATCGTCCTCCCTTTATTACCATTCTAAAAGAGTGATTTCACGTGTTTTTTTATTTATTTTTAAAATCTAGACTTATTCAATTTGTCGTAGTTATGAAATTGTTATAATTAGATCAATGCGTGATTTCAGAAAATTCATTTTCAAAATCCAATTCCGTTAATAATTTGTTAGCATACTGATCATTATTTACCCTAATTATACATTGAAACATTAGACAATAAAGGGTTTTCCAGGTCACAATAAGTGTTGAAATCAACTATTTTCTTTTATGCCTTTCTTGGTAAGAAAGGTTGTCGTCAATGCATGTTGATAAGAAGAAAGCTCGTCATAGCCTCTCTAACGAAATATTCAATATCATATGATAGATTTCTTTAGAAAATTAATTTCTTATAATTATGAAGATTTAACTGAAACAAACACAAGATTGACAATGTTGCAATCGATTTTCCTTGCAAATGCTTCCATAAAAGGACATGCTCAAGTTACATATGGTATGTGATGTTTCCAAGGAAACATCACATCACTTGTTGGGATTAGTCATCATGACATACCATTCAACCGCATAAAATATATACCAACAGAATAACAATACTCATTTTTACCACTTAATCATTTTATTATATATATATATATATATATATATATATATATATATATATATTAAATTTCATCCAAGTAATTTTATTGATAAGAAAAACTATTACATAAGATATTACAGTGAGAGCTCTTCATTCCATCACTAGTTCTGGATTAAGATGTGTCCACTAGACTAGATCCATAGAGTATAAAACCATTGGAAAACTTTACAAAAAGTGACTAACTAATAGCATATCAAGATGACTATTGTTTATAGACATATAAAAACAAATGAACATGAATTGTAGACATACTAAAAACCTAGAAAAAGATAGTAATATAAAGTAAGACCACTTGAATAGGTAGATTCCTTCAAACTTCAAAATCACAACTTCTTTCTTGATGAACATTTTAGTTGAGAATGTGGGGCAGATTTTCTTCGGTGTTGTTCATAGGAAAATCAAAGTTTGCATGAATAATGTTGAGAAGTGTAGCATTAATGACCTACCTCTTCTTGATGGTCATTTAAATCAATGTATGAATCATAAAATACAAAATGTTCTACACGACTCAACTTTACCACTATATCATCAAGACTATATCTGATGTCCTGTAATATTCTCTTAATATCATCCTCGATATGTTCAAAGAGTTCATAGTTATCAAGTTTCTTATCCTAGGTGACCATGCTAAATAGTGTCACCATTTGATCATGGTGGGTTATTGAGTGAATAAAATTAAGTATTCTTCTCCAAAACTTTCCTGGATTCGACACCCATTTTAAACTACTTCCACCTATCTCCAAGTCAGAGAAATATTTGCGATCTCCCAATTCCTTGGCTTCCATATTTAGAATTTCCTTTATGACCTCAAGAGGGGTAGCCTCAAATAAATTCACAACTCATTCACATCGGAAAAGATGCCTATGTCTTGAGGAGGAAACCCTAAAGCACCACCCTGCCAGATGAGTAATCTTTGGCATAGAGCCATGTAGTACCTTCATACAAAACACTTGACTATGACCACAAAGAAACACGTGATGATGTGGGTATCGTCTCGCCAAGAGTGAAATTCCACTACGATATAGAACAAAAACTTAATTGTAGAAGAAGAGGAATATGTAGGGTAGTAGAGAAGGACTAGTTGAAACCCATCACAAGCCCATTGTGATGATTGTACCAGAGTTGTTACAACTTCAAAGAATAAGGATTGGGAAATACCATAACAAATTTCATAACCAAATGGAAAAGGTATTAGAATACCAAATGCCACATACAAGCATTGGGCAGTTAAATGAAACCCTATCTGGGTCAGAGGCCTGTATGGATGCCTAGGATAAAACTACAACCAATTTGAAGGATGAACCAGTCCATGTGTTGTTCAAAAAAATAAAACAAAGAACATTTAGAAAGAAAACAACCCTAATTAGTCCTAATGTTGAGAGTGTTGATGACACCAAAACACTGTGAAACTCAATAATAAGAACGACCATGACAGAGTGCTAGTGCAACCAATCGAGGATGTAAGACTGGTAATTGACCTTCAAACACTCATGAACATATGTTTTAGCCACCATTGGTAAAGATACGTATGAGCCTCTAATCGATTTTGTTATGAATAGTTACGTAGTCAACTTTTTATGCGATTTGAATTTCCTTTCTCCTTTAATTTTTAGTGGAATTTCCTTTACTCTCGGTCCTTGTGTATTTTGTTTGTTGGATTTTTCCGTCTTGAAACCTACCATAAAATACCATTTTCAACATGCTAGTGTGTTTCATATTGTGTGAGAGCTTTAGTAAAAATAATTTTTTAGGGAAGTATGCACATGAGAAGGTAAATTAAGAACTCTTAGGTTAGAGAAGGTAAATTAAGAATCAACCCTTCTTATATTCTTTTAAGAACATAAAAAATGAAGTAATCACTAAAAGAAGTATTACTTTTATATTAATTTTGAAGTCAAATTAATTTTTGTATAAATGAATTAAAAGTCAAGTACTTATAATATAACTCTCTTTCAGGTAATTAATTATTATATTACTAAATGGTTAGTAAGAGGCACATTTCTTGTGATTTTCCTAGTTAGGCATAAAGAGTATGAATACAATGATACACAACATAAATATAATAAACATCAAGCCATCAAAGCATTTAATAAAGCTAGGGGAGACACTGGTCTTAATAGCAAAATTACAGAATTTTGACAACTTCATTAATAAAGTCATCCTTCCATACATTCAAGGTACTACTGATAAGTAGTAATATCTCCCATATCCTAAGACAACATAAAAGCTTGACCACCTTCAAACCGACAAATACAATTCAAAGTTACCTCAAATCTGTTAAAGACCCTATTGATCCTAAATGCCAAAAAGGAGTTTATCTGATTCCTTGTTCTTTGGAATTCCATATGTGGGTGAAACAAGCTGATCCATTAATACCCGCATCCTATAACATTATGCTGACATCAAACATAATCGATTAGAAACATTTGCACTAGTTGAACATTCCAATAATACAAAGCATCATATTTTCATTGAAAACACCCGCATCGTTACCAAAATTGACCACTATTTCCAAAGAAAATTTAGAGAAGCCATTGAAATCAATAAACATCCCAAAAAAATAAACAAGAATGATTGATGGACCAGAAGAAAAATCTAGATCCCCACTCTATAATCCAAATCTTGTCATTTGTAATCCCTTAATCTCATCATTAACCCTCCTCTAATTTATTAAAAAGCTCGATAATTATATTTTCATTCATTTATTTATTATTTTTAATACATACATTCTAAATATTTCTAATATAACTTTTCCTCATTAATATGTTTTTAACATATTATAAAAAATCATAAAAATATACAATTAATATTCCTATTGATTAAGAATATAATATTTAATCATAACATTCATTTTTGAAAATAATATAGAATTTAATTCATTTAATTTTATAATAACACTTTCAATACTTTGAAAATTTGGAGATTATGAAGGGAAAAACG
Source organism: Pinus tabuliformis (assembly GCA_031772625.1). Classification (NCBI taxonomy): domain Eukaryota; kingdom Viridiplantae; phylum Streptophyta; class Pinopsida; order Pinales; family Pinaceae; genus Pinus; species Pinus tabuliformis. Next base: position 1,705,325,801 of record CM062816.1, on the reverse strand, counting down.
CTCTGATGAAGCGCAATAGCTACACTCGCCCAAGCCCTAAACGTAATGTGGATTATGGTTAGCCGCAGTCACCGTAACCCCCGAACCGCAGCTGCAACTCGCCATTTCTCACCTGCACTTGTATCCATTTGTTGATGATAATAGTCAGACTACCATTCCAAGGTATAGCATGGAGGGTATGGAGCTGGACGTCGTAGACTACTCGCCGGATCCCTTCCCAGAATAGGCCATATTCTGTAACCCTAACCCTAGACAGGTTCCCGCCTCCTCAGCTCCGTCTAGCTCGCATCCGGTGCCGGTTGTCTCCCTACCCGGGCTTACGGCCTCCACCCTACACATTGGGACCCTCTCCATAGACTTACCTACTCTAGACTACCCACCGCTGTCTCCTGGTACCCTCAATCTCCTGGCTACCTGTCCGTCTCCTCTTTTTGACCCTGTGCCCAATGCAGACCTCTGCTTTTCCAAGAACCCTTCATCTCGCCCAGGATCTCACCCCGAAGTGGCCGTAGAGCCACGAAAGACTACTGTCTATCCCAGAGGTTGCGAGGCATCTCAGAATGCGGCTCCTCCTTTTGGCTGTTTCGATACCCCTGTAATCCGAGCTAGGTCGGTGGAGCCACACCTTGAAGTTAATAGCCACTCGGATCTGTTACAGGACCACCTTATTGCTCCGTGTATAGGGAAGAGGAAAATAATGTGTGTGAAGGCATCTGGTAAGGATTACACTATAAAGTTCAGCGAAGGCCTCATAATGGGGGAGGTTGCTGAAAAAGAAGGGAAAGTTCTGGTGGGCAGGGTTCGTGGAAGATCTTATACGGCAAAGCGATTGGGATTGTGCGTTAAGGAGATATGGGGGAAAATTTTCATACAGCTCCCAGAGGTTTAGATACTACCTCGAGGATGGTTTGCACTTCATTTTTCCCTGGAAGAATACATGAATCTGGCTCTTGCACGATATTGGCACATTGAAATGGCACTAGTGCTACTTAAGGGATGGAGCCCTCTCTTTGATCTGGAAAGGGAGCAGATAGGAGCTGGACCTCTATGGGTATGGTTACCAAGGTTACCTCTCCAATACTAGTCCGAAGAAGTATTCGTGCAGATTGGGAATACCCTAGGCTCATTCCTGGATTATGACAAATCCATTGTTCAATCCAAAAGTCGAATGCTAGCCTACATTCTGGTGCATCTAGACACTCGAGAGGGTCTGGAAGAAAAAATAACCCTATAATGACAAAATTTTACTGCGGTACAAATTGTGGATTATGAGGGGGTGCCTTTCAGATGCCGACGCTGCAACAAGGTCGGGCATCTCTATAAGGAATTCCCACTGGTTTCAAAACCTCAGGAAGCAACAATGGAAAAGGAGGTAGGCAGTGGTAAGGATACCCTTGACACCTCGTGGAAGGCTCCATCTTCAGTAGCTACAACAGCTTGGAAGGCGACTCCACCCCATCTAGTCCAGCATCCTACGGGCAAATCTTCGTGTCCTCCATCTACACCTCTAACTCAAGCCAGGGCAGTAGCTGAAGTGGCTCAAATATTGGGTAATCCTCTTCCCTCTTCCCCTGCTCTATCTTCTACTCATACATCTTTTGTACAACATCTACATAATGCACTGCCTCAGATTTGCACTATCTCTCCATCATCAATTCCTTGCCCCCTTCTCCCCCATCACCTGGTTTACTCCACCACTGCCCCTTCCATTCAACAGGTCCCCACCTCTCCCCCTTCATCTCCTTCCCTGGTTCCACCTCATCCTTATAATTTGAGATCTTAGCCTCCCTTTGGGGATTACATTTCAACACTTTCGGTTCTTGGGGTGTCCCTCCCCTCTTCGACCATCAAATCTCTTCGAGGGCATAGATCTTACCTCTCACATGTAATTCTCTGGGCTGGTGCTGAGGTGGTCTTGGGTAGGAAAACCTCATTAGATTGGGTACTTAGAGTGCATAATACCCTTGATATGGTTCCACCATGAAATGCTTATCTTTCAATTTCAGGGGTATGGCTAGCTCGCCCAAAAAGCTAGCCCTTCGCAGGATATTTACTGCTGAGCCTGTAGATATTATTCTTCTACAAGAAACCCTCGGTGAAGCCCAACATATCACTTGGATTCTGTAGAATTTAAGCTCGAGATGGGAATTTGTTGCTCTTGATGCTACAGGCCAATTAGGTGGATTGGCATTGGGATTCAATCCCCAAACCATAAACCTAATTTTGGCCTAGGGAGGAAAGGGGTTCATCGGTATCGATTTTTTTTCTACTGAGCTGGGGATGGACCTCCGAGTCATGAATGTATATGGGTTGTGTTAGGGACGTGAGGCATTCTGGAATCAGCTCCTAAATCTTTCTCTTACCTCCCTAAACAATCTCATCTTAGGTAGGGACCTAAACTTCTCCATTGGATATAGTGAGTCTTGGGGATCCTCGACACAGATTGACCCACTATCTGATATCATAGAAAAACTCCTTGATCAAGCTCATTTCATTGATATCCCTATGAATAGACCCATACCAACATGGAGGAACAAAAGAGTTGGAGAGGCTGCCCTCGCAAGAAGATTGGATCGTTTCATGCTTAAAAATCTGATGATGCAACGATTATATCATTACAGGAAGTGGGTTGGAACCGGAGGCATCTCTAACCACTCCCTAATATACCTTGAAATATCAGGTCCTCTTATCAAGCGCAAAGCCCTGTTCAAGTTTAATTCATCTTAGCTTTGGGATCCCACCTATATTAAGCTGGTTACAGACTTCTGGAGGCAAAATCCTCCCTCCTAAGGACACACTTGGGCAGAGGGCTTCTGTCACAATCTATTGCATCTTAAGAAGCTCACTATTAAATGGGCAAAGGAAAAACTCCAAAAGGATTCCCTTACTCTCATCTCAGTTGAATCATCCTTGGCACACCTTATGGATGAACACAATAGGGGATTCTTAAGTGTTGAAGCCAAGTCAAATCTGATTGAGATAGAAAATCAAACAACCATAATTCTGAAGGAAAGAGAGGAAACCTGGAGACTCAAGAGCCATGCGATCTGGCTCAAAGCAGGGGATGAGAACACAAGGTACTTCCAAAAATTTTCCAAGGGAAGGAAAGCCTCCAACACCATCTGGAAAATTCCCTCACTGGATGGAAGCATTGCAAAAACCTTTAATCAAATAGCACAACTAGGTATCTCACATTTCAAACAGCTCTACAAGGAGCCACCTACCTTAAATCTAGCTGATATCATACAAGTAGCAGGGCACTTCCCAAGCTTTGTTGATCCAGAAGAGGCAGTTGAGCTAACCTCTCCCGTCACCAGAGATGAACTTGAAGGGACTCTAAAATGGTTTCAGAAAGACAAAAGCCCTAGTCCTAATGGGTGGCCCATTGAATTCTACTTAGCTTTTTTTGACCTCATTGGGAATGACCTCCTCAACATGGTAGAAGAGTGCCAGATCTCTGGAAAAATGTATGAGGCTATCAATGCCACCTTTATTTCCCTCATCCCTAAATCTGACTCTCCTGTATCCTTCAATGATTTCCGACCCATCTCTCTTTGCAACGTCCTCTACAAAATCACTGCAAAGATCATTGCAAATCAGCTCCGCCCTATTCTCTCCCATCACATATCACCTGAGAAATTTGCTTTTCTCCAAAATAGGTAGATCCATGAGGCCATTGGCACAACCCAGGAAGCCATCCACTCTATCAAAGCTAAAAACCTGAAAAACATTATCCTCAAGATAGATCTTGCGAAGGCATTTGATTGTGTCAGCTAGCTCTTCATTAAGATGATCCTGATCCATCTTGGATTCCCCCTGGACTTCACAAACTGGATTATCTATTGTATAAACTCAGCATCCTTCAGTGTACTTATTAATGGCTCTGCTTCCCATTTCTTTCATGCCAAACGTGGACTCCAGCAAGGATGTCCCTTGTCTCCCCTTTTGTTTCTATTAGTGATGGAAGGTCTCAGCAGGCTCATTAGCACCACAAAAAGGGAAGGCAGACTTAAAGGATTGAAAATGAATGATCTATGTCATCTCACACATCTCCTTTTCATTGATGATGTAATGATCTTCCTGGATGGCAGCATCAGGGACTCTACCTCCTTCCATGACATTCTTATCCTCTTTGAAAAAGCCACGGGTATGGCTGCAAATTAGGTCAAATCCACCATATCTCTGTCACATACCACCCCATAGGAGGATCGAGCTTCCCTCCACTTCTTCCACTATCATCCGCACAATTTCTCGGATGGTCTGAAACACCTAGGTTTTAGAATAAAACCCCATAGTTACTGGATTGCTGACCGAATCTGGTTAGTTATCAAAATTGAGAAGAGATTGAAATCCTAGAATCATAGATTTCTATCGAGAGCTGGGTGCCTTGCACCAATAAAATCAGTCCTGGAAGCCACCCCTGTATATTGGATGTCACTTACCTGGATCCCCAAGGGAATACTTGGACATATCCAATAGATATGCTGTCAATATCTATGGAATGGAAAAAAGGAAGGTAAAACATTTGCTTGGTAAGATGGAAGAACATTGCATTGCCAAAAAAATGGGGAGGGGGGGGGGGGGGGGGGGGGGGGGGGGGGGGGGGGGGGGGGGGCGGTGGGGGGGATGGGGACTAAAAGACCTGCCGATTTTTTCCCAAGCACTTGTAGCCAAGATGAGTTGGTCCCTTCTCACATCTCAGAATCTTTGGACGACTGTGGCATACCACAAATATATATGGCTGCAGCAATTATTGGACTGGGTAAGATTACTAGACTGGCCTCGGGTGGGAATTTCCATGGTATGGAAAGATATTATATAATCGATGCCTTTCATCAGATCAGGCTTGGCATGGCACATCAATAATGGTGCATCTGTTCGCATAGGCATTGACCCCTAGATAGGAGGGGGTAACAGATATCACTTAACACCTGAGCTCATACAATTCCTACAGCATAGGAATACCTCAACGATTGCACACATCGCTGATCCCGATCACAGCTCTATATTTAGGAAAAAATGGAGGACAACTCCTGAATTGAACATCCCTACATAATGGCAATAGACCTGGGATTCATATCTTTAAACTCTGTATGAATCTCATATACACCTTAATCACGACCTTGACGTTCTAGTCTGGAACCCAGTTGATCATGGGAAATACACCCCAGAACATGGATAAATTCAACTGCTATTGGATTGCAAGCCTACTCACTCCAATGCATGGTGGCAACAGATCTGGAAATTGAAAGCCCCTCCTAGGGCACGTCTATTCATGTGGAGTGTGTTATGTAACAAAATTCCCACAAGCGAGGCCCTTATGCACAAATCTATCCATGGCCCGAACTGGTGTGTTATATGCAAACATGACTCAGAAAACAATGATCACCTATTCCTCCTATGTTTGGCTGTCATACATTTCTGGCAAGTTATAACACATCATCTCTCCTTGCTGAACACATGGCAAGGCACATCTATTCTCCAAGCATGGAGCAGCTGGATTGTAGCACACCAGGGAGCTAAGGCACAATGCTTACCTCTCATCATCTGTTGGACCATATGGCTCACTCGGAATAAGATTATATTCAAGAATGAAACTGTCCGCTGGCCACTACTCTTAGCAAACATTGTAGCATCTTATCAGGACATCCTAGAAGAGGCAAACCCACACAATCGCAAAACCTTGACACTGGGTTGAATCAACAAATCTAAGCCATGGGCTTTTTTCGATGGAGTTGCTCAACCACATGGTTGCGGGCGGGGGGGGGGCTTCATGCTATTCATCTCTGAACACCATTCCTTTAAGGTCCAATTAGGTCTAGGGGAGGGAACAAACAATTTTTCCGAGCTTATTACCCTCAGACACCTACTCCATTTTGCATTAGCACATAATTGCACTTCTATTCAGATTTATGGGGATTCCAAAATTATCATCAACTGGTTCAACAACAAAAAACATTTTCATGCTATATCTCTACAAAATATTTTGGATGAAGTCTAAAATTACAAAGTAGAGTTTAACTCAATCTCTTGTCATCACATATATAGGGAATACAATCAAGATGTTGACAAACTTTCGAAGGAGGGTTCGCTACTTCCTCGAGGCTTGTGGATAATCTCTGAACAGATGGGAACAAACTTCTACCAATATCACCACAGGCCATACATTGACCAGGATTACAATAGGGTCGAAAGGCCCTATATTATATATATATATTTGTTGTTTTGCCAGACTTTCATCCAAATATGTAAATATTTATATATGCTGATATACAGACATTCAGTTTGAATATGTATAGGAAATGGCAAGGCCATTCATTTTTTGCTACAGTTTGATATGCAGTGGTCATTTTGACCAACTGAACTCGCATATGCCACAGGCATCTACTACATGTAATTTTTCTATTTAATGAAAGATTACGATTTTTCCATTGGAAAAAAACACTTTCAATACTTTTTCTATATATATATATATATATATATATATATATATATATATATATATATATATATATATATATATATATATATATATATATATCTATATATATATTCTTGATATTTATATATTTTTAATATAAAAATTCCTTACATCATTATCCTCATTTTCCCTCATTAATATATTTTTAACATAATAAAAAATCTTAAAATATACAATTAATCACTCTTATTAATTAAATATTTAATCATAATATGACTTAATAAAATATATTCATTTTTGAAAATAATATAGGAATTTAATTCATTTAATTTAATCATTACATAATTCCTTTTTTTAATTTCAGCGTCAGCCATTTATTTAAACCATAATACCTTCTCCCTATTTATTAACCACAAAGAAATGATCAATTTTCCACATACTTTCATCCTGATGATCAACCTCAGTTGAAGGTTCAAAACGTCAATATAAAATAATTAATATGAATGGGATAAATTCGGAAAATCTATTACGACAACATAAACCATTAAGTTAGGAAGTAATCACACTTTTACATGCTTTCTCAATGGTCAACCAACTAAAGGGTTGAGAGAGGCAAGAACAATACCCATTATAGGGAGGAGAGAGGAAAGCATAGCTATCATGTGCAACCAATGAAAATATACTCAAATTACCTTATCATAAATTCAAGGAGTAGCATTTAGTATCCTTCCTTGATTATAGTTTACCCCAAATATTCGAAGGTGATACTAATATTTCCCTATGGATCTTGGCTCTCATTAATCAAACATTGGTTCATGAAAGCTGAGATAAGTAGGGTTCAAGTGAATAGTGATAAATTTTCCTCAATGTGTCAACTATTGATTATTAATTAAAAAATTTCAAATCAAAACAAAACTATTCATGTGCCTTATCTAGGTAGTGGAAATTAGCAATAATGGAGATGGAATCACGGTGATTATGTGAAATATGAGTAGTTCAAGGCATAATGAAAGGGTTATTTTTTTACTTTTCTCTAAGGACATCACTCCTAAAAATAAGAAAAATGATAAATAAACTCACATTCATAATGGGAAACTCAATACATCAAGGAAGAAAAAGCAATTTATAAATTTCTCTAAATGATACACCTAGAAAGAAGATGTAATGGAATTATTTGGTAATGTAATAGTGAGTGTGGGAGAAGAATCAAGATATATCTTAAATGTTTCCCTTATCCTTGATAAATAAGTTAGAGACCAAAATATTAACATTAAAAAGAGGCCAATAAATTTGAAGGAATGGACAATCACATAATATGTTGGATTAGGGAAGTAAAAAAATTATTAGCTTTCAAGCAATCAAAGTAAGAGAACAATAATATATTTTATTGAAGGCACATGCCAAATGAAGTCTAAGCTAGAAGGAATGTACAAGAATGATATTGAAACTACCCTCAAAGGGTGGTAAGCCTATTATTAGAACGTGGTGATGGAAAATAATTATAAGAGCCAACGATTATAAGAAAGGAAGGAAGTTTATAAATGTAATCCTCAATAGCTATATATATTTGATAAAGTTATGTAGAGAAGAAGGATACAATGAACATATAAAAATGAATGGTATATGTTATAACCATGATCAACCTCAAATGACGAAATGAAAAGAAAAGAGTGATAGATTGATACTTAAGGTGAGTAAGTGGAAGCTTAAATAAAAATGACTATAAGAAATGAACAAGAAGAAACATCCCCCCTTGGAACACCACAAGATTTTGTGATAATTGTGATTAAATTAGAACTCTTGAGGGATTTAGTTAAGGAATAATGTAGTAGCAAATGATTGTGGAATGACTGCAATATCTCCACATAAAATTGTTGGCATTATGGCTTGTAGGGTTGTAGCTAGTTTGTGTTGGCATTGATGTCAACCTTGTAGCATGTGTTGCAGATGTTTAGTCATGCATATGTTCAATTGGTTACAACTAGTTGTGTTGATATTGAGTTGGTTGTGTTGGAATTGATGTCAACCCTGTGTTTCCCTCATGATGCATTGATGTCAACCTTGTGACGCCTTTTGTGGCTTGAGATGATGCTTTATATGAATCTCATGGTGGTCTAGATGATTGAATTGACATGTTTCATATGCATATCTCCAGGTGCTGGAGATGATTGCTCAGGTGTTAGTGATGTTGATCCATGTTGAGGACTATGGAAGACTAGGTCTTCATGTTGATGTTCATGACTTGTTACAAATATGTTTAGGCTCATGGTCATATTACCAATATGCTATAGAGGGTCTATAAATTTTTTGCAGAAGTGTTGAAGGCATGCATGTGTCTAGGGAAGAGAAAATGACTTATTGGCATGATGTCAACTAGTTTCAAAGGTATTAACATGATGATTAGTTAGAAAAGTTTGAAGGATTTGATATGATGTTTTAGAGGCTTTAGATGAGCTTACAAAGGGTCTACAAGGTTGGGATATGATTAGGGAATCATATTTCAAGTTAAGGAGGTATTGGAATAATTTTCACCAAGTTTTGGGGCTAAAAAAAGGGTAACTTGGGTCCTCCAAGGAAACATGCGTTTTGACTTGGGTCTTACACATAAAAACAAAATTACCCCTATTAGTAACACCCTTTCCTAAGGAAAAACCTGTGTTACCCTATGTAGAATTTGTTTTCTCCACATTCCTCACACATATCAAGAGAGATTCAACTTGGTTATTCCTAGAAGCTTCTAAATTAATGAGATAAGGTCGAAACTTGTTGAGTAAGTCTTGTATTGAATGTGAACACCTTTAGTGCATAGGTAGTGATGGTTATGGATGGGATTTTTCAACTTTGTGCACATTTTATCTTAGTCCAAAAGTGGAATTCACCCAACACATTACATATGTTACATATACTCCAGTTTGGATTTGAGATTTGGTTGGTGCAGTGATATTGTGAGTGGGAGAAAGTTGCAGAGAGGAGGATGCCTTAGACCTAGTTATCAACAGAGATACTTTAGTGAATGAGTACAAATGGCAGTGTAGTGATCATATCTGAAGCATGTTGCAGATTTTTGTAGCATATTGTCATCCTGCAGACCATATTCATGGCTGGTGTAGAAAAATTGTTTGGAGGGAAAATGGCATGGAGCTGAGAATGTTTGAGCGGTCCACCTATTGAAATTTGTTTTTTCAAGATTGCTGGTGCATATGGCAGATTACTTTTCTACTCCAGATATATTGAGGGTTTGATGTTATGTCTGAGTGTGAGTTGTGTTTATTTTTCTAAATGATTTTGTTGTTTCATATTTGATGCATGCATTCGAGCCACTATTTTGCTTGAGTAGAGAACAAGTTATTTTTGATGTTTTTGATATTATTGATGGTGTCTTTCTACTAGACATTGGATTGTAGAGTTGAATGTTGTTGAGCATAATGTCTTGGATCTAGTTTCAAAATGAATGAAATCGTGGTTTGCATAAATTAGAGGAGGAACGATATCATGGAGTTGGACCAATGATTCTGTAACACCCTCTGGGGTAAATGTCCATATAAACAACATAATAGGAACATAAATACAATAAAAATACTAGCCATCAAAATCCGTATATACATCAGTGCATTTCGACATGAAAATCAAGGGAATGAATTTTTCATTAATAAATGCAATGAACCAACTAGTGATGGGACTATCACGTTCCACCCAACCATAGATTGGCTGAGCCAAGTCTCTCTTCAGCCAATCACTCCCGTACCATATTCCAAGCATGACTGTGGGACTCATAGAACACATCAAAGACACCAATCAATGTGGATGCCATCGGAGTTCTCCACCTACATGGTGAGGAATTTGAGTACTTCCTAGTCTCTCAGGCTTTACCGTGCATCCAGAATCTGATATAGGGATCACTAGGCCCTACATCGAGACATACTCTCCAGGCTTTACCATGAATTCCATCCCGGAATCACTAGGCTGAACAGAGAGAAAAAACACCTCTTGGCTTTGCCGTATATCCTGCCATTCATAGACAATAATTCTTAGGCCCACCGAGGCACACAATTTGGCTTTACCGCAACCCACAATTCGGTTCAGGGGCTACTAGGTTAGTGGCTTTGTGCATCCTCAGTTTGGTTCAGGGACCACTACCACCATGTTTTTTTCAATTCGGAGATCCACCCCACTCAGCTTCGAATCCAATGCGGCCATCCCTCACAAAACGCATGAGAGAACCCATCTCATCAAAGCTATCAAGAAATGGTAAGGATAGGCTGAAAATACTGTCACACCTGGAAAAACCCATGCCATGGTAGAAAAGAAACACATGCAATCCCATTCATGTCAAATCTAGCAATGAAAATACACATGCAAGTTGATACTTGCAATGAAGCCTATTCTAGCTGCTTGATCCTTCCTTTCCCTCCTTGATCTTTGCTTCCTCTTGCCTTCTTTGTGTTTCTTGCTCCAATGATAAAGTGATCTAAGAAAGCTCTAAGTGTCCAAGAGTATGAGAGAGAGAATAATGAGAGAGCTCCAAAGATAAACTGACAAAAGGTTCACACTGAAAGGAAGAAGCTTCCCAACTGATCCTCATAGGCCTTTTTATTAATGAGGCCTCTATTTTCTTCATTTTCCATTATTTTCCTTCAATTTCCTCCTCACATGCAACCTATGACCTTTCCCCTTCCTTTTATCCTAATTTCCATTATTTTCATAAATAAATGTGCCAAAAATGTCTTTTTTCCTCTTTAATGCCTTAGTCATTGCCTTTGCCATTGTTGACACCTAATTTTCAGGTTTGGGTGAATAAGTGTAAATGATGTAAATAAATAATAGAAAATATGAAGAATCACCGGGAGATGAAATGAACAGTCTCTCCCTAATGTATATAATAAAGACCAATCTGAATGAATATAACGAATGGTTTTTTAGGAGTTACCTCCTTGTCTGACATGGTATCAGAGCCAGCTTCCAAAATTAGCTTTTGTGTAACTCCTGGTGTTAGTTTCCTACCTATTTTGTAGAACTCACACCTCTGCCATGCTCTTGAGGCCTGCACCCACATTCCTGAACCCATTGTCATATGTGTTTTATATTCCCTCTGAACAGTCAGCCCGCTCGGTGGTATCTCATTAAAGACAGCTAAATGGTATCGCTGGAATCGTAGTGGAAACGTAGTGGAAACTTGTGCATCTGGTGACAACTGTGGATATGAATGCACACCTTTCGGATCGGAACCTTAATCTGGTGCCCACCATTGGTCTTGTCACTTTTCTCTGCAAGTTGTGAAAGCTTTGTGCATTGAATCATTTGAAATACTGGTGTGCATTTTGTTGCAACATGTGAATGTGTTGAACGCTGCGCTTTTATTAGCCACTCTCATATATCTGTGAATACTATCATATGCACTTATAATATGCCCCATTCACCCTGTGTGGATCCGACACTTCCAGTTTTACATCTACTCCCACATTGGTGGTACAACACTGTATATTCACTGCGTTTTTTTAACACAGTCGGCTCTGCAACGTTGAATGCTACCATACACATTTAGCTCTGCAATGCCATATGCGCCATACCTCCATGCCATATGCTGCCATACCACAACTTCGATTTTCTCTTGGCATAATGCCCCATACACCCCGGATGCTCCACAACGGAAGTGTGGTCGGTCCATACGCTCTCCCCCATCCACGCAGTGCATTTTTTTGCCACCATCTGCTCCAATCTATGCGCGGTTGAATACACCATCCCAACAGTTGGCTCTCCCAGTACACTGCGTTTGGCTCCCATGCTATACCCACATACCACCATATGATATTATGTGTTCAATGAATCTCGTTCCACTCTCATTTTAGTACGGCTGTGTTTTTTTAATACATCATTTTTAATACACTCGTTGGCCTCAACATATCAGAGTTTGCCACTAGAAGTACAATTTTTTTCAGTATATTGCCAAAAGTATTATTTTTTACAGTACATAGATTTTACAATGCATTCAATCATATCTATTGTGGGAGTAGTTCTCACTGGCAAGGAGAACTATCCTGAGTGGTCCCGGAAGATACAACCTCATTTTCAATGAGTTGTGGAAAGGAGTGTGTGTTGGAGATGGAGACAAAGAGCCAGAACAGCCTACCTCAGACAAAGAGTTCACAATTTGGGAAAATAAGAACAACAAAGCCTATACATTAATTGCAGCATCTGTAAGTGAATAGGTGAGTCGCCATATTTTGCCATTTTCAACTGATTTCGAAGCCTTACAAAAGCTGAAAGAACTCTATGACTCACATTATGCACTCGAAGTTGTTCAACTCATGATTAAACTCTTCACTCTTGAGTTACAAAATAATGATCCTATTTCTCTTGCATCCGAAGTAAAATCTATATTACATGATATCAAAGCCACTAAGGTTGAATTGGATATTCCTCTTATTTCTTTTCTCAAGGCACTTTATCCTACTTACTCCAATTATCTTGTGTCATTGCAAGCAAATGGAAATCTCAAAGATATTACCTTTGACTCTCTTGTGAAAAAATTTGCTGAAAGAGAGAAAGCTTTTGGAAAGAAGACAACGCCTGAATCTTCTGAAGAGGCTGTGTGCCTTACTCATAAAGAAAAGAATCTTGCCCAAGATTCTTCTAGAGGAAGAGGTGGTTGAAGAGGAAGAGGAAGATATTTCAGAGGCGGGGGGGGCAGACACTCTTAAGGAGAAAAGTTAGATTTGCACTACATACGTTGCAAAAGAAATGGATCACATGATGCCTCTACATGCAAGTTACCTTGGGACAAAATTGTGCAGCAAAGAAACCAACAAAAATGTAAAACTAATGACACAGACAAAGGTAAAGCACCTGAGCCTGCTCATTATGTTGTGGCACAATGTAATATTGGAGTAAATGAAGACTTATTTAATGCTTCACTTGCTTCTTGGAAAAATGATTGGTTGCTTGATTCAAGAGCAACTTGCCACATGACTCATAGAAAATATTCTTTTGAATAATTCACTGACAATGTTGATGGAGTAGTATACTTTGCAGAGCAATCAAAACTCAAGGCATTAGGGCTTGGCATAATCATGCTTAAATTGCCTGGTCTTCCAAACTTCCTTCTGCATCATGTTCTATATCTCCCATAGCTGAAGAGAAACTTGCTGTCCTTGGTCCACATCCACCAGCAAGGTCACTCCATTCATATGTTTTATGGAAAGATTGAGGTGAGAAAAACATCTGACCACTCACTTGTCATGAGGGGGATAAAAGAAGAAAGGCTTCTCAAGCTGTAGGGTACCTCTACTCATGCACAACATTTCTCATACAATTCTCATTATGAAGAAGGTACACTTCCATCAAGTTTATTATGGCATGCTAGATTTGGACATTTGAACTATGACAGCCTCTACTTGTTGAAGAAAAATGGTGTTACTGGTTTGCCTACAATTCCTAGGAAACTTAGGCAATGTGATGCTTGTATTCTAGGAAAGAATAACAAACAATGTTTTCATGATTCACACCACATAGAAAACTTGAACTCATTCATTCAGATTTATGTGGTCCAATGCCTGTTACTTCTGCAAATGGAAATAAATATATGATGACATTTATTGATGACTACACCAGAATGTGTTGGGTTTATTTATTGAAGAACAAATCTGATGCTTTTCAAACATTCAAGAACTTTCATACATGGATTGAAAATGATGCACAATCTCATATTGGTTCTATTCGCACTAATAATGGAGAGAATACAGTTCAAATGAATTTGAAAACTATCTTTGCCAACATGGGATCAAACATCAAACAACTGTGCCTTATAATTGCCAACAAAATGGTGTAGGTGAAAGAATGAATAGGACAATCTTAAATATGGTGCGCTCCATGATGTTTTTAAAAAATGTAAAACTAATGCTTTGGGCTGATGCATTTGTATGTGTTGTATATATAAAGAATAGATGTCCATCTAATGCTATCAGAAACAAGACTCCCTATGAAATGCGGTATGGGCATGTTCCTTCTATAAAGCATCTCAGGGTCTTTGGTTCGACCTCTTATGCCTTGATACCAAAGGTACATAGAAACAAACTTGGTGCAAGAAGTCATAATTGTATCTTCCTAGGGTATTCAAACACTTCCAAAGCATACAGTTTCTATGATGAAGCCAATAAAAAGTTTGTTGTACCTAGAGATGTAATCTTTCTTGAATCATCCAAAACTGACAATGTTGTTGAGCGGAAACTTGATTGCTTGGATAGATTCACAAATGAAAAACCATTTCAGTAGTTTGATAATCAGATTCCACATCTTGAAGGGGGGATTCCTATACTAGATCAACTTGTGGAATCTTCTTCTGGAGCACTCTTTTCCTCGCATGAAACTCCAACAACGGATGATGCTTTAAGTGATGTGATTGATAGAATTGGGAGACTCAATCTTGATTCAGTCCCAACTCAATCAACGGAGTAGCCTGGACCATCTAAGAAAGGTACTCCAAAGTGGCTGACAAAGACACTTGAAAGTGTTCATCCTGATGAGGTTGGAAAGACAAGAACTAGAAATTCAAACCGGCAAAATGGAGGTGATGTAGATGACTCTGATTCACCTGTTGATATGAATGCTTCTTATGATTGTGAACTGAATTTGTCTATAGATTTTGAACCAACTTCCTTCAAAAAGTTGCTTCTCATGATGAATGTAAAGAAGCGATGCAAAAGGAGTATGCGCCCTCATAAAGAATGGCACTTGGAAGCTCGTTGATCGTCCATTAGGAACCAAACCAATTGGCTGCAAGTGGGTCTACAAGAACAAGTATAAAGCTGATGGCTCACTTGATAAGCACAAAGCCAGGCTTGTGGTGAAAGGTTTTGCACAAAGGGAAGGGGTCGACTATGAGGAGACTTTTTCCCCCACAACAAAATGGGCTACCATCCAGACACTCTTTGCCCTCGCAGCTCAGAACAGTTGGAAAGTCCATCAAATGGATGTAAAAATTGCTTTCTTGAATGATCTAAAAGAGAATGTTTTTATGTCCCAGCCTAAGGATTTGCTATGAGAGGACATGAACATAAAGTATGAAAACTTGTTAAATCCTTGTATGGCCTAAAACAAGCATCGCGAGCCTGGTATGAAAAACTAACTAAGCATTTTCTGAAACTCAATTTCAAACATTATGATCTTGATGATGCAACTTTGTTTGTCAAGAAGGTTGGCAAAACAGTTGTATATCTTGTGGTATATGTAGATGATCTTTTGATGACAGGGAACAAGGAGAGCTACATTGCATCCATAAACAAGGAATTGAGGAAAGGTTTTGAAATGACTGATTTGGGCTATGTTCATTATTATCTTGGTATTGAAGTAACTCAACATCCGAAGTCCATATTCCTTTCTCAAAAGAAGTACATTGGAGATCTGTTGAACAAGTTTGGCATGACAGAATGCAATCCTCTTACTACTCCAATGGAACAAAACTTAAAGCTCACATCCATTGAAGGAAAATAATTTGAGGATGCAACAAAGTATAGAAAGCTTGTAGGAAGTCTCAACTACCTAACTACTACCAGACCAGACATTTCGTTTGCTGTTGGAATCCTCTATAGGTTTATGCAAAAGCCTTGTGAGGGACATTGGTTTGCTGCAAAAAGAGTTCTAAGGTACTTAAAGGGAACTCAAGACTTTGGAATCAAGTATACATAGGTGGACGACTTCAACTTGATTGGATACTCTGATTTAGACTTTGATGGAGACAAAGAAACTGGGGCATCTACTTCAGGTTATGCTATGAGTCTTGGATCAAGAGTTGTCTCCTAGAGATCACACAAATAATCAGTTCCAGCAGATTCTACAACAAAGGCAAACTATGTGGTAACAGCTGAGGCAACAAAAGAAATTGTGTGGCTCAGGAAAATTCTTGAATATTTGCAGGTAAAACAAGTACAATCAACTCCACTCATGATTGATAATACCTCAAAAATAAAGTTGGCCAAAAGCCCAAAGTTTCATGATCGAACGAAGCACAATAATACTAAATATCATCTAATTCGACATCATGTTGATGCCAAAACAATCCATCTCCACCATTGTTCCACTAATGAGAAAATTGGAGACATCTTAACCAAAGTGCTTGGAAGAGAAAATCTTGAAAGATTCAGAACGATGCTTGGACTCACCAACATCCCTTCAGATTAAGGGGGGGAATGTTGACACCTAATCATCAGGATTGGGTGAATAAGTGTAACTAATGTAAATAAATAATAGAAAATATGAAGAATCACCGGGAGATGAAATGAACATTTTCTCCCTCATGTATATAATAAAGACCAATCTGAATGAATATAACGAATGGTTTTTGAGGAGTTACGTCCTGGTATGACAACCATAAACAACCAAATGAACACCCCCTAGGATTCCTTGCCAAACATTCAACTTGGAATACATGTCCCATCATTCGTGTTATTTATATATTTTTTACATGGAATTTTCACCAGGGCTGTTACAGAACCCTCCCCCTTGGGAGAACACCGTCCTCGGTGTTCAATGACACCTATGATCAACATGACCACTGAAAAAAAACATACTGCCCATGGAGCTTTATAACACAACTCGTTGCAATATTTACAATGAAAGATCTACTCAAAATCAAAACATCATGACAACATACCACATACTGGAGCTTTATAAAATAACTCATTACGATATTTACAATAACCACATATACATATACACATATGCACATTTGTGCAACCAACAAATAAAATAATATGATGTCTGCATCAACAATAAGAGAATCTAGAGGCTCAAACCTCCACCCTTGAAGTAATACCATGATCTAGCTCCTTCCCAAGAAATCTAGAATCCACTCCAAAGTCAAATCTACATCCAATGTCCAGCATTATAATCCCGTTCCACTTGTCTTCTCAATGAACAATTACGAGCTCATTGTTCCAAGGCACACTCCTAATGTGCATTTGATTCCATCTAGAAATGCTAATGACAAAAAATAAATCCATCCATGACCTTCCCTTATCTGCTACACAGTCCCTTGGGAATCTGATCACCTTTCCATGCAACCACTCACCTTCCATGTTCTACTGGAAACCCCATCCTGGACAGTCTATCCCTTGGCAAGGCTTCCTCGCATCGGAAGATACAAAAACCAAGGCATATAACTACCTCAACACATCATACTGGTCATAGCATGCTCATGGCAATCAATGGACACCATTGGGTACCAGTGTCCCACAATGGCCCTATTCCTGAAGTGCTTTGCTAACATACTATTGCCTGTTTCAATTCCTTTGCTACTGTTGTTAATTCTTGTAGTCGATTTCAGCTACCCAACTAGGAATGTTCATGCTTCCTGTAGAAAGAACATAACTTCTATTAGATTCAAAATAAATTGAAACAACTTCAAATCATACCTCATTGGTAGTTCTTTAATAAGGTACACTTGGAATCATGTTCACTTCCTATGAAAAGAAGTCAAACTAGCATCTTTGACCAAATCAACATGTATAAAAATATCACATCAGGTTAGCTCAAAACACAACCATCATAGATCAAAATCATAAATCACATGTAACTATCATAAACCAGAATCATAGATCATAAACTAGAATATAAACTAGAATCATAATTCACATGTAATCGTCAAATACCAGAATCATAAGTCACATGCATAATAAAACTAAAATACAATACCTATATGTATCCTTCATCGATCCTTACTTTTGCATTTGTTCTTTTGTATAGACACTAGATCGGTTGCCACACCCAAAAAACACCGAGTTCTTTCTCCTCTACCAGGTGCACATATGCATAGTGTGCATCACACACATACAACGTCACAACATACCACACGATGCAATACATGCATCAACGTCTGACATACAACACATACACCTACACCCAGTGTATACCATACAATACATCCATCTATACCCGCTGTGAAATAACACCCAATGCATGTACCTACACAGAGTACCACACAGTGAGTACACATGCCACAATACCATGACTACATGAGGCACATACATAATACCACATGCCCTCAATACAACATGTATGACATGCACATAATATCACACGTGCACTAATACCATATGTACAACATGTACACAGTATCACCGGTACATCACACCACCTGCACAACATGTGCACAACATCACATGTACATGGTGCCACCTGCACAACATGTACATAATGTGACATGTACACCACACCACTTTTACAATGTGTACACAATACTAGATGTACATAGCACCACATGTAAGACATGTACAGAACACCACCTACACATAGCGCCACTTGTACAACATATACATAGCACCACATGCACACATCACCACTCGTACAATCATGAATTCCACACCATATGTACATAGCACTACATGTACAACATGCACACAACACCACTTGTACATAGCATCACATTCCCAACATGTACATAACATTATCTGTATACAACACTGCATATCCAACATGCATAGAGCACCATATGCACACACACCGCATATACATCTTGAAGACAATAGGATATGTATACAACACCCCATATGCAATAATTGCACAACCCTATTTGTACCATCCTGTACATAACATTGCATAAGTAACATGTACACATGCTATGTATACAAAACACCACAAGTGCACACATCATAGATGCAACATGTACAACATATACAATGCATGCTAAAAAATAGTACCACACATTCAAAACCACAATGTCCTTACCAAGAAACCTTGCTTCCAGTGTCTTATTGATGCTTATCCTAGCATGTCGTAGACCACACTGCTTTCACTTTGTGGATGTATCCCTTGGTATAACCTGTCCATAACATAGACATAATATAATCACATAATATCAACTCATAACCACATATACTGACCTAGTATATTTGTCATGACTACTATTCCCACTTGATTCCTCATGAACTAAGAACCTCTTCATTCCATTCAGCTGCGTAAGCAATTATTCCTTCACAAGAATGATCCCTGACAATCCCTATCAGACAGTGACATAGATACATACATACATGCATATATAATCATTAGCATAAAACAATCATGGTCATCTTAGACAACGACATTCATACATATATATTATGTATATGTATATAAACATCACATAATTACTAGATAATATAAGGTCTAGGTTAAGAGAAATTCCTTATTTATGCACAGGCATTGAGAGCAACCGTTCCCAACATAGACAAAGAATTTGACATGCCATATCCATTTACTTTACCATTTTTGGTTACATTTTTGATGTTTGCACTGCTACTGTCCATTTACCACAATGGACCCAACGAGTCCAATTAACTGGCATAGTCTTACCTTCCGTTGTGCTTAATCATGCATCGAGCTTCATCTAAATCTTACATTACCTTTCAAGTACCACACAACTCTCCCCAAGCTTCATCAAATTTCCTATTTTCCAATCAATTATTCCCAAGACTCAAACAATAAAAGAGAAAACAAGAAAAAAACCAAGAAGAAGACCACAGAAGCCCATAACGATATGGCACTACAACAAAGTGGCAAGGCCTTGCACCAGACATAAACAAAACTACAAATCAAGCTGAAAAGACCAAAAGCACAAGACTGACACCAAAGACCATGAATCAATCCCAATGATTTCCCAGTGCATCCAACTATCAATTAGACATAATGCTACAACTATCAATTACATTCATGTACATATCAACTGTCTCAACACTTATATTTTAGTACAATCATCTTAAAACAAGATCATTTGAACACATGCTCATATTAATAAATTCATCAATCATTCAACCACTTGCAATCATGCCATGTTAAATAGATCAACTAGCACCAAAAACTCAAACACCAAATAGACGTCACCATCAATTAACCAAGAACCAAATATACAACATAAGAAAACTCATACCTTTATGTATATCAGGAGAGGCTATCTTGTCTGCATAATCAATCTAGTTAGTGAGATATAACTTTACAACATGTCAACATAAATCATGATATCCATAACAGTAAATAACTAACATGTTCATATTACATGCTCATAAGCATCTATCGTTCATGCATAATAATCAGATATGTATGATCAGTCCAAATTAGTACAACACCACATCACAAATATGTCATTTCATACCTGAGTATCGCAACCATAACCATATGCATAGGTCAAACTAGGTTAAAAAAATACATATAACATCAAGATCTTCAATGCAATGAACATAACCATCACACCTATGACCAATCCAAATTACGGCATCAAGATCTCAATGAAATAACTCTAATCATCAAGTTAATAGCATATAACAGCAATTAGCTATATACCATGCTCATTAACAACATAAAACCAAATCTTTAATCTAACTATCATATAACAATCAACAAGTTAACCTATAACATACTCATCAACAACATATAGCATAATCATCAAGTTATCTAATATAAAACAACAATAGCAATGCATACAACTACATGTTACTATCATTCTTGACTATCTGACACATGTGAATATAACTACACTAATCAACCAACATCTATAATTAATGTAACCATAACATCAAAAGACATGTACATAAACCTAATGTATATAAACCTAATGTATATAAAAATCCTTAACCTAAATACTTGCATGCCAAACATACAATACATGTATGATGATCTACTCTTATCCCAAAGTCCAATGCCGCAACCTCATTATAATGATTTGCATCTCCTCCTCTATCTTAGCCAAAATATTAGCATCATAACATCCAATAGCATTATGATGACATAAATTGCATACAATGACTTCATAAGGCATATTTGACCTACTATACATGCATAATCATAACCAAGACCATACACGCATAACAACTGCATATACACACATAAAAAATGAGTACCAAACCATATACACATCATTCCAGCTAGAGTCCAGTCATCAATGCATGACCATAACAACTACACAAACCATGAAATTATGCATGACAACAACCATTACTCCATTGTACACATTTCCGCATGCAACCAAAAATATGCATAAGCAATTCCAAACCAACTACCAATAGACATAACCACATGTAGTCGAACATAATTGATTAGTTCTTGTAATCAACCTACAAGACTGATGCATGTAATCAAAATATTAAAAAATGTAACCTAACATACAAGGATGTAAGTAGGTATCATGAAATCAACATGTAAGCAACATATAATCTATACACAGTGAGTCACATATCATACATTTATTCAAGCATTCAAACAACCTATAAGCATACCCCCTTACTATCCATGGTCCACACTAAGGTAGAAAGAGGGAGCTACTATAATGGCTCGATATCCAATGTCCAATTATGGAAATGGGATCTCCAAAGCTCTACTAAATTTAACCACACTTGAAAAGAAATTGGTTTTCATTTATCATACATTTTTTATGAGATTAAGTCAAAACATTTCACTTATTCCACTTGTAACATAATAACTAAAAACATGCCACTTTTCCATTTCCTTACATTAAACTTTTCAACTTCCTTGCACACAACCTCTCAAATTCCTTACATACAAATATCCAAATTATTTTCATGGAAATAGGCATATATAAATTACATCCATATTATCATACTACAATACTATCCCATCCAATTTTTTTTTTTTCTTCAAACAATTACCATACTTTTACATTTTCCTCAAACAACTACTATACTATTACGTTTGCATGTAAACATTTCTTCAAACAATTTACATGCAAACTAATATAAAAACTATTTGCATACATGTAAGCATATATCAACTACAAGAATACTATTACACATCAATACTATCTCCAACCACAAACAACATACTCATTGGGGCATTTTATCAAACATTTTGTATGAAATTAATCGTTGAATGATTTGAGCATTTCCTCAAACACTTTGCATGCAAACTAATATAGCGAATGATCCAATGCATATATCCTAAAAGGTAGTAATAAAAGTTATGGAAACTAAACCATACGATTAATGGTATTTTACCTCACTATGGTTCAAGTTTCAACTTCTAAGATTTAATAGATGAAAAGTTATAACAAAATACCAACACAATCCTATTTGGTGCACAATTCTAGGAGTATCCTAAAAGCTCGACTTCCACTGGCCATAAATACTAAAATATAGTGAATAAATGTCTAAAATTTGTATTAAAATATAACTGGGATTTCCCTACATTGTGGAAACAATTTCAGCTCCTGAGAGTGTCCATAACAAAAGTTATAACCAAAATTCTAGCATCACCTTTTTGAGGCCGGATTTTAGGAGCATTCAGAAGGCTCGACTCCCTCTACTCATATCTCCTAAAATATTGTGACCCAATATCTGAAATTTCTACCACATAATAAATGGTATGTCCCCTCAATTTAGACAATTTGTTGGCTTCTGAAATCCTACAGAAGATAAGTTATTGCAGAAATTCCAACATGATTTGTTTAAAGGTGCATTCAGGAAGGTCATCTTCCTTAGATCATAATTCCTAAAGTATTGTGAACGAATATCTAAAATTTTAACCACATTATCAGTGGGATTTACCTTAAATATGGAAAAATTTTCAACTTCTAATATGCCACAGAAGAATAGTTATAACAAATATGACATAAAGGTCTAGCATTTAAACTTTGTTCTTCATTTCACATATGATAGAGCCCATCCAGTCCAAGTGTTTGAACCTGGAAGCTCTAATACCACTCTCTAACACCCTCCGGCATAAATGTGCATATAAACAACATAATAGGAATAGAAATAAAATAAACATATCAGCCATTAAAATCCATATATAGATCAGTACATTTGCACATGAAAATCAAGGGAATGAATTTTTCATTAATAAATATAATGAACCAACTAGTGATGGGACTACCACGTTCCACCCGATCATAGATTGGCTGACCCAAGTCTCTCTTCAGCCAGTCACCCCCATGCCATTTTCCAAGCATGAAGGTGGTGTTGAGGGACAAAGTCCCCTAGGGTCTTGGGTTAATACCCTAGCAGAGCGGGGGTTATCTACAATGAAAAACAAGCATTCCACACAGCCATGATGCTAATATAATCAAATTACACGAAGAGAGGTGTACCTGGGGGTCCTTCGTTTGGGTAGATCCAGCCAGTGTCCAAACCCTCTTGGAGTTCCTTTCGATCCTTTAACATGAGTCTTCCTCTCGCAGTCTCCAAGAAAAACCGTCCTCTGGGTCCGTCCAATCTCAAGCCTTCAATAAACTCCTTCCATGACTCATAGCAAAGTATCTCAACTAGTGAAATAACATCAAAGCTCAAGGAAACAAGAGTTTCCTATAATGGGGGGAAGTTCTGGAAGCATAAGGATCTTCAGACCTGATCAGGGATAATCTTAGCAGAGTGATTTGTCTCTCTCTTCTCTCCTCCCTTAGGCCTTCCCATTGAAGCCTTTTTATACTTCTCCCAATGTAGTTTTTTAGTTGGGAATTCGTTGCGAACAGTTGGGCCATGAGCACTAACAGGTAATCAATAGGTAAAACTCGTGATCTCTGCCTGAAATTAAGGAGATTCATTTTTTTAAAGTGTTTTAAGACATATACGCGGGTTGGGTATACACAGACCCACGTACACACGCATTTAGCTGAGGGAAATGTCGCATATAGGGAGTAAAACATTGTTTTTTAAGTATTTGGACCAGGTCTGAAAGGAGGGGTTGCCCTAGGCCATGAGTGCAGCATCACAAACATCAAGAGTGAGACTTGGAGCTATAACAAATGCCCCCTAATATATGAGGTCAGAAGGGCTACATGATGGCCGAAATATATTATGTAAGTGCATGGAAAGGAAACCTATCAAAAACTAAGGAGGACTTCACCAGAGTTGAACCTGCCAAGCCACAAAAGGAGATCAGAAAGAAACACTATCTGAGGCGGGCATACCCATGCTCAGAGAAAGTAAAGCATGTCCTCATATCAAGTACAAGCGGATCCACTAAGTATATAAGTATAGAAGACTGGAAAATACATAATGAATCATTTGATCACGATCGAACAAGTACATGTTTGAATGTCACATATAAGAATGTCAATGATGCTGAAGGATGGAGCTGATCATTGATATCAAAGATTAATCCCAAAAGTACCAAATGAACATGATGGAGTAAGATGGTACTACACTTCAAACTCAAGTACCAGCATATAAAATGTCGCCATGAATGACTGAAACATATAAGGTGGAGTGGTATCAACTAGCAGTAACAGGAGCAATTATCAAGTGAACCAATAAATGCTGATGCAACCTGAGGTCTTCACCGACCGCCGTGGTACATTTCTACACCATGGGAATAAATGATCTGAGGTCGACCATGTGAGAAATTGTTTGATTACCGGTGATTGATGTATACCATTAACAAACGTGAGACTACTCACTGATAATGACAATGAGTGTTAAGGTACCCAGTACAATCTAACAAGTGTGAATAGATGCGCTGGAGTCAAACACCTGTAAGAATCTATCAATCAGGAGACAATGATGGTTTCCCATTGTCGATAGTGAAGGATCTGCCACTAATGACTGCAAACCCCAAGGTACTGCCAAATGGACTCTAGATCTTTGCCCCAGAGCAATGATTCATAGTCGATAGGGAAAGATCTACTGGAATGAAGGCATTAAGGCATCCTTCATCAATCTAGCACGAGTGTAACCCATGGACCAATAATGTGGAAGGAATCAGATGAAAAATATGTAGTAACCCAATCGAAGCACATTTCCGACATACACAAGATATGGCTAGCACACGACAGAAACCCTCTGAACCAACCAATAATGAAAGCTGACACAGAGGTGAGGTATCCATCAATAGGGTCAAATGGAAACTAAGGTACTGCACGAATCTCAATGTGTGATAGTATAGGCTGATGTCAAACACAAGGGTAACCACTCAGTCAAAGATCCATGATACTGATTGATGCTGAGCACAAGATGACCTATCAATAATGAAAATAAGGCCAGTGTGTAGCTCTAGGCCTATCCTCAGAGAAAGATGTCATCATCGATAAGGACAAGACCCACCAACAAGAATTCAATGGGGACCTTCTCAAACGGCACAAGTAAAGGACCAATATAGATGATGTGATGATAGAAAAGACACTGACAACTAGGGATGGCCGACTGAAAAATCAGTCAAGAGACACCGTAGAGAGGCCGACTCAGGCTAACTTCCCTTGAACAAAAGCACGACTCAATGATGACTATGTGGCATCATATGATGACTCTGTATAAGCTCATCGTTCAGGAGGCACAAATGAAACCTCCATATGATTGGAAGAGATAACCAATCGAGGGAGAATTGACTCAATAACAAGGTTAAGGTGGACCTAAGTCAAACTAAATCCCACCCAAATGGAGGAGACTTTGTTTTGAGTGCTTTGTTCGAGGGTGACATGATTAACTATAGCTGCCAACAATAAATGGAAATATTGTCTCATTCTCACTCTTTTTTGAATATATAATTTTTTTGTCTTTTTATTTAAGCTGGAAAAAGAATAAAAGAATGCTATAATTTAGTGGAAAGAATGAGTGTTCGTGAAGCGGATGATCTAGTTCCTGGGAATGGAACAATCCTATGCTCAATGTAGGGAGGTGAAAACTGGTCAAAGACACTCAAAGGTATGTTCCTTCCACGGGTCATAGGGTGTCGAGTTGCAGAGGTCAAGGGGATGCAAGTTTGATTTTGCAGATGTCATGGTCAAAGGTTGGCTTAAACACAAGTCCAGTGAAGCCGGCTAAAGGCCAAAAGGTGCAAATAGTCAATATGTAATGCAGTAGTACAACTCAACACGAAGGAGCCTCTACGATATAAGGCTAGAACGAAGCGAAGAAGCAGAGAGGAATGAGTCTTCAGCACATAAGTCATGGCAGGACTAAAGAGGACTCCTGAGCCTAGGGACAAAAAAAATCAGCAGGAGTTCCAAGTGACAATAAGGTACTAACTAGGGCACCCATGATAAGGTAGGCTCTACCACACAAGTCATGATACTTCTAAGCCATGAGAAGGTTCAGCACCATAACTTGGTGGGGTCGATCCTAAGGCCAAAATGGGAAAGGAAACTGATAAGTGCACAATGCAGGTGGGAAAACCTAACCCATATGCTAGTTTTGAGAACTAATACCTGTAATAACAGACCAACCATAAAAATTTCCAAAGGAGAAACCTTCCAAGTTCTGTAGACATAAATAGGAACACTAGACAAGAAGTTAATACATCCCGCATATAAACTTCATATAAAATCTTGTGTTATAGAATACAAAACTTGAAAAATGCATACCTTATATATACAATATGGTATAGGGAACCACGCAACCTTGCGGCTTATGTATAATAGTTCTTTTGGACAAACCACTTGCAGGGCTCAGGCCAAGGACTCCTTTGGTAGTCAAAACTCATGGCTTCAAAGAGTTTCTCCTATGAAGACAAATCAAGTTCTAAGAAATCATGAGAACTACAATGATCAAAAGAGGGAATTAAGGGGTCCCATGTCCCTATAGGAAGAATCTCTCGGTCAATTGATGAGACCAAGTCCCAAGAAGGAGAATAATAAGTCAAAGGATCCTTCTCAGAAGTGATTGAACATTGAGGATTCAATGCCACATAATTCACTCGTGGCTGGGTAGAGTCTATTTGAACACTTGGAACAAACCAAGGGGTATTCTGTAGTAAAGTCGAATTAGGGTGGTGATTATCAGATGCAAGCTGATCAATAGTGACCATATTCCCTTTATGAGGAAATCATATCACTTGAAAGAGTGAAGACACCACAGCATTCATAGCATAGACACAATCACGCCCAAGTAGAATATTAAAGTCTAAAGGGCTATCAACCACCTTCATATCGATTAAGACAATCTTCCCACCTAAAGTAATAGGCAATTGAGGAAGAACACTCGTAGATTCACCAGGTCTTCTATCATAGGCTAACAACTGACTTTGAGTTGTCAACAACTTTGGGGAACCGAAAGCTTTCCAAGTCAAAGAGGATATAATACTTGCAGAGGATCCTTCATCCACCATGCATCGATAGACATTTGTGGAATTAACCTTGACCTTTATTTGGAAAGGTGCTGTAGAAGGAAGACGAGGCTCGAAAAGACTATCCCAATGAAAGGAAACACTCCTAGAACTTGGAGGGGGAACATTCAAAGAAACCGAAATGTCCCCTATACCAGAATACTCTATACTAGAGATTAAATAGACTATTTTATTAGGCACTTCACCCCCCAAAAGAGGAGTGTAATCAACCAGCGATTGCATTGGCTCAACCACATTATCAACCAATCATTGATGGGATTGATGAGAAACCATATCAGATCTAGGAGTAGAAGTACTTTTAGACTCGGACCATATCCTTTGTACCTCTGGAATATCAGGGCATAAATGAGTAAGATGGTCTCCCTTGCATATCTTACAAGGGAACTGAGGATTAAAACTTCTACATCTAGGTTTCTTATCAACCTCCAATCCACCAACATGACTAGCAGTGGTTTGCTGAGAGCCCTAAACATGACTTGCAGAGGATCTTGACTCTTTGCTAGTATGATTCGCGGTGACTAGACTCATGCCCCCAACCTGACTTGCAGCGGCCGAAGGCTCATCTCCAACATGACTAGCAGAGGTTGAAGATGAATTGCTAGTATGATTTGCAGTGACTAGACTCGTGCCCCCAACCTGACTTGCAGTGGGTGAAGGCTCATCTTCAACATGACTAGCAGAGGTTGATGATGAATGGATAGAATTATTCTTCTTCTTCGTCTTCCTCTTTCTCCTCTTTTTAGATTTCTTATTACAAGAAGGAGGAGAAATAGGAATCCTAGATTTCTCTTTGAAAGAAGATGAATAATAAACATCAACGCGATGCCCCTGAAATAAAGTGTTCAACTGAGAAGCTTCAAGAGCATTTGGAATATTCAGAGTGGACCACAGCCAAACTGGTAGTCCAACATTCAATCCAGGAATATTCAAATAGGCCATCAAGGGAGTACCAACGTTTCAAAGAAAGGAAAAGCACAAGGATTGCCTTTTGGGAGGGTACCTTGGTTGGTTTCCATAGGAATATGGGCCATATCTAACTGATTCACAGACCCTTCCCTTACAGGAATGTAGAAATGACTTTTCAAGGAAGATAGACACACAATCAAGACCTTTGCCCTTGAGGAGGCAACTCCACAATTTCAAAAGAATGACCAAAAGCCTTTCAAGATCGACAGAGTGGTAAACCAGTCACTCAGAATACAATGTTCAAAAGTGTCTAGACAAAAAATACCTAAAGCTCACTATATACAAGGAGTAAAGAGCACTCAACTATAAAGTCCCTAAAGATACAACCAATCAAGCGACTTCCGAGTATTTCTACTCCAGGTGATGAGGACCGGACAACAAAATACAAGAAAGTGAAGTAGGGGCCTTCCAAAGATAGTCTGGGATAACGATGGCCTAGGCCTACTAGCGAAGGTATTAGAGGAAGTTATGTTGACCTCCAAATGACAGCCTGTGCTGGTGCAAGCCCCTAAGCTTCGCAAGGGTGCCCTCCAGAAGTACTGCTGAGAGTGATACAACATCGACCTCAGGTGCTACGGGATTCCCCTCCACAGCCACCTATGTAGATCCCTAGGATAAGCAACTAAGGTTACAAACTCATGTCAGAAGCCAGGTAGAACAGTCTTGAGGTAAGATCCGACAAGTATGAGAGGGGGTATCTCTCTTATCTTCAAAAACCCTCGTGCTTAACTCCCACATCCGGAGCTTTCCTGGTCTCCCTAATGCTATTGGATTTGCACTTGCCATTCAGACTTCTATGTTTGACAGTTTAGAGTGACCTTGGAGAGTTTACTTTCCTCTCGCCTAATCCAAGGCCCTAAAAATCCTAAAACTTGTTGGTGTGTCTAAATTTACAATATAAAAAAGTTCTAGTATATTTTAATTAACGCTTGATTTTAAAGGCTGTTCTTTGAAGTTAAGGGTATGGGAGTGAAACTGATGATGTATGTATGAATCAACCAAAATCAAAGAAAAAGTAACTACATGAATGCAATCATTTTTCTTTCGATGAAAAGCAACTTCTACTTGGGTTCTAAGAAACACTTAGAAAGCAAAAAACCTTTTCCTTTTCTTTTAACAAGCTTCACACTCACAAAAATTAACAAAACTATGGATGCCCTAAAAGATGCACAAGTTTATCCTAATGCAATAAGTATATGTTGATGCAAAACTTAAGACTACTCTAAATCAAAGAATGAAAGTAACTTGCTTATCAATTCTAATTAGCCACTGAAGATGTTTAGATAGAATATAAGTTGCTAATGCTCATTTTTGTCCAAACACTAAAAGCAAATCACAAGACAAATAAAAATGCACTTTCACTCACAAAAAAGAAACTAAATCAAAACAAGGCCAAAGAAAGCAAAAACCAAGTTTTCAAGAAGTTTTCTTCAAAAGAAAAAACAAAAATTACTTTTCAAAAGTGCTCTAAATATTATTGAAAACTTTGAGACCAAGGAATAAGCAACCAAAACACTTTGCAAGTTATCAACTCAAAATTGGTGAAAACTCAACAAAATAGGTATTTCAAGATGCTCTAAACAACCAAAAAGAAGAAAAAAGAGCTTGGTGACAATGATCAAAAGATCAAGAAAGACAACTCTCAAAATTGTCACTCAACAGCTTTCAAAAATCAAGAAAAGTAAATGGCCACAAGGTGCAGTTTTGACACAAAGCAAGAAGATCACAAAGATAAATCTTGTCACAAATATTAAAAACAATCTTTCTGTCCTCGAATACCAGAACAACCAATATTCTTAGAGAGAAATCTTGTGTTCTCAAACACAAATGATGACTCTTGCAACAAAGCAAAACAAGACCAAAACTTTCCACAAACGAAGAGAATTCGAAATTGGAAACTTGCTGTAAATACAGAGACTGACAACCAAACTTGACTGCTTAGGAAGTACTCATACCAGCAAAAGAATTTAGTAAACAAGAAATATTTGAAAAAATCATGGAAAATTAGGGTATACGCGACTGTGTTAATGCACAACTGCATGTATACACGATTAAGCCCAAAGAAACCTGCGTATATGCACGTTAATATGGGGAAACTTGCGTATATATGCTTTTGTAACCTGACAAAGATGCGTATATAACAGTTCACAAGAAAAAGCAAAAAAAATGGTCTGAAGGAAATGCTCAGACTTAAAGTCTGAGTTTCTATAGGAATAGACAACTCAGTCACAACAAGAAAATCAAAGGTTGAGCCCTGATTGGCTTAAATTAACCCAAACTAGGAACAACGATACTATTGTCCCCAGTGGAGTCGCCAATTCTCTTGAGGGACAAAGTTCCCTAGGGTCTTGGGTCAACACTGCTATCGGGAAACTTAGTGTCCACTCAGAGCTGCTAGTCCCACTAAGACTGGTAGCTATCTTAGAAACAAACAAACTAAAACTACTTTCACTTTCCTTTATGAGAAGTAGATAAGAGGGGAACAAAGGACACCAACCTCAGTCTTGCGCTTGGTTCCTTGCTTGGTTCCTCTCCCTTCTGACAGATCCTTGCCGCTTTTCCTTCATCTACCCAGCTTCAAAGGGCACCTGTGGAATCAAAGCAGCATAATACTATTGAAGAACAGAGATCTACAATTATAAACAATATAGGACCAGATATATATTGACCACACAAATGCATATACCATCAAACATACAAGAATGTGGAGGAAAACTTGAATAGCTTTATTAATATCAAGAATAGCATAGAGGATTACAACCAATTGTTCTGACCCAACATCATCCTCCCAGCATGAAAGCCCTTCTTCACCTCATGAAAAGCTTAGATCACCCAACACTATGATATTCCACCAAGAAACCAACAACACTTCCTTACAAGATACAAAATTCCAGCCTCTGGATCTCTGTGATGAGGGATCCATATATAGATGATTATAGGGGGTGAGTCAGCTTCTGGGATTTTGATTAGTGTCTTCTCTCTGATATTTCTTCATTCCACTTGGAGATTGATGATCTCTTACTCATCCCTGGGCGAATTCAGAGAGGCAAGTGTCATAGGAGAAGTTTCTGGAAGATTCCATGACGATCCACCTTGCAAACTGTCTCTGCCATTTGTCTACTCTCAGCCACCGCACCCTACAGAAGGGATTTCCAGTATGCATCGCACCCTTTACACTGAGCAAGTGAGATGCATCGCACCCTCTGCACTGTTCAACCTGTATGGTCAAGCTTTGACCAGTTCTGAGCAGTTTTCTGTGGAGAACTTTTGGGAGATGATGTAATCAGCTGACCTTGTTCCTTTAGGGTGTGAAGCAACACTTTTAGGGACTTAGGAGCCCTTGGTTTATGGACATGTATGATTGGGGTTGTAGTGCCCAAAAATGTCTATAACAGTTTCCCCCTAAAGCATGAGGTCATTAATCTTTTGATGTTGGGTGAAATGCTTTATTACGAGGATCCGAAGTTTTTTCGAGCTGGAAGGTGACCTGTAATAAGATAAAATACAATACATTATCTTCATAATATTTTTCATGATCTAGCTGAGGCGGGCATTCCCATGCTCAGCTTTATAAATTCATTTTCATGTACATAAGACAGACAACCGTCTGTGTGGCAGACTGATGATTCTGATAGAGCCATCATCCTTTGATTCGGATGATCATCTATGTAGCAATGATGTACATTTGATGTCTTTATTTTCCTAAATATATCGTAGCCCAGATGGATGAAACTAGATTCGGGGTCTTCAAACTCGTCCAATCTTCACTCGGAGTACAAGTCGATCCATTTGAAAGACGTTCTAGAGTTGAACATGGAAAGACCTCACCTGATTACCAGCCAATGATGTAAGCTGTTAACAGGTGCGAGAGGAATCACTGATAATGATGATGACCCTCAAGGTACTACAGTACAATTCACATGGTGTGAAAAAGCGATTTGGTGTTGAACACCACGCAAAATCTTTTGGTCGAAGGCCATTGATGTAAACTATCGCCGGAAGTGAGAAACTTGCCATTGAGGAATGCAAGCTTCAAAGTACAGAAAGGGTTGTTGTTAAGTCCACTTCTTGGATAATGAGCTGATGTCGACAAGAAGTGACTTGTCATAGGAGGGCCTTAATGAATTGCACATCTATGACACGGAACAGAGTAAATGATTTTGGAGGTGAAAACGATCTGATGATACAGGGTTCAGGTTGGCGGTCATGAAAGAATGGAGTGTGAATGGATTGTAGCAGATGAGACACAGGCGAATTCTCTGAGCGACTTCTCTTGAACATACCGGTGACACTGACATGGATTGGTAGCGTTAACCTCAAATATGGATGGTGCGATGGACCAATGGTGATATGACCGGTGAACGGAGTAACCCAACCCGACTCGGATGTGGAGTGAAAGTGTCATGTTCAAGAGTGCCCTTGCTAACAATAAAGTTTCTTCATGTTTTCTTCCCAATTTTTCCCTAGTAATTGCTGACCAGTACCTCTTTATTTTTATCAAGCTTGAGGAGGATAACATATTCTTGTTCTATAATTTTCCCTTCGGGCAAACCCATCGCTATAGTTTAGCGAGCCTAGCAACAGTGAAACTCATTCTTGTCTGTATGGACAAGTTTTCTGCTATTGGTTTTAACGAATTTAACGACAAAGATAACTCGGTCCTTTTCAATTTAGAGAGTCTGAAAGGGATGTAAAGGAAACTCCAATAATCCTTTTTCGTCATATAGTCCCTTAAGCCTAAAAAAGTATAAAATAATACGAAAGGGATGAATTTTGGGTAATTTTAACGAGCCGAACAAAACAAGCGCTCGATCTTTTGTGTAATAATCCCTCAGGTCCAAAAAGATTAAAATCTAGAGGAGGGATAGCACTTCTGGTCGCTTTAACGAGCTGGAGAGGCCAATCGCTCGGCAATATTTTCATATTCTACGAGTCACGTGAAAAGAGCTTAAAGGAGACTCGTTTTTTGAGGAATGAGTGATAATTTCGGGTAGTAGCTGATTCCAGGTAAGGTTTGGAATTTTCCAATCACGACAGTGTCACAAGGATGGCTAACAGGATCACTCTTTGCAGCTGTTCCTCAAATGGGGTAAACAATCAAATAGAGGTGAATGATTGGCTAAAACAGAGTGGAGGTGATGATGAGAACACGACTAGGGCTCAAAGGCTGATGATAATGCATTCACAATGGTTATTTACAGGAAATTGGTTCATTTTTTAATGAGCTTAAACTTTGGGGAAAACATTTGCTCGTTGCTTAGGTTTAATTTTTAACGAGCTTGAACTTCACAAAAAAACTGCTCGTGGTGGGTTTATTTTTTAATGACCTTGAACCCTACGGTAACACTGCTCATGATAATTTTGCATGCCCCTAGCATAATAACGCAAATCGAGGTGCATGCCCCCCAAGCTTCATTGCATTCAACACGACGGTTGGAATGAAGGTTTACCTTCGGGATCTTTGAAAGACTTGATTTGGATTTTACGAGATCATAATCAAAGACTCGATTTGAAAAGGGAGTTGTTTCATTTTTTAATGAGGTTGACACAGGAAAAGAACTATCCTCAGAATCCACCGTATTTACAATATTTGATAGAAAATAAAAAACTGAAGGATGATTAAGGTTGCTGGAATAATCTTCGTGGTAATTCAGAAGATGGGAACAATGTTGGTAATCTTCCCATGGTGCCTCTCCTATCATCTTTGATTGAATGATTCGTTCTTCTGTAGAATGTACATGCGACCAAGGATCTGAAGAGGTGCCATATTCCTTAAACCTATCTAGCCAAACACTCGATGAGCGTTGATTTGGGTTTGCCCCCCAGGCCAAGAAAATTGATTGGTACAATATTTCTATTAGGGTGATGATCCATGCTGACAAAATGTTCAAGAATCTTCTGAGTCTAGAAGATATCATGTTGTAGGTTCCCACCATGGCCACTTCTGCCAGATTGTTTTGAGGCGGTAGGGAAAAAGTCCCCATCAATGTAGGGTCTTTTAGTAGGCCTACTCCCATATTTTGAAGCGAATGAGGGCTTTCGTGGATCATCAGAACGCTTCCCGTAACTTGTGAACTGTTGGGGAGAAAAGTTTGTTGGTCGACGATTGTAATTCCTCCTTGAAAAGGAAATGCAATCTTTCTAAAGTATGTTGACATAACTACAGCCATAGCATAAATCCAGGGTCTTCCGAGTAGGATGTTGTAATCGAGGTTTCCATCGATAACCTCGACATCAATTTCTACTGTTTTTCCCTTCAGTTCGACTTGCAAGTTACTTAAAATCCTGTATGGGGTGTATGTTCGTCCATCAAATGCTTTTAATGTCGTCGATGATCGTGACAAGGGTGGAGATCCTAAAGTTTTCCAGCAACTCATTGACATAATACATGTAGATGTCCCCTCATCAATAATTGTTCAATGAACAGTTTTGTTGAGGGCTTTCA
This sequence comes from Pinus tabuliformis, assembly GCA_031772625.1. Lineage (NCBI taxonomy): Eukaryota > Viridiplantae > Streptophyta > Pinopsida > Pinales > Pinaceae > Pinus > Pinus tabuliformis. The sequence goes on along the minus strand of CM062816.1, from coordinate 1,705,290,939 downwards.
CTTGAATAAGGAAAGATAGTTGAGCTGGTAACTGAGGGTCATATCCTTTGTGATTAAAGGAAACAAGATTGGAATCCATTGGGTCAATCCAACCTATCACTGATAATAAAGCCTGCTTTTGGGAGGGGCAATTTTGCAGTACCTCAAGTGTCGACATAGCGGGCGGCGATTGGGCCAGATCCTCCACTATATTATAATGTTGTGCTGCTCTGGCACGAGGATTAAATGTCAATTTGTGTACTACTCCCTTTGGCGGCTTTATCGTTATTTTAGGAATGATGGGTGGCACAACTTCAGTCGAAGTTGTTGTCGAACTACTAGGTTGATCATTAGCCTTGTTGTCCGACAGCTATGGATTCCGTAATCTTTATTCCTTGTCGATATCAAAGCATCTTTTTGCTACTTCGAAACCGAAAACATTAGCACTTGGGACAGGGAAGCATTGTCACTAGCAACCATATTTGTTCCTGGATTTGGAAATGTGTCAATCAATACCGCCAAGGTTTTTGAATTCTTGAAGAATTTTCTAAGCTCAGCTTTATATGGACACTCTCTTATCCAATGATCCTCATCACATATAAGGCATGGACGATTTGGTTTCCTATCTCCAGAAGGTTTTGCAGAAGATTTTTCAAGGGATGACTCCTCCTGTTTCTTCTTCTTCCCTTTCTTTTTCTTCTTGCCTCCTAGTTGCTTGGTTTCTTTGCCTTTATCAGTCGATACAACATTTACTTCCGAGGCGAGAAGTTCTTCATTTTCATTTTGACCTGAAACCGTATGGGCCTTCTTCGACTTAGCCTTTACGGTTTTCGTGCTGGTCGTTCCTATCACGCTGTCCCTGGCATGAGAGTCTTTGTTTGATTTAGGAGAGGGAGGAGCAGAAAATTCTGGTCTAGGAGCATTAGGGATTTTATCGTAGAGCATGCCAGACTGAGTATAGATCAAATCTAAATATTGCGCACGAGAAATGACTTGCTCTTCAGTGACGACTCCTCCCTTTGCCACATCTTATGTAATAGAAGGTAACAATGACTTAATAAACCATTCAGCCAACAACTGATCAGGAACATATGTTTTTACCATTCTACGATGACGTCGCCACTCATGAATATGATCGGATATGTGAGTGGCCATTGTTTTCTTGAAATTGGTAAGAAGCTCTGTTCCCATTTCGTACCTTATGGGTAACTGAAAATGGGTTAAAAAGGTTGTGGCTAGGGTACTAAAGTTATCAAACGAAGCTCTGGGCAATTCGATATACCATTTTGCTACCAAACCAGTTAACGTTCACTGAAAAAGGTGAAGCCTAATCGAATCATCATTTAGAGTGTTAGATGAACACCACAGATGAAAGGTCATCACATGATTCGACGGGTCTTCACCCGGATTTCCATTAAATTTAGGAATATCTGATGGAATTTTATGAGGAGTCGCTGACCACCAAGGGGCATAAGAGATTGGATCATTTGTCAGCCGATTTAGATCTGGTAACTCTAAAGTTGCCACGAAGGGCAACTGTTGATTCAGGTTCGGCGAAACATACCCCGGATAAGATGGGATTGCCTGAGCAGTGGGTCTTTGCATACAAGCATAGTGCATTTGATGCTGATAACTTTGGTAAGGTTGATGGGCTTAACCATTATGAAATGGTTGATGTTGACCGTTTTGACTATATGGCTGCCCATTACTTGCAAAGATTTGGTGCTCAGATCCTTGGTAAACTTGTTGGAATTATGGTTGTTGATATTGCACCAGCCATGGTTGTGAGACCATTTGCTGTTGTCCAATACTGGCTGTTTGACCAAGATGAGGGGTAATGGTACCCGTTTGAGCCTTGGTCACTCCAGTTAAGGAGCCACTAATCGATGATTGTGGTGGCGTCGTAGAGACAAGGGTCTGTTGGATTGTGACCTGAGAGACTTGAAGTTGGCACACAACAGGCAACGCTTGTACTTGCAACACTGTCACAATAGCTGGTGTAGTGGGGATATTTGACATAGGCAGACTTTGTTGCATTGAGTATACAACTCTTGGTTGTTGAGGAAGTATTGGCACCCAACCACTAGATGTAATTCTAGCATAACCTGAATTCTGTTGTGAACTCTCGTATGTTTGTTCTCCTGTAGGAGACAATGAAAGGGCATATTGCCCCCCATATGGCGGTAATCCAGTACTTAAAGGAATGATCTGCCTTTGAGGACCGGACTGCCCAAATTGACATTGCGAAGGATCAATTTGCTAAGATTCAACATAAGAGATTCCAGATATTATTCCGGACGAACAAATGGGAACAAACCATATTGTCGAAACAGCCCCTGGATGGACTCCATCCAGCGACTGAGAGCTAGTTGGGACAGATGGTACACTGGCGAATATTTTCAGAGTAGTAGCAAGAAGTTCTGCTGCTACTGTGTTAGATGATACAGTCCTAGATGTCGATGGTTGTTCAGACATATTTAGTATATCCAAAAGATTCCTTAGCGATTCTTCAGGAACTTCCGATTGTGGGAGACTAACTTCTAATGAAGAAGGATATAGGGTGATCCCAGCTCCGAATTGCGATGGAGCACTAGATGGAGGATCCTCCACAATCTCTTCTATGGCAATCAATCCAGGTGGAAGAGGTAGACCGTCAGGTCCGTAAAATATTTCCGGTGCCGAAGAAGATATAGGTTCTGCAGCGACAGATGTTTGGGGAACAATACCTTCCGAATTAGCTGTAGATGGAGCCGGTTCAGGAATAGAAATGTTCACTGTCACACTAGGATCAGTTGTAATGTCCTTTTGCGGCTACGGAACTTCTTCTGCAAGGGCAGGGATACCAGAAATGTTTGGAGTAACCGGAGTCTCCAAGGGTGTCAGAACACTTGTTCCAACCAGACCAGGGGACTTTGAACTGGTTAAACAAGTTCGCTTTGTCCGGAATAGTTTTGTTTTTGGAGACAAAGATGGTTGACTCGTAAGTCTCTATGAACGATGAGTTTTTGATTGACTTTCTTCCACGATTGCAGATTACTCGATCAACTAAAAATAAAGGGGGAAAATGATTCTGAATTAAATGAATTTTAGATGCTTTGACACAACTTCTTTTTTCAATTTTTAAGAGTCGAGAAAAAAGAAAAGATGACTCTAGTCGCCTTCAATTTTTAATGAGCCTGAAGTGACAAGTGCTCAAATTGACCTTTTCCTTTAAGGAGTTTGAAAAGGAACGAAAGAGACTACTCTGGAAATATAGACAGAGGGATTACCAAACCAATCGCAAAATTGCAGAATACTTTTTATGGTACGACAGTCAATCTTCCCAAATGTTGTGTTCAGTGCATTGCGATCGATTGGGTGGCAGACATGGCTTCCTATGGATAAAGGATATAGCCTACTGTGGTCTCCCAATATATACTTGACGGTACATGGGAGCACAAGTCTGTAGTGGCACTTGTCGTCTCAAAGAGGAGGAATCACCCAACCAACAATGAAAGCGATAGTTACCAGTCTTTACGATGCCGGAATACATCTCTAGCCTAGACTTCTAGATGTTGTGCGTTAGGTTCCAAAGTGATTTTATGTTCATTGAATTTATTTTACAGTTGATCTTTCTTAAGAAATTTTCCTTTCATGTTCACCGTGTGATGTAGATATACAATTCCTAAAATGAAATCTAAGATGATAAACAATTGTTTAATCTTCTTTTTGCAATGAAAATCCTAGCTAATAAAGAAAGAGAGATGATATTCTTTCAACATAGAGGAGAGAGCACACACTAGATGCACTGTCCTAAATCAAACCAACAAGCAGTCTAAATGCAAATGCACATGCATGTATTTATTTTCAGCTTTCTTAATGTGTGAATGACAAAAAGAATGCTAAGTACAAATCTGAATTATCTTTTCAAAGCGATAGTACTAACAAATTTCTCTTCAAAAATGAAAGGAGGATAATGATGACACTTTGCTATTTTGAATTGAAAATTGCTTTCGACACTTGAAAAACTACTAATTCAAATCAAATACAATAGTAACAGTACAATTGACTATCAAGAACAAGAGGATTCTTCTCTATGACTGAAAACGACACTTGCGACACTTCCAAATCAAGAAACGACAGTTTGATTACGCTACTTCTTTGTAAAAGAGAACTGAAAATGGCCACAATATGTAAAAACATTCACAGTTCTTTGCATAATGGAGTTAGAATGATGAAAAGGAAGGGGGTTTCCATAGTGGTATACTGATCACAGACAACAAAACTCCTTAATAGAGTTGCAGAGATTGAAGAAAAACCAAAGTCTGAAGGCAAAATTAGCCTTTTCTGACCATTGCACCTATTACACAGGGAATCCAGTATGCATCCCACCTACTGCACAGAGGAGGTGCGATGCATACAGACTTCCTTGAAGAGAGGGTACGATGGTACCAGGAGAAGACTTTACTTGGTCTTTGGTCACAATTTGCAGCTCAATTCAGGGATTTAGGCCGAGAAAGTGATGTTCAGTAAATTTAAATCATAGTGATTGATCTAATGAGGTTACTAGAGCCACCACTAGGGCAATTAGGATGTTTGCAAATCGATTGTTCAGTTTATAAAAAAAACTCGGAGATAGATGGAAGCAGCATTGATCTACTTTTCACTTGCATAGCAAATGAAGTTCGAAGGCTAGCTAGCTTAACTTCAGGCTCTGTCTGTAAGTTTATAAAGAAAACAAGTATAGACAAGCAAACAAGCTATTCGCTCCCCAGTGGAGTCGCCATTTTGTTATCGGGAAATCTAGTGTCCACTCAGAGCTGCTAGTCCCACTAATACTGGTAGCTATCTTAGAAACAAACAAACTAAAACTACTTTCGCTTTCCTTTATGAGAAGTAGATAAGAGGGGAACAAAGGACACCAACCTCAATCTTGCGCTTGGTTCCTTGCTTGGTTCCTCTCCCTTCTGACAGATCCTTGCCGCTTTTCCTTTGTCTACCCAGCTTCAAAGAGCACTTGTGGAATGAAAGCAGCTTAATACTATCGAAGAACAGAGATCTACAATCATAAACAATATAGGACCAGATATATATTGACCACACAAATGCATATATCATCAAACATACAAGAATGTGGAGGAAAACTTGAATAGCTTTATTAATATCAAGAATAGCAAAGAGGATTACAGCCAATTGTTCTAACCCAACGTCATCCTCCCAGCATGAAAGCCCTTCTTCACCTCATGAAAAGATTAGATCACCCAACACTATGATATTCCACCAAGAAACCAACAACACTTCCTTACAAGATACAAAATTCCAGCCTCTGGATCTCTGTGATGAGGGATCCATATATAGATGATTATAGGGGGGTGAGTTAGCTTCTGGGATTTTGATTAGTGTCTTCTCTCTGACATTTCTTGATTCCACTTGGAGATTGATGATCTCTTACTCATCCCTGGGCAAATTTAGAGAGGGAAGTGTCATAAGGTAGGTTTCTGGAAGATTCCATGATGATCCACCTTGAAAACTATCTCTGCCATTTGTCTACTCTCGCCCATCACACCCTACAGAAGGGCTTTCTAATATGCATCGCACCCTTTACACTGAGCAGGTGAGATGCATCATACCCTCTGCACTGGGCAGCCTGTATGGTCCAGCTTTGACCAGTTCTGAGTAGTTTTCTGTGGAGAACTTCTGGGAGATGATGTAATCAGTTGACCTTGTTCCTTTAGGGTGTGAAGCAACACTTTTAGGGACTTAGGAGCCCTTGGTTTATGGACATGTATGATTGTGGTTGTAGTAACCAAAAATGTCTATAACAAACACCCTAGTGGAGCGGGGGTTATCTACAATGAAAAACAAGCATTCCATAGAGCCATGATGCTAATATAAGCAAACTACGCGAAGAGAGGTGTACTTGTGGGTCCTTCGTTTGGGTAGATCCAGCCAGGGTCCAAACCCTCTTGGAGTTCCTTTTGATCCTTTAACCTGAGTCTTCCTCTCGCAAGCTTCAAGTGGAACCATGCTCCGGGTCCATCCAATCTCAAGCCTTCAACAAATTCCTTCCATGGCTCATACCAAAGTATCTCAACTAGTGAAATAACATCAAAGCTCAAGGAACCAAGAGTTTCCTATAATGGGGGGAAGTGCTAGAAGCACAAGGATCTTCAGACTTGATCAGTGATAATCTCAGCAGAGTGATTTTTCTCTCTCTTCTCTCCTCCCTTAGGCCTTCCCATTAAAGCCTTTTTATACTTCTCCAAAAGTAGTTTTTTAGTTGGGAATTCATTGGGAACGGTTGGGCCAAGGGCACTAACAGGTAATCAACAGGTAAAACCTGTGATCTCCACCCGAAATTAAGGAGATTTAATTTTTTTTAAGTGTTTTAAGACATATACGTGGGTTGGGTAGACACAGACCTATGTACACACGCGTCTAGCTTAGGGCAATGTCGTGTATAGGGAGTAAAACACTGTTTTTTAACTATTTGTACCAGGTCTGGAAGGAGGGGTTGCCCTAGGCCATGAGTGCAGCATCACAAACATCAAGAGTGAGATTTGGAGCTATAACATGTGGGACTCATAGAATACATAAAAAAAACCAATCAATGTGGATGCCACCAGAGTTCTCCACCTACACCGTGAGGAATTTGAGTGCCTCCTAGTCTCTCAGGCTTTACTATGCATCCATAGTCTGATATAGGGATCAATAGGCCATACACTGAGACATACTTTCTAGGCTTTACTATGCATTCCATCAAGGAATCACTAGGCCCAACAGAGAGAAAATCCACCTCTTGGCTTTACCGTATATCCCACCATTCACTGGGAAGGATTCCTGGGCCCACCAAGGCACACAATCTGGCTTTACCGCAACCCGCAGTCTGGTTCAAGGGTTACTAGGCCAGTGGCTTCATGCATTCTCAATCTGGTTTAGGGACCACTACCATCATGTGTTTTTCAATTCGGAGATCCATCCCACTCAACTTCGAATCCAATCTAGCCATCCCCCACAAAACGCATGAGAGCACCCATCTCATCAAAGCTATCAGGAAATGGAAAGGCTAGGCTGAAAATATTGGTACACCTGGAAAAACCCATGTTGTGGTAGAAAAGAAACACGTTCAATCCCATGCATGCCAAATCTAGCAAGGAAAGTACACATGCAAGTTGATACCTGCAATGATGCCTATTCTAGCTACTTGATCTTGCCTTTCCCTCCTTGATATTTGCTTCCTCATGCCTTCTTTGCCTTTATTGATCCAATGCTAAAGTGCTCCAAGAAAGCTCTAAGTGTCCAAGAGTATGAGAGAGAGAGAATAATGAGAGAGCTCCAAAGATAAACTGACAAAAGGTTCACACTGAAAGGAAGAAGCTTGCCAACTGATCCTCAGAATCCTTTTTGTTAATGAGGCCTCTATTTTCTTCATTTTCCATTATTTTCCTTCAATTTCATCCTCACATGCAACCTATGACCTTTCACCTTCCTTTTCTCCTAATTTCCATTATTTTCATAAATATGTGCCAAAAACGTCTTTTTGCCTCTTTAATGCCTTAGCCATTACCTTTTCCAATTTGCTTAGCCATAAAAAACCAAATGAGCACCCCCTAGGATGTCTTGCCCAACATTCAACTTGGAATACATGTCACATCATCCGTGGTATTTATATATCTTTTACATGGAATTTTCACAAGGGCTATTACAGATTCCATGGAAATAGTATATTGGAAATAATTTCTCCATCCAATGGTGGTTGGATAGTTCAATGGTGACCGGGCAAGGCTCATTTTTTATGTTGGATTCTAGAAGATGGGTGTCCATAGAATCATGTGAGAAGAGATTTCCTAGTTGTTCATTAGGATAGAGTATCCTAGTTGATGGGTGTCAACTAATTATGTATGAAGTTGAGTCTCCTGACTGATGGGTGTCAAATAATCTATGTAAAATACATTTTTTTGACATAATAGAGATTCAAAGCAATGCAATAGTAACAAGAGTGGTTTTTTGTCTCGAAGGGGATTTTCCACCAGATATCTTGTGTCTCATGTGTGATGATGTGGCTGTACTTTGATCTATCGTTTATTGGTGCTCTCATGGTTATGTTGGTTTAGCTTCTTGCATGGTTTATGCTTATGGTATGATCTACTAATATACTACTGGTTAATTTATGCATGATTTAGTAGATAAGTTTAATTTGTAATTAATACACACTACTGATCACCCCCCCTCTTAGTAGTGCTCAAGGTTTCCAAAACAACCATGGAAATGACCACCATAAATATTATGTTTATAATTAATGAATGAATTTAAATGATCATCATGTTAAGGGACTATAGGTAGTATTGTGGCATTAGATCAAATAAGAATAGGACCATGGATGATTGTGCGAAGGAAATGAAGAAAAATAGTCAAGATTAGTGAAAATTCCATGGGCAGAAAAAGGGGCAACAACCAGCCAATAGGATATGTATTCAGTTAAAAAAGCATGGTTGTATGTAATATATGTATAAATATATGGGGGTGAAAGCATGAACATGGGTTAAGATGTTGGACCAAATACGATGATGAAATTTCAAGCTTTTTGTCTTTTATCGAATTGAAGCCCTCAAAATTCATATAAGCTCTATGAATATTGATTCAGAGTAAAAAGAAAAAATGTGGAGAATTATGTTGTTGTCCTAATTATATTTTTTGTAAAAATATTTGGTGTCGTATAATATGTAAATTTTCCATTAAATCAAATTCTTGCCCTTAAAAATTTTCACACATCCTAAGAGGTATACATGTGTTTACGTAGCATAACTTAGTCTAAAATGTGTAATTTAAAAAACATATATATGAGCATGATCTACATTGAGAGATATAAGTTTCTCATATTAAAAAATTACTTTTATATGGATTTTTATTTATTTATTTATTATTTTTCGAAGTTGTTGAAGTAATATTTCAATTTAATTTTGCATACATGTGTTCACGTAGGGTTTTTTTCAACTATTTAAATAAATTGAAAAACCAAAAGTACCCTTTTGAAGAGGACTTGTAAAAAAATATAGTGGTATTTTTTGAATTCTTTTCATTGTGTATATTTTATGATTTTGAATTGTTATTTAACCTCTTTAAAATAGTTCAAAAAAATTTCAAACATTATGTTTAAAAGAAATTAGATTAAAAATATCATATGAGAGATGGAGTTGAAGTAAAATATAGGGAAGGAAGAAGTTCAAGACATATAGAGAGAGAAATGTGGAGAGAGAGAGAGGGAGTGACAAGGGAGAGATGGAGAGAGAGTGCGTATGTTTGCATGTGGGATAGAAAGACAAAGAAGGAGATATGGAGAGAAGGGGGAGAGAGAATGAGAGAGGGAGGGAGATATTCAATAGAGTTGCTAGACGAAGCTCGAGAGAGAGAGAGAGAGAGAGAGAGAGAGAGAGAGAGAGAGAGATAGAGATAGTGAGTGACGAGGGGGAGAGATAGAGAGATTTGGGAGAGAAAGGAAGAGAGAGACCTTGAGAGGAAGGGACAGAGAGAGATAGATGGAGTTGGAGGGGGAGATAGAGGGAGGTGAGAAGAAATAAATAAAGAGAGAGAAAGGTGGAGAGAGAGAGAGAGGGAGTGGCAAGGGAGATGGAAAGAGAGAGAGGGAGATGGAGAGAGAGGGAGAGAGGAGATTAGGAGGGAAGAGAGATAGAAGGGGAGACATAGGGAGAGAAGGGGAAGGGAGAGGGAGAGGGAGATGGAAAAGGATAAGGAGAGAGAGGGAGATATAGATAGATATATGGAGAAATAATTTGTATCTTTGTGGGGTTATAGAGAGAGATGAAGGAGTGATAGAGGGAGATATAGATATATATGGACGGGGGAGAGAGGGAGGAAGAGAGATAGGGGGAGGGAGGGAGAGATAGATAGATGTGAAGACAAAGTGTGTGTATGTCTAGGGGGTGATATAGAGAGACAAAGAAGGAGAGATGGGGGGAAATATTCATATAGATGGAAGGGGAATAGAAAGGGAAGAAATTACTTACATTAGATGCATTGATTTCAATGTGCATATGCTGATTTCTAATCCTACAGAAAGGGAATAAAATTACTTACATTAGATGCATTGATTTCAATGTACATATGCTGATTTCTAATCCTATTTTATTTCTAGCATTAGATGCGTTAATTTATGCGTAGATATTAATTTATAATTCTATTTCATTTCTTGCATTAGATGCATTAATTTCATTAAACCTGTTAATTTATAATATTGTTTGATTTAGATGCATTGGTTTTAGTGTAGATGTTGATTCCTAATCCTATTTGAATGTTAGAACTAGACACATTGATTTCAATGTAGATGTTGATTTCTGTTATAGACATATTTGGGCACTGCAACCCCAATCACATATGTCCATAAACCAAGGGCTTCTAAACCCCTAAAAGTATTGTTTCAAACCCTTAAGGATCAAGGTCAACTGATTACATCATTTCCCATAAGTTCTCCCTGAAAAACTACTGAGAACTGGTAAAAACTGGACCATACAGACTGCCCAGTGCTAAGGGTGTGATGCATACTAACTGTAACACTGGCCAGGTGTGACGCATACTGAAAGGGCCTTCTATAGGGTGTGATGGGTGAGAGTAGACAAATGGTAGAGGAAGTTTTCTAAGTGGAAACCAAGGGAATCTTCTATTAACTTCCCCTGTGACACTTGACTCTCTGAATTCACCCAGGGATGAGTAAGAGATCATGAAATCTCCAAGTGGAACCAAGAACCATCAGTGGAATGACACTAATCAAAATCCCAGAAGCTAACTCACCCACCTGAAAATATCTATATATGGATCCCTCATCCTAGAGATCCAGAGGCTGGAATTTTGTAATTTGTAAGGAAGTGTTGTTGGTTTCTCTTTGAGACATTGTATTGTTGGGTGATCTAGCTTTTCATGAGGTGAAGAGGGCTTTCATGCTGGGAGGATGGTACTGGATCAGACAGCTGGGTTGTAATCCTCTCTTCTTCTACTTCTATCAATAAATCTATTTGACGTTTCTTCCATATACTTGTATATTTTTGAATCTTGTATTAGTGTATGAATTTGTATGGTTAATGTACATCTAATTCTACATTTTTTATGGTTATAGATCTCTATGCTTTGATGGTATTATGTTGCTTTGACTCTACAGGTGTTCTTTGAAGCGAGACAAGTGAGGAAGGAGTGGCAAAGCTCTATCAAAGGAGAGAGGAAACAAGCAAGGAGCCAAGTGAAAGACTAAGGTTGGTGCTCTCTACTTCTCTCTCATCTATCTCTCATAAAGAAAAACACAAGTAACTTTAGTTTGTTTGCTTCTAAGATAGCTACCGTCTTAGTGGGACTAGTAGCTTTGAATGGACAATAGTTTTCCTGATAAAGAAATGGTGATTCTGGTGGGGACCGAATAGTTTGATTGTTAGTCACTGTTGTTTTCTTTATAAACTACAAACGGAGCTTGAAGTTAAGCCAGCTAGCCTTCGAACTGCTTTTGCTATGAAACTGCAAAGTAGACCAACACTGCTTTAGTCAATCTCTGGGTTAGTTTATGAACTGAACATCTGACTTGCAAACATCCTAAGTGCCCTAGTGGTAGCTCAAATAACTTCATTAGATCAGCCCCTATACTTTGTGTTTACTGTCTATCATTAGCTCGGCCTAAATCCCTAAACTTAGTTGCAAACTGTGAGTGAAAACCAAGCTCAGTCTCATCCCTAGACCCTTACACTGTCTCTCATTGGCAACCTATATGCATTACACCTCCCATGTGTTTTAGGTGAGATGCATCCCTGTCTCCCCGTGTTACAGTGCGATGACTGAATGAGACTATTTCTGCCTCCATTTTTTGGTTTTTCCTTCATTTTTTTTAGCTCTATTCAATAGTTTTGTTGTCTATGATCAGTATATCACTGTTGAAACTCTCTTCCTTTGCATTATTCAGTCTCCATTGATAAATAATTACGAATGTTTTTTTATGTATTTTTCATCATTTACAGTTCTCCTTTGCAAACAGTAGCTTAATCGAACTGTCGTCTTTTGATTTGAAAGTGTCACAAGTGTCTCTTTCAGTCAAAGAAAAGTGTTTCATAAAGTCTTCCTCTTTTAGATAGTCGATTACACTTTTTCCATTGTATTTGATTTGAATCATTAATTCTTTGAAGTGTTAAAAGTAGTTTTCAAGTTGAAATTGAAAGTGTCGTCTTAGTCTTCCTTTCGTTTTTTGAAAAGAAATTGCTGAAGTGTCACTTTGAGGAATGATAGTTCAGATCTGTACTTAGTTTTCCTTTGTCATTCTCACATTAAGAAAACTGAAAAACAAATACATGCATGTGCATTTGCATTTAGACTACATGTGGAAATTGATTTAGGACAGTGCATCTTAGTGTGTGCTCTCTGCTCTATGTTGAAAGAATTTTACTTCTCTTTCCTTAGTAGCTAGGATTTTCACTGCTAAAAGAAAGTAAACGACTGTTTATCATCTTATATTTCATATTTAGGAATTGTATATCTACATCATGCGGTGAACCTTAAAGGAAAACTTCTTAAGAAGGATCAACTGTAAAATAAATCTCAATGAACATAAAAACACTTTGGAACCTAACACACAACATCTAGAAGTCTAGGCTAGAGACGTATTCCGACGTCTTAAAGCTTGGTAACTATCGTTTTCATTGTAGGTTGGGTGATTCCTCCTCTATGATACAACAAGTTCCAGTACGGACTTGTGCTCCCACATACCATCGAGTATATATTGGGAGACCAGAATAGGCTATATCCTTTATCCTTAGGAAGCAATGTCTTCCGCCCTATCGATCGCAATGCACTGAACACAACAATCGGGAAGATTGACTGCCGTACCTTAAAAAGTATTCTGCAGTTTTGCGATTGGTTTGGTAATCCCTGTCTAGATTTCTAGAGTAGTCACCTTCATTCCTTTTCAGACTCCTTAAAAGAAAAGGTCCTTTTGAGCACTTATCACTTCAGGCTCATTAAAAATCAAAGGCGACTAGAGTCATCTTTAGCTTTTTCTCGACTCTTAAAAAATTGAAAAAGCAAGTTGTGTTTAAGCGTCATAAAATTTATTTTAATCAGAATAACATCATTGTTCCCTCGTTGGTCTTAGGTTGAGAAAATGGAGTCAACCAATCAAGGATTTCCCCTTGGGGGGAATCCTAGCCCTTTCTCTTCTTGGGGAGATGTTGGTGCTCCACACATGGCTACATTGTCCCTTCCAGGACTCACAATTGGCCTGCCAGTATGGATTTTCTCGACTGTTGTTGTTGAAAACACCGTAATTCCTCAGCAATCAAATCAGCAACCAGATGATATTGAAGTTGCTCCCCCACCTTCTACTTCATTTGTTTTTCCCTCTCTTTCTTCCTCTTCACTTGGTGAAGCTAGTAACACTAAAAACCAAATAACTGAGAAGAAGAAGAAAGGGAAGGAGAAGAAGAAGAAGAAGCCAATGGTGAAAGGGGAAAACCAGGCATCTTCTAGCAAAAATCCACACACTGCACCATCCAAACCTAAATCTCCATGTGTCATTTGCAAAGGAGACCACTATCATCGAGATTGTCCTTGCACCCCGCTAATCTTAAGGGATTGGTCTCCCCGCTTGCATAATCCGATGTCTTCAACCTCTGACGATCATGTTGAGGGAACACCATCAACTAGTGAAAATGAAGTCAATGGATAAAAAGGAAGATCTAAATTTCCTTGTAGACTGTGCGAAGGTGATCATGCCCTCCATCGTTGTCCTTTTCTAGACGAAGCTAAACGAGTCTTGGATAACCGTCCTGCTTCACCACAGAGACTTCCTCCTAGATACAAGAAACTGTTGCCAAGTCCATCGCTAGTTGAAAATCCGATTGACACACCTTTGTTGTCAGTCAAAACATCTATCATTGAAGATGAACCATTTGAGTCCACACCAGACCAAAGTCAACAGGTCGAGATGGTAGTAGACCCAGTGTTGTCTTTAGAAGGTGCACCTTCAGATGATACAGTCATTAAAGAGAATGAGAATGACACCATTCAAATTCTTTTTGTTAACACAGATTCCGATGAACATGGGGGAAATCTACCCATTCCTTTACTGCAGGAAGGAAGTTCATCAGAGATTCATCCGACCATTTATTTGGTCCCTCTTCCAAGCAATCTAGTCGTTTCCTTCGATTGGAATCTACTAGGGAGACCCCGCCTGCCATCTAATGTACCATTCTGGATCATAGTACAAGCTTACAGAATGGTCATGGCTGGTACTATCATATATGAAGGGGTTTCTATGAGTCTCTTTTCCTCAACTGCTTGGAAAGTGATTGGTTCGCCATCGCTTCTACCTGAGATTCGAAATCTGTCAGGCTTCAACAAAGGAACTAGTCGACCTTTAGGGATCCTTCCAAATTTGCCTATAAATTTGAGAAGGAAAGTCGTTTATCTAAACATCATGGTATTCCAAGGACCTCTATATTACAATCTACTCCTTGGACGTGACTACATTTATAGCATAGGAGCTATTGTTTCCTCACTCTTTCGAGTGATGTGTTTCCCGTATGAAAGCAGAATAGTCCAGCTAGTCGACCAACTTTCATTCCCTAGTTCAAACACGACTACTAGTCAATTACCATCCCTAACTAGTCTTTTTGCACAAGGAATGTCTCATCAACCTCCAGTCCATCCACCTGATGAGCGCAAGTGATTCAGTAAATGAGACTAAACCCAGGGGGCATCCGCCCTAGTCTGCCTCAGTGGGAAAACCCTAGATATAAGGTAGGTTTTTTTGTAGGATATATGACCAGCCTGACACACCTGTCCGTTTAGGAAAATGGGATTAGACTGGAAAAGGATTCCATCATCAAATATTATGTGATTGGAACTGACACCATTCACCTTTGTCTATTTCGATGGACAGAGCCAAGGAAGTGTTTTGTCTACAAATGCGGATGGAACAATATTGCTAATGCAAGAACTTCCATATGGTAACCTGGAAACTCTACTTCTCTTTATACCTGGGGGCATGCAAACCTTTTCCATGCAAGTGAAAAGCGACCTTTTATTTTCTTAGTTTGTAGGCTCTCAACCCTTTAACCTCGTAGGTTGGTCATTTCTAGCTTGCATACGAAAGGCTCTGGAGCAAAGTTGCGCATGCGGTAAGCTCCCTAAAAAAGGAACCTACTAATGAGAGACATCCTTACTATACGACTGGCACAAGCAGGTTTACGTGAAATTCAAGCTCATTAAAAAATAAACCTAACAATGAGCATATGTTTCCCTAGAGTTTAAGCTCACTAAAAAATGAACCCACTTTCTGTAAATAACCTTTGTGATCACATCGCTATCAGCTTTTGAGCCTTGGTCGTGTTCTTACCATCACCTCCACTTTTTGGCCAATCATATGGCTCCACTTGATTGTTTACCCTTTTGAAGAACAGCTGCAAAGAGTGATTCTGTTAGCCACCTTCTTTACGCTGCCGTGATTGAAAAGTTCCAAACTTTACCTAGAACTAGCTACTACCCAAAAATATCACTCATTCCTCAAAGACGAATCTCTTTTAAGCTCTTTTTAGACTCATAAAATATAAAGTGATTGTAGAGCAATTGGCCTCTCCAGCTCATTAAAGTGATTAGAAGTGCCATCCCTCTTATATATTTTAATCTTTTCGGACCTGAGGGATCATTACACAAAAAGATTGAGTGCTAGTCTTTTTCGGCTCATTAAAGTGATCGGAGAAGTCATCCCTTTCGTATAATTTTATACTTTTTCAGACTTAAGGGATTATACTATGAAAAAGGATTACTGGAGTTTCCTTTCCGTCTCTTTTCAGACTCTCTAGAACTGAAAAGTACCGAGTTATCTTTGTCATTAAACTCTTTAAAATAATAGTGACAAACTTGTCCATTACAGGCAAGAGTGAGTTTCACCATCGCTAGGCTCGCTAAAACATAGCGACAGGTTTGCCCGAAGGGTAAATTATAGAACAAGCATATGTTATCCTCCTCAAGTTTGACAAAAATAAAGAGGTAGTGGTCAACAATGACTGGGGATAATTGGAAAGAAAACTTGAAGAACTTCATTGGTAGCATGTCACTCTTGAGCATGACACTTTCATTCCATCACCATGATTGAGTCGGGTTGGGTTATTCCATTCACCGGTCATATCACCATTGGTCCTTTGTACCATCCATTTTTGGGGTTAACGGTATCGATCCATTTTCAGTGTCACCGATATGTTCAAGATAAATCATTCAGAGAATTCACCAACCCAGTTTACACCTCATCCGCTGCAATACCTTCACTCTCCATTTTTCATGACTACCACCCTGAACCTTGTATCATCAGATCGTTTTCACCTCCACAAAATCATTTTCTCCATTTCGTGTCGTAGATGTGGGATTCATTAAGGCCATCCTACGACGGGTCACTTCTTGTCGACATCAGCTCATTATCCAAGAAGTCAATTTAGGAATAACCCTTTCAGTACTTTGAAGCTTGCATGCCTCAATGGCAAGTTTCTCACTTCCGGCGACAGGTTTACATCAATGGCCTTTGACTAAAAGATTTTGCATGGTGTTCGACATCGAATCATATATTCACGCCACGTGAATTGTACTGCAGTACCTTAAGGGTCATTATCATTATCGGTGATTCCTCTTGCGCCTGTTAACAACTTACATAATTGGCTGGTAATCAGGAGATGTCTCTCCATGTTCGACATTAGAACATCTTTTCACATGGATCAACTTGTACTTCAGGAAAAGATTGAACGAGTTTGAAGACCCCGGATCTAGTTTCATCCATCCAGGCTGTGATATATTCAGGAAAATAAAGACATCAAATGTACATCATATCTGCACAGATAATCATCGAAGCCAAGGGATGATGGCTCTACCAGAATCATCAGTCTGCCACATAGACGGTTGTCTATCCTGTGTACATGAAAATGAATTTATAAAGCTGAGCATGGGAATGCCCACCTCAGCTAGATCATGAAAATATTATGAAGATAATGTATTGTATTGTATCTTATTACAGGTCACCTTCCAGTTCGAGAAACCTCGGATCCTCATGATAAAGCATTTCACCCGACATTAGAGGATTGACGACTTCATGCTTTAGGGGGCAACTGTTATAGACATATTTGGGCACTACAACCCCAATCACATATGTCCATAAACCAAGGGCTTCTAAACCCCTAAAAGTGTTGTTTCAAACCCTAAAGGATCAAGGTCAACTGATTACATCATTTCCCAGAAGTTCTCCCTGAAAAACTACTGAGAACTGGTCAAAACTGGACCATACAGACTTCCCAGTGCTAAGGGTGCGATGCATAGTGACTGTAACATTGGCCAGGTGTGATGCATACTGAAAGGGCCTTCTGTAGGGTATGGTGGGCAAGAGTAGACAAATGGCAGAGGCAGTTTGCTAAGTGGAAACCTAGGGAATCTTCTAGAAACTTCCCCTGTGACACTTGCCTCTCTGAATTCACCCAGGGATGAGTAAGAGATCATGAAATCTCCAATTGGAACCAAGAACTATCAGTGAAATGACACTAATCAAAATCCGAGAAGCTGACTCACCCACCTGCAAATATCTATATATGGATCCCTCATCCTAGAGATCCAGAGGCTGTAATTTTGTAATTTGTAAGGAAGTGTTGTTGGTTTCTCTTTGAGACATTGTATCGTTGGGTGATATAGCTTTTCATGAGGTGAAGAGGGCTTTCATGTTGGGAGGATGGCGCTGGATCAGACAGCTGGGTTGTAATCCTCTCTTCTACTACTTCTATCAATAAAGCTATTTGATTTTTCCTCCATATACTTGTATATTTCTGAATCTTGTATTAGTGTATGCATTTGTATGGTTAATGTACATCTGATTCTACATTGTTTATGGTTATAGATATCTATGCTTTGATGGTATTATGTTTCTTTGACTCTACAGTGTTCTTTGAAGCGAGACAAGTGAGGAAGGAGTGGCAAATTTCTATCAAAGGAGAGAGGAAACAAGAAAGGAGCCAAGAGAAAGACTAAGGTTGGTGCTCTTTGCTTCTCTCTCATCTATCTCTCATAAAGGAAAACACAAGTAACTTTAGCTTGTTTGTTTCTAAGATAGCTACCCATCTTAGTGGGACTAGCAGCTCTGAAAGGGCACTAGTTTTCCTGATAACAATTTCTAATCCTATTTGATTGCTTGCAACATTAGATGCATTTATTTTAGTGTTGGTGTTGATTTCGAATCCTATTTGATTGTTTGCATCAGGTGCATTGATTTTAGTAGAGATGTTGATTTCTCATCCTATTTTATTTCTTTCCTTAGATGCATTGATTTCAGTGAAGACGTTGATGATGTAACAAAGATATATATGGTGTATATTAATTTCAAGGTAATTAGTTTAACATTGTGCATTGATTTTAGTGTAAGCACACAAAAATTATTGACAACGTGCATTATGACTCAGCTTTTTTACATAACATCAAACAAAATAAAATCGAATACAACTTGTATTTGTAAATTTTACATCTCGACATCTTTTAAAATCGAATATATAACTTATTTCAATCATATTTGAGTTTTTAAAAATTGAATAAAACTTATTTCCATCATAAGGAATTGATTGAAATACTTGGATAACTACTTGTAAATTTAGGAAAGTTGATAACATTATATAAAATTATAGAAATATTTTCGTATATTGTTTTTTGAATTATACACTAAATTTCAATACGATTGACTTATATCATATTACGACTAAGCTCTTGTAGATAATATCAAAATAAATAATCATGAATAAAACCTAGTTGTTGTTTACATGACATCTTTTATTAAAATCGAATAAAACTTATTTCAATCCTATTTGAATTTTTTAATCGAAACTTTAGATAAGAAATTTTTTAAAATACTTAAAAGAGTTGTCCATGCAATGGTATATGGGTGGTTCACAAAACATTTCTTATATATATATATTTCAAATAATTTATTTTTAAAATTTAATTGTAATAACATACATGTTGATTGCACTAAAAGACACTTTCTACAAGTCAATATGAAGCATGATTGGAATTCTTTCCATGTTCAATATTAAATTGATACATGATATATTTTAGCTCATTTTAAGTATCAAAGTGACTAGCATCATAACTTAAGATTGTAATTATTTTCTTAGTCTATGAAAGTGGAAATCAAAATTGAACATATATTTTACTAATAAAATTTATAATATATAGAAAAATGATTAAATTAGCTAATTGTTTTTTTTTTTAAATAGAAATGAGTAATTTTATTTAAAATCTACGCCTGGTCATAGCGTAATACCCTGGAGAAACAACTTCAGTTTCAAACATCACTATGTATAACATTCAAGGATATTTGATTTAGAGATGTAATATTATTTGACAACTTCACCATAGACTGTAGTTCCTATTATAAAAACAAAATACAACTTTATACTTGCCGATGAAAAAAGTATATTGCCTAAACGAGCTAAAATACTAGCATACCAAAAAACCATAGGCCAAATTTTCCTTGAATCAGATACAGTCATACCAAAATGGCTCGCCCATGGGAAACTTCTGGTCGGGTCTATTGAGAAGAAAAAAATGTACATAACTAACCAATTGAAGAGTTGATTACTCAAGGTATGGAGCAGGAGGGTAGAGGTCAATTTCCATGTGACCCACCTGTGCCTCCTGTTCATCCCTAATCAAGGAGTTCTCCATAGAAAACATTCGATCCATTAACATATTTTGCAGTGCAAAAGCTTCGTCCATCACCTTGTAGATGTGGACTTGCATTGCAACGATCTTATCTGATTGTTCAATTTAAGAGAGAGAGAGAGAGAGAGATATGGTGAACCTGTTTTACAATTTGATAGAGGGCATCATGGGAGGACCGACATTGAAAACATGTGCTAGATGAGGAGGTATCCGACGTGGAGTAAGGTTCCATAGAAGTCTGAGAATTAACCGACAAAGCGATATAAAATCCTAAACAGTGAAAACTATTGGCTAAAACAATAAGAATAGGAGACCCCTGTTTATCTTTCTAGGGAAATAAATATAATTTACATTCGAACGACTGTTTCTCATGTCTATTTTCTTGGCACCCCAAACTGCTACTGCAACCTATGTCTCTACCATAACAAAATATTCTACAACTGCTTGCTCACCCTTGCATATACTAGACCCAACGCCATAATTTCCATAACTCCTGACTACATTCACAGTCAATGGCACCAAAGCTCTGAGAACCCCACTCCAAAGCTTCCAGGAAGTGAACCATACTCACGAATTGAATGAGATATGCCCTTAATATCAGCAGATCCCTTATTAATTCATCATGTCCACCTCCAATCCACATGAACTCCTTTAATTGTCGAGGGATTAAACTGATATTTTCCATCCTGCACTCTGTGAAATCCTCCTCATAATACATGAAATTAATTTTTGCTTCATGTCAAACTAGTAGCTTCATACATGCATGAAGCTCGAACCTGTACCACAACACAATCAACAAGGAGAACTTGCTGCCATCTACCATCTAGAGAGAGATCTTGGTCATTTAAAATTACTTCACATCCCTTCATTTCATTATGCCCGACCTTACACCTTATCTTAAATGCCTTATAAATGTGCTCCCTAGTGGCCCCCTTTGAACCCTAGAGAACCTTAGGGGATTAGAAATCATTGCTTAATATTATTTAACATTAATTATTCCTCCCCAATGGAGGAAAACTCATTGTCTAGGTTGTCCATCTATTTATTATTATCATGTAGGATATGGAAGTATTCCTCGGAGAATAAGTTGTTTAGAATATTTTTTTATTTTTGCAAGGATTCTAGCCAAAAAAGTTTCTTTCGTATTGGACCCCTTAATGATAAATTTAATAGTAAGAAAGGAGTCTTCCAAGATAAGAATATTGTTGACCTATTTTTCTTTGGTGATGACTAAGCCTTGAAACAACCCTTATGTTTCCTCCTAATTATTCGATCTAGCTGCTAGGCCCCAAGCATACCGGACTTCTATTATTCCCTGCGAATTAATCAAAATCCCTGCCCCTCCTGCCGCTCCTAATTAGCGAGATAATTTTAATAGATACATAAGCTTCCAAAATTAATGAGCATCCATAAACAATATTAATACAAATCCATAAACTGAAATAGTGAATACATGTATCAATAAACTATCCATATGAAAAAATATACAAATTACAAATATCACATGAACATACATACGTTGAAATAATAAGCATCCATAAACTAAAATATTGTCCATGATGTACATCCATAAAATGTCAATGTATGAAAATATACAAAGTTTGTATCACACATGTGAATGTGCCCTATGAAATGAGCCTGGAAATATATAAATTATCAAACTCTAAGTACTACAGAACTCCTATGTGAGTTCCGTTGTGCAAAGTAAGTTTCCATAAGAAGGTACTATAATATAACACATTCACATTTAAACTAATTATATCATTATTTGTACAAAATAAACAATATGGAAATAAATGATTTTGAGCCACATTTTTAAGTACATATATGTGAATCTACTAGCCTCAGTCAATATCAAATGCAAGTAATATAGGTGGGGGTCTGATTATGAATCTTGGTTTGGTTCTCCCTTGCCTGTGGTCAATGATTTGAGCCTTCATTCATGGACCTGCATCATCAGTGTCTCTAATCCTAGCATCCCACTCATGTCTCCACATGAAAACGAGATCAATGACACTCTCCATATGGGCTTGTGTACACGATGGAAAGAACAAATTATAATTAGTCTACAAATTAATTAGCATATATGTGTAACTTGAGAAAGGAAAATGTTCAAATCTTAGGAATATCTTTTTTACCTCAACTGGTACATGTGGTTGTACATAGTGACTCTCCTCAACATTAGTGAACATATAAGGTGGAGGTGGAGGTGGAGGTGGAGGTGGAGGTGGAGGATAATCCATGGAAACATGCTCTAGTTGAGGATGGTATGGCTGATCAACTACCCCCTTCGGATGACCTCATAATCTCATCCATGTAGATGGGATGTGCATACATGTTATCATGAACTTATTAATAAATATGCAATCTAATATGAACTAGAAATGTTAATATAAACAATCATGCATAATTTGACAATAAGAGTCAATTTTTTTTATAATATGTTCCTAGTATGTATCATGTAGGTCGTGCACCCTCCAAGCCCCACAAATGGCATCATGATACATACATGTATATGTCAAAAGCTGGTCAAAGGGTAATCTTGTGAGAAATGAATAATCATATAAGGTCATTGGCGGGCCACGAGGAAATGGTGATGGTCTCCTAATCTCTCCATCCAATGCAACATGTGCATTGGCCAATGATGTTCGCAATGCTGTCTATAATAGTCTCCCTGGTCTCACCATAGAGCTACAACAACTCCTCTAGCCCTGTCGGTAATACCAGGCTCCAAGATGGTAGTGGAAAGAATATCGGAGGTGGTGGCACATGCCCAGGGTCCCTACGAGTCCTCTTACACTCATAGGTATGTCCCACGACGGGTCGATAATAATGAGATCCAGTATTAGTGTAATCGAGCCTTATATGTAACACAAACTCTGCATATAAATGCTTGGAAAAATAAATGGTGACCTGGTCATTGTGGGAAAATTTGCCCCAATCTCAAATGAATCTATCATACACAAAATGGGTTGAATTAACATTCCTAAAATATTTAAGTGGAATAAGACTTCTATGTCAAGCATGATAATGTGGAGGGATTTCAAACAACTCCCCATGAACATCAATGTCCTTGGTGACCTCTTTCACCACCTCCAAACAATATGGGCCTCTAACCTCATTCCTCCTAATCCTCTGTATGGACTGTAATATGTGGCTATGTGGGTTCAACCTCTGGTATGTCTTGATCAACCTATTGATGCTATACAACATCAAATACAATGCAAGATGAGTTGGTGACTTGGAAGGGATCTTCTCTATCTTTGTTGTGATCCGTGTATGATAGGTTGTAACATCCTCTAATGTAATATGAGTTATAACATCATCCCATGGAGGGATCGATGTTGCACTCTAATCCTCAGCTTCGACCTGCTTAGGGCCTATAAATAATAAACATAATTTAACATGTATAATTAACATACTAGAAGCATAATAGCATATCCATTAAATTCAAATACATCAGTTGAAGACATTTTAAAAATTAAATACAATTTCAAGACATAAACACATAAAGTTTAAATAGGATTTAAAAATGCAGGAGGTGTACCTGAAATGGGTGAAGAAGGTCCACTTGATGTATCATGGTCATCAATAGAGACCAAATACTGCAATAGACTTTAAGTTCTTAATGTTTGACTTTGACACATGACATGTGTTGGGTAGCGGAGGTCTCATGTAACAGTTTTTAGGGCTTAAAGCCGATAAGTTAGGATAATAATATTGTAAATCTCTGAAATATGCAGAGCACGAAATGTAATAGGTCAAGTCAAAGGGTTTTCCACCCAAGAAATAATATAGAGTAATAGGAAGTGAGTCGGCCTACCCATGGTCCGCAGGCCATGGGAATGTATAAAGAGAGCGAGGCTCTAAGGGTAGAGTAGTTTGTGTTTTGGATGAATTTGGTGTTATGATTGGGAAAAGACAGTATTTTCTGTGTCTGTAAGTCTGAGCCGAAGGTGTTGGTAGATAGATAGAGGCTCTGTATTTGTGTGCATAGAGGCCTGGTAGAGTCCACAACTGTGTGCACAGACCCCTGGAGCTGAGTGCGCAGGGAAAATCTGGTTGTATTGGCGAAAGAGTTGAATAAAGATAAGTTGATTCTGAAATACTGTGCTGATTTTGAAATATTGTGGATCTGGTTAATTTCTGGTTTATATATCTGTATGATCTGTGCGCTTATGCTTATGTTCTGAGTTCATGCAAATCTATAATATTTTTGGGTGCGCGCATTGGTTCTTTCTATTAAATGCTTGCTTAAAGACTGTAAGAAGTAGATATGATCTATAACAAACCCAATATTAATAAGTAGTAAGGATTTGGCCTGTTCCAGATCTACGCGAAAGTAGAGTGGTTTAAAGCTATAGCACGGTGCATGACTCCTCCATACCACATCAAGACATCCCAAGGGTGCAGAAACCTGGTTCCATCACCCTCCCCTGCTACCTCGGGTGAGACCTTGGTCTGCGCTCTGCAAACTATTGCCAAAAGGGCCAATAGCTGTGGGATTTGTGTGGCTAATAACTCTTCCAAACCTGGGTCAAGCCCTAATAAGCACAAAAAATTTTAAGGATGGAAATTTATCTTAAAGTATAGAAACATTGGCAAATCACACTAGTCCATAATATAAAATCTATAAAATGTTTGGAGATATTTTTGTAAAAATATTCAAATTTATAATATTTTTATATAGTCTATATATAATCTTTTGTCAATTTTTAGGGTAAAATAATTTCATTCTATAAAATTTAGGTGAATCATTTTTACAAAAAAATGTAAATTAGAGAATATTTTTTTTGGAAAAATTATAGAAAATTAGCCCATGGGCAAATATTAGCCCCTAAAATTTTCCCTACTAATAAGCCAACAAATGGTTCCGTTGTTGGGACCAGGATCTGCATAAGGGATGTCTGGTATCGGGACACTGGAACCCTATGGAGAAAGAATCTAAGGATTGATTGAATCAGGAGCGGTACGAGTTCATAGTAGGTCCTAGTACACTGACGCACAAACCAGAGGTTAAAAATGACGAGCGTAATCTAGTTACTAGTATTCAAAGGAAGAGAAGTGAAGATCCAAAACAATTTTGTTTCATGGTAAGGGTAGCATGGGAAGCACACGGAGTTACGGATGATAACATCAAAAAGGCTACCCTAATTAGTGCACTGCAAGACCGCTCACTGACGTGGTATATAAAGTACTCAAGCGATCACCTGAATGCAGGAACAACAAAGATCCAGGCTGAATTGAAGAAAGAATTTAGCTGGCCGAAATCAGAAATGTAGCCGATCATAGGGTTCAAAGAGATCACAATGATGCCTAGTGAAACTCCATGGGGTCTAGATCAAAGATTGAAAAGTACAATCCGTGAGGTGAACTTGATGCTGACGGATGCGCAACACTGCGCGTGGTTTGTGGCGTCATTGACATCACGTCTGAGGACGACACTATCACAACAAAAGATATCAACCCAAGCTGAAGCATTAGAGACATCGATGAGGTTGCATGAAACTCCAATACAGGACTCGGGGTTGGGAGTTTAGCAAATCCACGTGCAAATAAAAAATCTATGTTTAGAAATGCAGAATTTAAAAAAAGAAAAGGCACCCCGCCCAAAAGCTCGGGAGGAAGTATGGTGTATAAAGTGTAGAAGCCAGGGTCACAATAAGGATCATTGTTCGGTCTTTGGAAACTATGTGGCAACGGGTGTACCAACACCGTTGCAACCAGAAGCATAAGCAGGGCCCAGCAATACACCCTCACTCTGGTGCGCAATCTGTCAGGTGGGAGGAAAGCACAACACGGACAACTGTCATTTACTACCAAAATTTAATCAGACCCCCCATCAGTTGTTTTGCAACTTTTGCATATCGGTGGGCCACGAGGAGCGAAACTGCCATAGTTATCAATTATTGATGGACCAGTCACCTGCCTACCGAATGCAGACTGAAGCTCAAGGTTAGGATCTAGCCGTGTCGATAGCGCGTGGTGGGTTCTAGGGATGTGGATGAGGACAGGGAGGAATGGGGCTAGGAAGGGGTCGTGGGCAGCTAATCTGTTACAACTGTGGAGGACCAGGACACTACGCATGGGACTGTACTAACCTGACCAGAAAATTGTGCACGTACTACGAGCATTTTGATCATGAAATGATAGATTTCCCCACATTGATAGCATAGATACATGAGAAGAGGGCAGCACAACCTACAACAATGCAAAACATCCAAATGATGAGGGCCGAACCACGCGAAGAAGACCCCAACATAAACATGGTGCTCAGAAGTCGCGGAGCTATAGGGGAGGATAAGAGGAAAGTAACCAAGGACGATGCCGGGTTCGCAAGGAGATAGATCTGGAAGCTAGGCAGAGCTTCGCGAAGGTCTCTACCCTAGGTAGTAAGGATCAACCCAAACCAGAGAGGGATCGCTCAATGCTAACTACCTTTTTAGAGACACGCATGAAAATGCTTCGCGACAATAGGGCAGTTAAAGTATTAGAAGAATTGATAACTAAGTGCATAGGGTCGGGTGAACCTTGCGTGGTCCGAAAGCTGGGAAAACAGGCGTCCCGTACTGGGTGGGAAACACGATTAATGACATAGATTGGTGACTATGAAATGGATTAGGTCATTCTAGACTTAGGCTCAGATGTAATGTACTACATAAATAGACTTGGGAGCACATGGGCAAGCCCACATTACAATGGTCGCCTATTCAATTGTGAATGGTGAATCAATAGAAGATCTTGCCCATGGGAAAGCTGCAAGGAATTACAATAGACATAGAAGGCACAAGCACTCGAACAGACTTTTAGGTAATAGAAATTGTGGATGAAAGTAGCCCTTACCCTACGTTGTTAGGGATATACTGGGCCACCGACATGAATGGGGTTATTAATTTAAAGAAGTGAAAAATGATATTTGAGAAGAAGTCACTTTATGTAGTCATTCCGCTAGACCTGGCTGAAGGACCATGTTACATTGAACCTGTGCGCGACAAAGGAAGTGATGATGAAGTAGATTCTATCTACAAAATTACTGCACGAAATCAAGATTGGGGCAACCAAACTATGGAAGGAGGAATATCGTGGGGCCATGTAAAGTCCTGCGCCGAAGATTCAGATGAGGAGGATGAGCATGGGATAATCGGTTGAATTGAGTAACCACGTTAAACTGCAATATGATGACTAAGTCACTGTATTGCGTCAGAGCTCAAGATTGTGAACTACCGATGTATGATGGGCTGACAATAGTAGACGAATTCCTTACCAAATTTGAAAGCGCAGTTCTAGAGCACTAATGGTTTGATGTGTTGAGATGAGAATTGCACGCGATGCTTGCGCGGTGGTGGGGCACACATAAGGGAACCTTCGACGATTGGAGCGAATGCAGGCGCATGATGCAGATAAGATTTGGGAAGCTGGAACTATGAGTAACTGAGAAATAGGATGGACATGATGACCTGCGCAGACACCTTACAGATGGATCCAAGCCTATGGAGAAGAGCCTCAACCAAAGTGGGTACATTTATTTTATCATACCCGAGATGTCATTCCAAGGAACTGGTATACTGAAATAGAGCTCCGACATGGTACTGGCGAGTGGGATATCTTGCACGAAGGATTTTTGTTAACGATCCTCTTTGAAGATCAATGGATGGATACCATGGACGACGAGTTGCAGGTGGTCAAGGCCACTATTTTCAAAATATCACTAGAACTAGAAGAAATCATGCTGCCAAAATGGTTGTGATAGTTGAGACAGGCCCTAGAATGTTACAATGTGCAGGTAGAAGATGATGAGGATGACCCTAGAAACATCAATATTCCAGAAACAGAGGGGAGTCGCAAGGTTTTTGGACTAGTAATTAAAGATCCAGACATCATCGCGCCACTGAAAATGAAACAAGTAAACATCGGAACGGAGGAAGAGCCGCAGTATGCAATGCTTAGGGATTATTGGGATGATGCCACGGTGGGGAAGGTCATTGAGATATCGTGAGAATATCAATATTTATTCTCGACCAAAATCACAGAGCTAAAGGGGATCCTCGACGACATAGGAGTAATGAATATAACTCTGAAACTGAACACAAAACGAGTCAAGCAGTGGCCTTATCAATTGAATCCAAAATAGAAAGCAAAGGTTCGCAAAGAACTAGATAAAATGCTTGCAGCAGGAATAATTGAACCAGTGGAAGAATCTAACTGGATAAGTCCTATGGTGGTATAGGACAAGAAACAGAAGGGAGAGATTCGCATTTGTGTGGATCTCAGGAAGCTCAATGATGCATGTGTTAATGATCCCTTCCTGACGCCCTTCACAGATGAAGTACTGGAAAATGTGGGTGGACAGGAAGCTTACTCCTTCATGGACGGTTTCTCGGGGTACCACCAGATTAAGATTGCATCGGAGGATAGGAGTAAAATGACTTTTGCAACTGAATGGTGCTGTTTCCAGTATACTGTGATGCCCTTTCGTCTAAAGAATGTGCTGGCAATATTCTCGCGCATCGTGATAGTTGTGTTCAAGGAATTTATACACAAGTTCTTGGAGGTATATCTTGATGAGTGGACCATCTTCGAGTTAGTTAAGAAACATATGTGAGCTTACGGTTAATGCTGGATATGTGCTAACGACACCAAAATGCACTAAATCTCAAGAAGTGTACTTTCCTCATCCCCTTCGGGAACTTGCTCGGCCATGTGGTCTATAGGCAAGTCCTCATGGTGGACCTGGCAAAGATTGCTGTCATACTCAATCTGCAAGTGCTGCGAAGTGTCAAGTAGTTGCGCACCACACTAGGACACACTGGTTACTACCGAAAGTTCATCAAGGGTTATGTGAAGATCACAGCACCAATGGAACAGTTGTTGAGAAATGACGCTAGCTATTACTGGAATGAGGAATGTAACAAAAGTCTGGAAACGCTCAAGGAAAAGATGGCATCAGCTCCTATCTTGGTCTTTCCAAAATGGGACATTGAATTTCATGTGCATGTTGACACGTCGTGTATTGCGTTGGGCACAATACTCACACAGGAAGGAGCGGAAGGAATTGATCACCTGATTGCGTTCGTAAGTCGACGATTATCCAAAGCTGAGAAGAACTACTCCATTACAGAGTGGGAGGGACTGGCAATGTTGTACACGCTCTAGAAATAACACCACTACCTACTTGGAGGACACTTTAAGATGTATACTGATCATTCTACACTCAAATACCTAGTGAATAAACCTGTGTTGGGGGGGGCGCATTTGTAGATGGTTGTTATTATTTTAGGAACATGATTTTGAAATCATTGTAAAGCTGGGACGTCTAAACGTAGGCCCAGATCACCTGTCCCGAATTGAGAATGGTGACAAACCCACAAACCTAGAGGAGGGGTTGCCTGATGCACAACTCTATGCAGTACGCATCGCGGATGACCACTTCGAGGATATCATCCATTTCTTAACCGCCAAAACTGCGCTGTAGGGATATTCTGTCCATCCAAAGAAAGAATTAGTGATACGCACAATAGATTTTACTGTTATTGTAGGGAACCTCTACAAAATGGGCAATGAAATATTACACAGATATGTACCTAAATTCAAGTGAGGACAGATCCTAGTCGAAGCACATGGGGGGGGGGTTGCCGGAGGACATTATGCGGGCCGCAGCACAACACAAAAGATTCTTTGCACTGGACTATGGTGGCCAACTCTACATCAAGAATTGAAAGCGTACTGTCGGGCCTGCGACGTATGTCAACAGACTGGGAAGCCATCACGGAGGGATGAAATGCTGCTCAAGCCACAAATGACACTGCAACCATTTGAAAAATGGGCGATCAATTTTGTGGGGCCTATCACATCTCTAGCAAATATGGGGGCATGCTATATCATCACTTCGATAGAATACTTGACCTGATGGGTGGAAGCACAGCGGTTAAGGACTAGCTGGCCACTATAGTAGCGAAATTTTTGTTTGAGAATGTGTTAACATGGTTTGGATGTCCTAAAATACTAATGAGTGACCACAGAACACACTTCCTAAATGAGACTATTAGCGCACTCACTAAGGAGTTTCAGCTATATCATCAAGAGAGTATGTTGTATCATCCGCAAGCAAATTGGACCGTTGAAGCATTTAACAAAATTTTGGAGACAACATTGACCAACGTATGTAATGCGCAGCGAAATGATTGCGATTTGCGCATATCTGCTGTGCTATGGGCATACTAAACAATGTGCAAGAAGATGATGGCCAAACCCCTTTCCGGTTAGTCTATGCCAAGGAAGCCATCATGCCAATGGAGTACATTGTTCCTAGTTTACGAATAGCAGCAGCGACGGGGATGGCAGACCACGAAGCTTTGGAACAAAGGATCGCGCAACTAGAGGGACTGGAAGAGGAGTGATTTCTGGCAAGCTTTCACCAGCAAGTACAGAAGTAGCGAGAAAAATCTTGGCATGATTGCCATATCAAAATGCGCACGTTCAAAGAAAATGACCTAGTATTGTTATACGACAACAAGTTCAAGAAATTCCATGGCAAACTCCGCATGCACTGGTTAGGACCCTATGTAGTCAAAGAAGTTACAGATGGAGGTGTGGTCTATCTTTCCAAGCTCAGTGGAGACCCCTTCCCAGGAAGAGTAAATGGCAGTCACCTGCAGCTCTACATGGGTGGGCCGACTGCCTGAATAATTACCTGAAGGACAGTCTCACCGCTCCAGCCAGTTGAAAGAGAGTGCGGGACAATAAATCAGTTTGGGGGGAAGCTACACGACAACTGTGGTGTGTGTAGATCTGGTCTGTCACAAGGGTCGTGGTTGCATGGAAAAGTTTGCGCTGCTGTGTTGGAAAGCAGAGAGGTGACCATTGCTATCATTATTCATGACAATATGTCTGAGTTATGGAAAAAGGGAGCAGGCAGCGGGCAATTAAGAGAGGGGGTACAAACCAGATCTAGAAGGATCTGTAGTAGGCTTAACATGAGGGCACTAGAAAAGGTGGGAGCCCATGAATTTGAATTTTGAAACATTTATAAGTCACAGGGGGGCATCCACCAAACGAGCTGCGCTTTTGTAAATAGTGAGCTATTGTGCCTTCCAACTACTATGGAACTATTCACCATCTACGCTCAAAGAGTACGCTCGAGGGTTGTGATACGACCAATGAAGATGTAGGGCTTTCTAAAGATTACGATGTTGACAGTTGCAGGCACCGCGCAGAGTTTAGCATCGACAGTAGGGGATGTGGTGAAAATTTGTAGACACGAAGCAGAACTGGTCTAGATGCCACTTCCTTACCCATGGGATGATCGATGAATCATAAAAGATAAGGGAACGGCTATAAACACGGATGTCGAGCAATAAAAAGGTGTCTTTTTAACTCCTAATTACCTTCACATTAATTATCAACCCAGGGACGACTTTTTATTTCAAGAGTGTACTCAGTCTGAGGCGGCTATTTACTCAAGAGTAATGTTTTGCAGTATAGTGCTTAAAATCCAAAAGTAAATGAATGCTTGAAAAAGAAATCTAACAATAACATAAACTCAAATGCTTTGAAATCCAACCATTCACTCAGCAAACATCAATTGAGGATACAGTAGCAATAACTCATTCCTCTAGAGATTGATGCAATTGAAATCAAACTAGAATAAGACAATCAATCTGGGAACGAGGAAGCAATAACCAATGTTCTCTACAGTTGACAGTCCTGTTTTAAAGTAATTAAAAGGAAATAGAAATTGAACTAAAGTTGCCATTGAAAGTAAACTAGGAAAACTCTTTAAACAATTTCTCATGCGTAAAGGTTCAAAATAGGGAAAAATTAATGAAATAACTTCTCTGATAAAAAGAAAGAGTAAGAAAAGGGTATTATAGTGATAATTGACGATAAAATATAACTTCAATACCATAAGCAGAGCCTCTACTGCCAGCAGGCGTCCATAGCCTCGACAGGGTTGCTTTTTAACCCATATGAGCCAGGATCCTCAATTTATAAATGGAGAGTTACAATGATGCTCAACAGAAGAGATCAGTGTGTTGGTGTGGTAACCAGATAACCACACTGCCATTCACTGGGATGTAGCAAAAGTGATCTGGCCGACTCGTGATGAGACCTCATGTTCCATGGATAATTTGGCTACCCAGTGGATCATAACCCTGGTGTGGTGGCCATAATGGGAATTTTACTCTGTTACAGCGTTATGAACATGGTAGGCTGGCTCGTAATGAGACCCCCTATCCTCCATCTGTGAATTTTTTTTTGTTGTTATTACACATTTTTATGATAAAAAGAGGGAGGCTCAGTACTCCTTAAGAGCAGGGATGGTGGAAGAAGTTGAACATGTAAATAGAAAAAAAAAATATACCCATAATCTCATTTATTATAGACAGAGAAGATTATAACCAGGAAGGGTGGAACCAACATGGTATTAAGATGATCAATCAGTATCATGTACAACAGAAAACAATGCAGTAAAGTAGTATATAAATAATTGTGTCCATTTTGAAAATAAGCTATCATCAAGGAGCTGTCCTGTTAAAGATCATAACGTGAATGATATTAACTCGCTTCAATAGAATCCATAATCCTTGTCCTCATAAAAGTAGTGTACTTCATGCATGAAAGGGAATCAGTAAAATGTGGTTGAGATGAACTAGGAATAATTCCACAAGAGGAAGAAAGGGTTGCTCTCAAAAAATACTCCCAAAGTGTTGTTTCTTTGAAGGAACTGCAAAAAAACTCAAAAAGTGGTGTTCCATGTAGGGAACAGCAAAGGAAATGCACACCAGAAAGCAAAAATACACATAAAAAAGTGTGAAAATTCAAATGTCATTCCTTTGGAAAAAGGAACAACAAAAACTGAAGGTGCCGTTCCTTTAGAAAATGAACAGCAAAAATGAAAAGTGTCTTTCCTTTGGAAAAGAAACATTAAAAACGCAAGTGCCGTTCCTTTGGAAAAGGAACAACGAAAATGAAAAGTGTCGTTCCTTTGGAAAAGGAACAACAAAAATGCAAGTGTCGTTCCTTTGAAAAAAGAACAGCAAAATGAACCGCGAAAAAGGAACAGCAAAATGAACCATGGAAAAGGAACGGCAAAATGAACCGTGGAAAAGGAATGACAAAATGAACCGTGGAAAAGGAACGGAAAAATGAAAGTGAAGAAGGAACGACTGACACAAAAGGTGATGTTCTTTTGAAAAAGGAATAGCAAAATGAAAATGTTGTCCCTTTAGAAAAGGAACAACAGAAACAATCAAAAGTGCACACAAATGTCGTCCCTTCAGAAAAGGAACAACAAAATGCATAAGCATAAAATGCAAGCACGCAAAGAATGAATTAGATGTTTACTATATTGATGCTGAGGATGGGTTACTGTTTGAAGGAAGCAACACCTGAAACAAAAAATATAAGAGAGATCAGAAAGAAAACAACATTTTATTTAAAAACAATATGTAAATAAATAAATTAAGTTACAACAGCTATGATGTTATGTCAAAAAAATGATTTATTCGAAAAATGTTTTGGCAGCAGTAACAAGACATGAATCTTCGAATGGAAATCAATTCTTCATTTCTTCTATTATGAATCCATTGGGTAATGAGTTGGATGAAATTCCTTTGTTTCATTTAAAATTTCTTTCAAGAATCACTCGTCCATAAATTGACATTCTTTTTCTCCTAGGACCTGCAAAAAACGAGTGTCTACCTGCAATAAAACATTAAATCATGGAGAAAGAGAGGTGCACGGCTCCCCTAATTCAAGAATTATGCAAAAAACTAACAGGTAGTTACTCTGTAGAACAAATCCATGGAGAAAATAACAAAGTAAAATTTATTTGTCACTTGCGGGAGAGTAGTGGCCAATCATGCTAACCTGCAGTGTTTTGATCACAACTTCTTTGTTTTTCATCCAAATTGAGTGATGCGAAAGCAAAATGAGAGCTAATTCAAAGGTTTATCTCCAGTAGCAACAGGTTTTAAAAATTCAATTATATGATATTTCAATTTTAGTTAGAACAACTTGCATAACAGAGTCATTTTCAATTACCTAGCTTAGACCAACAGTTGATACTTCAAGCATAAATTTTTTGTTTGATGTAGGATTCAAATGATTAAAATTGGAAATTAAATTAGATTCATTTATTTATATCCAGTAGAAATAGGTTTTGAACACAAGAAGAATTGATAGGTCAAATACTATAAGAAACAGCCAGAAAGACATAGTTTTAAGGGTGCTAATTTACGATAGACAGTCAGTATTTTGATCATAAATTCCCCATAAGATATCGAAAATGAGTGATTCCAATTGAATTGTAAATTATATTCATAGGGTAATCTACCATAGAAATAGGTTTTAAAAATTCATTCATGTAGGCCTCCAAAAACTGACTGTCCCAACTATGTTCCTAAGCTGCCCGCTAGACACCCTGTCAATGTTTTGGTTCGAAATTTTTCGTTTCAAATCAAAATTGAGTGATTCAAATTGGGTTGGAAAGTAGACATCAAGGGATACTTAGGATAGAAATAGGTTTTAAAAATATTGCATTTTGGTCCCTCAAAACATGACTGTCCCGATTGTTTTTTAGAAATTTCATCAAGCCCGCAATCCAAAAAAAATGTAATATTCAAGCATATTTTCAAATTGGTGATAAAAGTGAATATGAGTGTTTATAGAACTATTATTTTCATTATAAGTCATATACATACACAAATGAATTAAAAAATTATCACCGATGTTGATTTCCATAGCATGTTGCAACAAAAAACAACTAGCTTTACAAAAATAAAAATAAAAAAAGATGTGTTTGTGTTATTTGTTTATTTATTTTATTTTCTACACTATCCTACTCTTCTTTGAGAATCGAATATGTTTATGTATAAGAGTATTTCTAGTGGAACCATTTTAGAAATAAGGCTTTACGTATGCACATACCCAAATTTGAAAAATGCATGTTGATGAAAATTAGGGTATGAGAAGCCAACTTCCCTTGAAAAGATGGTATCAAAAATTGTTGAAGTATGGAGTGATGATGCAAACACGTGATGGAGTGAAACCAATCTTCAATATATCTGTTACTTTCTTGATTTCCCATCATACCATGAAGTTCTTGAGCTTTTAAAATGACTTGTTGATTCATACTAAAAGAAAGCTCATTTTCTTCCATAGCTTCTACAATTTTGGAATTTGAAACATTCTAAATATCATTGTAAGTTTTCTCCATTGGTGCATGTGAGATAGAATGGATGGGAAGGGTAGGTAAATTTTGTAGTTCAACATTGTAAGCATGTTGTACTGGTTTATTGTGGTGAGGGTGTGGAATTAGTTGAGCAGGAAATTCAAAAGTAAAAATGTTGGGCAGCTTCTTACCATAACAGAAGATGTTCTTCATGTGTTCCTTCAAAGCTCCTTCTTCCAATGTTCCTGTCAATTAGTTAGTGAAATGGGTGGTGCTTACATCACCACTTGAGTGAAATCATGTGATTCATTTTTAAAAATTTCTATTTTTTTCCTAGTCATTCACACAAAAATTCAAACATCTATGTCTACTCTAAGTTCTTTAACAGTTCTGTTGAAAAGCGGACGGGGGAGCAGGGCTTTTATATGCTCCGTACGTAGGTTCTTACCTTTCGTTTTTAATACCCAATTCTTTCCTAACAGACACTCATCGGATGCACACTACTCTTTTAAAAATGGCTACACTGTCCCCGGCAACGGCGCCAAAATGTCGAGCGATAAAAAGGTGTCTTTTTAACTCCTAATTACCTTCACATTAATTATCAACCCAGAGGCAACTTTTTATTTCAAGAGTGTACTCAGTATGAGGCGGCTATTTACTCAAGAGTAATGTTTTGCAGTATAGTGCTTAAAATCCAAAAGTAAATGAATGCTTGAAAAAGAAATCTTAGAACAATAACATAAACTCAAATGCTCTGAAATCCAACTATTCACTCAGTAAACATCAATTGAGGATACAGTAGCAATAACTCATTCCTCTAGAGATTGATGCAATTGAAATCAAACTAGAACAAGATAATCAATCTGGGAACGAGGAAGCAATAACCAATGTTCTCTACAGTTGACAGTCCTGCTTTAAAGCAATTAAAAGGAAATAGAAATTGAACTAAAGCTACCATTGAAAGTAAACTAGGAAAACTCTTTAAAAGCAAACTATTGTAATTAATCAACAGAAATGAACAACAAAGTAAATGGACAACAAACTGTAATTAAAGGAATCGAATAACCAGCAGTCTATAATGAATATCAAGGTATGGAATGAACAATGGAGATTTACATTTGAAATGAACAACATAACAATATACATTGAGAAGGATGATAACCTCTGTCATGATGGAAAATAACGGCCACGCGATTCAATCTCAGCTTGTGCAATAAAACAATTTCATGAAATATTATAGCAGCTTGCTGCAAAAACATGAAACTGTAAGGAAATACGATTCAAAGAAATAAGAATTAAATCATACCATCACACGGCGGAAATTGGAAAGATATAATACACAGCAGCAGCATAATCCACCAGTGGTTGGGCCCTTAGCCACCAACGGATGCTGCTTGGCTACTTCAGATGAGAAGAGTGAACAACAAACCTTTTATTTATTCATCATCAAACTGTGAAATTATTACAACAGCTAAAGCTTTGAGAATTACAATGGCAATGCAACAATTTCCTGTTCCTCCTATTCTATCCTATCCCATCATCATTCTTGAATCTCTAATTCTGAATCCTCAATTCTCCATTATTTTTCCATCCCCCTCTCTGATCTCTGTTTTCATTTAAATAGAGAGAGATCAGAGAGAAGTTACAACAGAGACAATTACAACATGATTTCTATTACAAAATTAGATTTTTTCCAACCAATTGATCAACAAGAAGATATATTTCCATCCATCTTTCAACAAGAGCAAGGAGAATTTGGCTTTGCAGCTGAGATTTGGAAGACGGCCACACAGCGAATCTAAGAAAATCGTGCTCAAAGAACCCTGCGTTTCTCTCAATACAAGCTGAATTTGGACAAACCGTTCTCTTTGAAAGTTAATTTGTTCCGTTTTGGACAAAACCCATGTTCTAGATTTTCCAGATTCATCTTCATTTTCTCAGAATCTCAACCGCAAAACTGTCACTTCTTATTCCAGCGCATTTCTGAGTTGGCACTTTTAATGATCAAATCTTCAATCTGGAAATTATCTTGGAGGCTAAAAATGGTGAATAATGTTATAACCAATTTATTAAACTTTCATTGATAAAATCATGCATAATCATCAATTTATTAGAAATAAAGGAGAATAAATAATATTTTAACATAAGAGCATAAATCATTGTAAAATAGAATTATATAATAAATTATGATAAATGACGTGATGAAGAATGGTAGAAATGGGTGGAATAAGCGTTCAAAAGTGACAATAATAATGGTATATTAATGACCCAACAATAGAGACAAATGGTGGAATTGCAGTTAACAAGCTGTCTCTGATGCACCTTGAAGACTGGGATCTCAGAGACAGCAGTAATGGTCTTGCAAAATTGCAACACAAGCTGTAGCAGATAGTGGGCATTGACGATACAAAATTGGAAAATGGCTACGTTCGTACACAAAGTTCCTGTATGCGGTACCCCAGCTAGAGCTAAAATCCTATGAGGCAGTGTTCTGTGTTAATCGAGTAGAGAAAAATGAGCATTATCAGTTGCATGAAGTGGTTAAGACAATGAAACAAGAGTTGGAAGAAGTGTTGTAGGAGACAAAGATGGAGCAACAGAATGAAGGGAGTCACTCACAGGAAGGTGAACCGTGGAGCCTAGGTAACACGTATCACCGCACCGATGGGTGACTCGGGACGAGTCACGATGATTGTGCTGGGGGCCTGTTGGGTAGCGGAGGTCTTGCACAGTTTTTGGGGCTTAAAGTCGATAAGTTAGGATAATAATATTGTAACCCTCTGAAATATGCAAAGTGCGAAATGTAATAGGTCAAGTCGAAGGGTTGTCCACCCAAGAAATAATATAGAATAATAGGAAGTGAGTCGTCCTGCCCATGGTCTGTGGAGGGTAGAGTAGTTCGTGTTTTGGATGAATCTTGGTGTTATGGTTGGGAAAAGACAATATTTTTTGTGTTTGTAAGTCTGAGTCGAAGGTGTTAGTAGATAGATAGAGGCTTTGTAGCTGTGTGCACAGAGGCTTGGTAGAGTTTGCAGCTATGTGCACGGACCCCTGCAGCTAAGTGCGTAGGGAAAATTTGGTTGTATTTGCAAAAGAGTTGAATAAAGATAACTTGATTCTGAAATACTGTGCTGATTCTGAAATATTGTGGATCTGGTTAATTTCTGGTTTATATATCTATCTGATATATGCACTTATGCTTATGTTTTGAGTTTATGTAAATCTATAACATTTCTGGGTGTGCGCATTGGTTCTTTCTATTAAATGCTTGCCTAAAGATTGTAAGAAGTAGATTTGATCTATAACAAACCCAATATTAATAAGTAGTAAGGATTTGGCCCGTTCCGGATCTACGCGGAAGTAGGGTGGCGTGAAGCCACAACACGATGCGCGACTCCTCCAGACCACATCAAGGCATCCTAAGGGTGCGGAAACTTGGTTCTAGCACCCTTCCCTGCTACCTTAGGTGAGACCTCAGTCCGCACTCCACGGACTACTGCCAAAAGGGCTAGTAGTTGTGGGATTTGTTTGGCTAATAACTCTTCTGAACCTGGGTCAGGCCCTAATAAGCCAACAATACGTACTAGGTGCAAGTACATGAAGACAATGTTTCTTGTACAACATACTACATAATGGAGCAATATGGTACAAATTAGAAATGAGTCTAAATGCTTTTATTTACTAGATGAAATGCACTTTTTATGATGGATTTAATGTATCTATCAGTGATGCATTGTTGAAACATGAACTTATATATAGCTATATGTTAAATGATATATATATATATATATATATATATATATATATATATATATATATATATATATATATATATATATATATATATATATATATATATATATATATATATATATATATATATATATATATGTTTTAAATAAGTATGCTATGTTGAATGTTATAATTATAGTTATATTATGTTATAGTTATGCACAATACATGTTACACTATGTTATGTTACACACACTCACTCACTCTCTTTATATATGTGTGTGTGTGTGTTACATATGTAATGTCAAATAACTTTATGTTATGATAAATAGTTATATATATATATATATATATATATATATATATATATATATATATATATAGATATATATCTTGTGATGTTATAGTTATAGTTAAATTATATATCTCTAGTTATATAATTATGTTAGGAACTATCCGGTTATAGATACAATAGTTAAATATATATATTCATATTTATAATTATATAGTTATATTATGAATTGTAGTTATGGTTACGTTGTAACATGCTGTGTGTTTTAAATAATTTTAGCTTATGTTAAATAGTTATAAAACTATGTTATGTTATATTTTATATATAGAACTATAATATATAGCTATGTGATGTCGTAGTTAAATATAGTTATGATATATATGTTATGTTAAATGTTTTTTTTTTTTTTTTTTTTTATATATATAGTGATATGAGGTTATATCTATCTATCTATATATATATATATATATATATATATATATATATATATATATATATATATGAGAATAGTACTATATTTATTATTAAAAAAATATTTAAAATATAAATTAATTTAAATTTAAAATAATAAAATAAAATAAAATTTCTTATTTTGTAAATGGAGTTTCACCATGAGAAACCATATTCATCCTGTCAATCTCAAGCTCCTAATTTGCTTATTTATTGGTTATAGATTGGTTGTTTTTTGTTTTGAAGATTTTGGGGTATATTCTCAGTCAAATTTACTATAAATTTAAAATGCATTTTAAATAACAAAAAAATAAAATGAAATTTTTTTCAAAAAATTCTTAAAGAAAAACTTTAAAACCTAAAATAATTAGAAAAACACGGTTTTACCATTTAAAATCAGAAAATATGTATTTAATAAACAAACCATTGCAAATAAGAAACAAATTTAAAAACTAAATTATAATTTTTTTGGTGGTTTTGAAGTGTTTTCTAGGTTGTTTTGAAGGTTTTTTTTTTATGGTTTTCTAAGTTGTTTTCTGTATTTTTTTTTAATGGTTTTATTGGTTGGTTTTGTGATTTATTAAGTTCTTTTGAAGGGATTTTTTGTGGTGTTTGTATCATTTTTTTTTTAATTAATTAGTTTTCATGTTTTTGTACATGGTTGTTTTTTTTTAAATTAGTTTGTTTAATTTTGCAAAAATAAATAAATAAAAAAGACAAAAGATAGAATAACTACCTTCATTTGAGCCTCTAGGACGTTGGCGGGGTGGTTGGTGAGATTGATTTGAATGCTCCATGCTCCAATTGCTCAATCGAGCTCCAATACTCTTGGTTGAGCTACTCTCACACTGTCGGTCAAGCTCTTATTTTACCTGCAGTTAGTGTAAATGGCATGTGTAGACTACGAGAGTGGTATTTATTAAAAAAATAAGGTCTCAATCGAGCCATATTGATCGATCAAGAGTTATAGCTCGATCAAGGGTTTGTTTTTAACCCTCGATTGAGGTGTCATTTTAGCACCCAAGGAGCTCAATCGAGCGCTTAAAAAAGGCTCAATCGAGCACTTAAAAAAGGCTCGATTGAGCGCTTAAAAAAGGCTTGATAAAGTGCTTAAATGACTTGATCGAGCCATTGATTTTTCCACCCAAACAAGTCTTCTTTCGCAAAAAAGTGTAACCAAACTCCTTGCTTTCACCCATGGTCATATGGTATTCATATGGACAACGATGATCAAAACATCTTAAAGTCTAAGGATATAAAAATTTGACGATAATATGAAAATTAACCAACTTCACTACAGGGGAAGAATATATGCTCAAAAATTGCATGTCTAGATAATGAAGGCCCATTTGAGAGTTAAAAATGTACTTAAACAAGGAAATATATGAAGGAATTAGTATTTAATTTAAAGGAGGACTATGCTTACCCTATAAATTGACAACTTTCTTGAAATAAGAGGAAATTACTAGCATAAATAAATGGGTATCTTGATGAAAGCTTGACGCTAATATTATTAATGAGATAACCTAGATCCTTTATAGATGTTGAATAATCTTATTTCATCATTGGTATTCATTTTTTATACAAGTAAATGAAAATTGATTTTTATGATGAATCATGATAAGAATATGTTAAAATTGGCAACTAGGGCCAAACTCCATGTGCGTCATCTTATTCATGGCTAATAATATTTTTATTAGATTCCTCTCATCAAGAGGTGTAGGATTGATCTAAAGATCATCCAATTCCGATAAGTATTTATGGAGATATGAATTTATTTTGATTATGGAATAATTATCAAGCCAACTAGCAACTCATGTAGGCTCAGAAGCCCAATAGTCACATCTATTCAACCATCAACAGTTGTGTATAGATACAGGAGGCCTTTCCCTCATTTGGACTCTCTCAACTCATCACATCTCTCTCTCTCTCCTGCGAAGAAAAGGGGCTCTTTTGCTACTACGTAGAAAGAGACTCTTCTCTCACATGTGGAAGGAAGGTGCAGAATTTAGGGTTGCAACTGCAAATCATAAGTTTGACCAATGTTGACCATTAGACTCCCTCCTCAGAACTGCGCTATAGGTGAATCTAGATCTCCTCTGAAGGCCACATTTTTCGGTGAAGGAATCAAGCTGATACGATAGTCAGTTTGCAAGATATTGGCTACCCTAGTTTTGATACTGATGCCACTGATCTAGGGTTTACTACTGCTGATATAAATCAGATTTTTTTACTATTTCTCTTTGCTGAATTATTGAAGATAAAAGAAGATTTGATCAAAGGTTTCCCCATATTGGGCTTTGTCCATGGCTAGCTGCCACATCTTGTGTCTCTTGTCTTGGCTTGCTTTCTGTTGATCGTTTAATGTTCTATCTGCACTTTACTTATGTACATGTGATTGCTAATCGTTAGATAATAATAAGAAAGATAAGTAAATGACTCTAAGCATAGAACATACCATAATTTAACATGGTATTAGATCTGAGGTGAAGACGAAGCCTGAGGAAGAGAAAGAGCAAGAGCAATCACCGAAGAGAAGATTGGCAAGGCTATCCTAAAGAACTATGGGGTCCTCAACACTCTTCCCTGTCGAAGACAAGCTCTGTGAGAAAGTTGACTATCATGGATGGAAGATGTCTATTGATATAACCTTAGAAGATCAAGGAGTGTTGGACCATGTGAGAGGCAATATTGTTGAGCCTCCATCAGATGCACCCACTGCTGCCAGGAAAAAAAGGAAAACCGGCGAAGTCAAATCAAAGAAGGTCATCCGAGACTCTATCAACAAGCGCTTGGTGGCCTACATCTTCGACCTGAGCACCTCCAATGAAATATACGATAGACTGGTGAGTTTATTTAATTATAATGATGCAAATCAAGTTTTGTTTCTTAGAAATAAGCTGAAGGAAATTAAGAGAGGCTGGACCTAAGGGTTGAAAATAAGCAGGATGAATATTATCTACGAGCTGCTTTGTCTACCTCTACTCCTTCGAAGTCAATGGGAATTTGGCTCATTGATAGTGGTGCCTGAAGGCACTTCACTAGTTACAAAGAAGTTCTCCATAATATAATAGAGAAAGAAACTAACCTAGAAATTTTCCTTGGAGATAATATGAAATATCCCGTGAAAGGTCTAGGCAATGTCTCTCTTAAATTGAATCAATGTAATACGATCCACTTACAGTATGTATTATATGTACCTGACTGCAAGAAGAACCTAGTGTCCATCTCGGCAATGGAAGACAAAGGCTACAAGGTCACCTTCAGCGATGGAAAGGTACGTGTATGGAAAAATAATGTTAAATATGCCTTCACTCTAGGGTTTCGAGTTGATTCATTATATAAGGTCGGTTGAAGTCCGTTAGGTGTCATGTCTTGTGAAACATCTCTTTAGTCTAAACTTTGGCATTGCAGGTTTTCCCACCTTCATTATAAATCTCTACCCGATGTAAGACAAAGGGTAACAGGGATGCCCGAATTCCAAGTAGAGAAAGAAGGTGTATTTCTGGGATGTGCCGATGGAAAGCTCAAAAGCCAACCATTCCCCTCAAGCCAAAGCAAGACATCCAATATATTACAACTGGTTCACTCAGACATATTTGGTATGATGCCTATGAACTCCTTGGGAGGATATTTATATTACCTTACTTTTATAGATGACTATTCTCGAAAGACTTGGATATACTTCTTGAAAAAGAAGGATTAAGTGTTCTCTTGGTTTTGACACTTCAAAGCCCTGATTGAGAATCAAAATGAAAAGAAGATCAAGATCTTAAGGACTAATAATGGGACTGAATATGAGTCTAACGAGTTTCATGACTTTTGTAAAGAGGCTGGCATTAAGAGGGAGACTACTACACCATATACTCCTGAACAAAATGGTGTGGTGGAAAGGAAGAACTGTACGATTGTGGAAGCTATCTGTGCCATGCTCCATGATCAAAGACTTTCGAAGTTTCTATGGGTTGAAGCTTCAAAAACCACCGAATATGTACAAAACTGATTCCCACATCAAGCATTGGGTTCCAAGACTCCTAAAGAAATGTTCACCAGTAAGAAACCTGACGTATCTCATTTTATAATTTTTGGAAGCCCTGTATATTTTCATGTGCTGAAAGAGAAAAGGAATAAATTGGGTGCATCTGGAAAGAAAGGAATCTTCGTGGGCTGTGGTGAAAATACTAAGGGCTATAGAATCTATGTTGCTGGTGAAAGGGAAGTCGTGATTAGTCATGATGTCACCTTTGACGAAGATATGGCCCTCAACAAGGTGGATAATCTTCTGACTTTGAGGAACTCTCAAGAAGCCGACACTAGGGAACTGAAAGAAAAGGATGATGAAACAATGCCTAATGTGGTAGAACCCATGGATCCTATTGATCCACCTGATCCCTCCTCTTCTAGGAAGAGGCCCTCTTGGCTTAGGGGGCTACTCAATGATGCTAAAGGACACACTGTACCTCGAG
Organism: Pinus tabuliformis; assembly: GCA_031772625.1. Classification (NCBI taxonomy): domain Eukaryota; kingdom Viridiplantae; phylum Streptophyta; class Pinopsida; order Pinales; family Pinaceae; genus Pinus; species Pinus tabuliformis. The sequence goes on along the minus strand of CM062816.1, from coordinate 1,705,247,141 downwards.
GAACCTTCCGTGAAAGTAGTAAACCCAACACGTATAAGGGATACCTGACCATCATGAGCACGATCATACAAAATGCGCCTTCATCATTATCAAATGCCCTCAAGAATCAAGTATGGAAGGATGCTATGACCGTAGAATATGAGTCTATTATGAAGAATGATGTCTAGGAAGTAGTTCCCAAACCCTAGGACAAGACAGTTGTCACTTCTAAATGAATTTACAAGATAAAGCATGCAGCAGATGGAAGTACGAAAAAGTATAAGGCTCATTTTGTCGCTCGTGGCTTCTCCCAGAAGGAAGGTATAGACTATGACGAGATATTTGCACCTGTTGCCAGATATACCACCATCCGGTCGATCATAGCCCTTGCGGCTTCACAAGGATGGAACCTACATCAGATGTATGTCAAGACACCATTCTTGCATGGTTCGATCAAAGAAGAGGTCTACATGGAGCAACCCGAAGGATTTGAGATTCATGATCGAAAATCTCATGTATGTAGGTTGAAGAAGGCTCTCTATGGGCTGAAGCAAGCACCCTGAGCATGGTATGAGAGGATCAACAGCTACTTTATGGAGCTAGGATTCACTAGGAGTGAAACCGACCCTAACCTCTACTTTAAGATTGAAGATGACAAACCTCTCATACTGGTGCTGTATGTGGATGACCTATTCCTAACAGGTGCAGACCCTCTCATACACAAATGTATGAGGGAGTTAGCTTCTGAATTTGAAATGAAGGACCTAGGACTGATGCACTATTTCCTAGGACTTGAAGTCTGGCAGAAGCCAAGGGAAATTTTCCTATCTCAAGGAAAATATGTGGTGAAGATATTAGAAAGATTCGGTATGGTGGATTGCAAGCCTGAAACTTCCCTAATGGATCTTGACTTTAAGAAGCTAAGTGGTAGTGCTACTAGACCTATTTTACGAAATGCCACTGAGTATTGTGAACTCGTCGGAGCATTAATGTTCTTAGTGAACTCCCGTCCAGATATATGCTTTGCAGTCAACACGTTGAGTCAACATATGGTTGAACCTCACCACATACATTGGATTGGTGCCATGAATTTGTTGAGATATCTTCGTGGCACAATTACTTATGGGTTAAGATACACTGCCAGAGATGTGATACTACTTGGATACACTGATGTTGATTGGGCAGGCAGTGTGGTGGATCGTAAGAGCACTTTCGGGTGCTATTTCTCCTTGGGACCTGCTTTGATATCCTGGATGAGAAGGAAGCAGAAGTCAGTGGCCTTGAGCACTGTCGAGGCAGAGTATATTGCTGCTAGCATGGCATCCTGTGAGGTAGTCTGGTTGCGGAAGCTCTTCAGTGAGTTGTTTGGATTTACACTGGATACCACTGTGATCCTATGTGACAACTAGAGTGGGCTTCATTTGTTAGAGAATCCCGTATTTCATGATCACTATAAGCATATCGATATTAGGTACCACTATATTCGAGATATGGTGCAGTGGGGAGATATAAGGCTCCAACATATCAGTACAGATGAACAAGTTGTCGACATTCTGACAAAGCCCCTAGGAAAGGTCAAATTTTTGACTTTCCAAGAATGACTTGGTGTTGTTCAGAGACCCTCTGATGAGGGTCCTATATGATGTATGGAGCTCGTGTAGCTCTAGGGGGGTGTGGGGTACTTCTTGGAGAAACATATGACCACAGGGTAAAAGATTCAAAACTTTCCCTGTAACACCCTGTGGCGATTATGTAGCAGGATTATTAGTTCTCCCATGAGGACAAGATTGATTAGTTCTCGTATCGAGGCATCCTACCCATGCAGTCTGGGACTTATGGGAAGTATCTCTCATCTGATCAATGAGTAGGGAAATGAGGATGGGACCATAGTAGTACCGATGGATGCATCGTTATATCTACAATACTCCCTATGCTAGGATGACCTTCATTAATCTAGGATCAATGATACTAGTTTGGAACCAGTGGTAGGAGTTGTACCCACTATGACACTGACTTCGGGTCAGTTGAGACTGGTCTGGGACCAGTGGTACATACTCTAAGACTAACTTCTAATCAGTGAAGGACTAGTCTGTGACTAGTGTTAGGAGTGGTACATACTATGACGCTGACTTCGGGTCGATTAAGACTGGTCTGGGACTAGTGGTTCGCACTCTGAGATTGACTTTGAGTCAGTGGAGGATGATACTGGTTTGGGACCAGTGGTAGGAGTTGTACCCACTATGATGCTGACTTCGGGTTGATTGAGACTGGTTTAGGACCAGTGGTACATACTCTGAGACTGAATTTGAGTCAGTATGACACAGCCTCGATCATTTCTTCTTCTTCAAAATTCAGACAAAGCAGAGCAAAGTAGAATAGAGCAGAGTAGAGTAGATCATTACAGGGCAGAACAGAGTAGAGCCGAACAGAACAGAATAGAGTAGAGAAGAATAGAACAGAGCAGAGTAGGCAAGATAGAGTAGAACATAGCAGGGGTCAAGCTGTACAGGGCAGTGCATTTGATGGATGAATAGTAGCGACCGACAGACAGATTGTAGATGGAGTTCTCCCTAGTTGAGAGGGAGTGTTAAAATTAGCAACTAGGGCCAAACTCCATGTGGGTCATCTTATTCATGGCTGATAATATTTTTATTAGATTCCTCTCATTGAGAGGTGTAGGATTGATCTAAAGATCATCCGATTCTGATAAGTATTTATGGAGATATGAATTTATTTTGATTATGGAATAATTATCAAGATAAATAGCAACTATTGTAGGCTCAGAAGCCCAACAATCCCCTCTATTCAATCATCAAAAGTTGTGTATAAATACAGGAGGTCTTTCCCTCATTTGGACTCACTCAACTCATCACATCTCTCTCTCTCTCCTGCGCAGAAAAGAGGCTCTTCTCCTATTGCGCAGAAAGAGACTCTTCTCTCACACGTGTGGAAGGAAGGTGTAGAATTTAGGGCTGCAACTGTAGATCAGAATCTTGACCAGCATTGACCATCAGACTCCCTCCTCAGAACTGCATTGTAGGTGAATCTAGATCTCCTATGAAGGCTGAATTTTTTGGTGAACGAATCATGCCGATCTGTCAGTCAATTTATAGGATATTGATTGCCCTAGTTTTGATGCTGATGCTGCTAATCTAGGGTTTGCTGCTACTGATATAAATCAGATTTTTGTACTATTTCTCTCTGCTGAATTATTGAAGATAAAAGAAGATTTGATCAAAGGGTTTCGCCATATTGGGGTTTGTCCCTGGCTAGCCGCCACATCTTGTGTCTCTTGTCTTGGCTTGTTTTCTGTTGATCGTTTAATGTTCTATCTACACTTTACTTATGTACATGTGATTGCTAATCTGTGGATAATAATAAGAAAGATAACTAAACGAATCTAAGCATAGAACATACAATAATTTAACAGAATGCTATATTTTATTATTGCTCTATATTTGATATGTATTGAGTTGATTCTCATATTTATGATGTTATGATATAAGGTTATATTGACATGTAGTTCCATTTATTATGTGTTGTCATATACCTTTGATGCATATATGTTAATGCTAAAACTTATGATGGTATTTTGATGATCTAAAGCATGTGGTGATTGCATGCAAATTTTATGATATGCATGAACATGTAGCTCTTTATTATTCAGAATGTTGTGATCACCAATGATGTTATGTTCTAATGATGAAATGCAAGAGCTGGCACGTGGATTATTTTCTATGACACTATGATGTTATAACTAATGTATTGGCCACATGTTGAGATGTGGTGATTGATAGGAAATCCACAAATGAGGCAAAAGGGTCAGTTTATTTGATGATATTGTGGAATCCCATACCTGCAAGTGTCAATATGTAACACCGTATGTGCTGGAGATATAGAATCAATCGATACAACATATGCCAGTGGTTCCTTTATCTTTTATAGCTCTTGATGGATAACCCTTGAAGAGCTATGGGACCATCTTGAGGAGGCCAAGTGCTTGATATTGGAATGGGATGTAGAAGTTTAGAGGGCGTGTGAGGACTTCGATGCTTGGGTTTGTGCACCTTAGTGAGTGTGGAGGGAGTTGGGCTAGCCTTGCAAGATGCTTAGAGTCATTGAGTACTAGGACCGAATGCTTTCCTTGGGGTAGATGAGGTATAAGCCTTGGGGTGAGCCTTGGGGCCATGGTATAAATTGAGGATGTTTTATGCCTGGTTCCAAAATTTGGGAAAAAGGACTGAGATTCCTTGGGATTTCCATGGTGTTGTGTAACTTTCGATGGCTACTGCTATACTAGTTTAGTAGAGGGTGTAGGGAAAATGTGAAGTAATAAATAACTAAATAAAATAAAATAAAAATTTAAAAGATTTAACTTCCGAATGAAGTTCCTTAAGGAGGGGGAGTATGTAATGCCCTATACTACTACTACTACTAATAATAATAATATAATGAAATAATATTAATATATAAATAAATAAACAATCAATAATAAAAAATATAATAATTGAAAATAAATAATAAATAAAGAATACAATATAATAATAGTAATAATAATAATAATAATAATAATAATAATAATAATAATAAATAAATAAAGTAAATTTACAAATAAATACATAAAAATAAACTGAAAAAATAGCAAGAATAACTAAAGTTAACAAAAGTAAAAAGGAATAAAATAAGTAGAAGTTAAATTAAGAAAAATGGTTGAATTAAGTAAAACTTAAAATAAAGAAATAAAAGTTGGCATGTTGACACATGGATTGTGTGCATGCGGATCCATTTCTAACCCCTTTCCATTTTTGGAACCTTTTGTTCGATTTGATGGATTGAAAGGGAGACGAGAATCATTCATTCATTCTTTTGGAAGAAGAGTGTTGTGAGACAAAGGATTCCCTGGCAGTAGTAGTTGATTGAGGGCTCAGGGGTGGCTAGCTATAGAAAGATTACGTGCAACCGAGCTTACAGTTGGGTGGAGTTTTCCCCAGAATATCTGTTGTGTAAGTAGGATCTAAGTAGCGTTACACATATGGAATCACAAGTAAGGTATATTGTTGCTACATGTAAGTCCTCCGTGTTCATTGTTTTCGAAAATGTTATGCAATTTAATGGAACATTTTGTGTGTTGATTATTAATCACATAAATTGTTGTAATTATTTTGCATACTTAATTCCGGATCATTACATATTCTATGTACAATATTACAATTAAATATAAATCTTTTGGCATATGAATTTTATATCAAACCATAGTTCCATAACTGAAAGTAAAAAACCATGGGGAAAAAATATGTACCACAAAATTTCTTTTAGCAAAATTGTGGGCCAAAAAACACAAAAGCAAATGAAAAAATCCACCCAATTTTTTTTCTCAAGGAATTGCCCCAAACCCCATGGAAGGGGCTCCCACTGCCTTGAGTACTCCTCGACTAGGGGGTGTTGGATATCCCCCCCACGGACCCCCCTTTTTTCATGGTGCATATAATTCATGCAAAGAATATAGCACATACCCAACAATTTTTGGTGAAAATTGGGCACCAAGAAGTTCATCCAAAAGGTCATGGATGAAAGGAATACATAATTTGTCCTTGATGGTAATTTTTTTAGGGGAAAAAAATTTAGGGTTCATGTGTCGAGTTCCTTAATTTTTAGGACCATAACCATGCGGCTATTATTAGGGTGGAAGACATCGACAATGAACAATTCTTGAATAATTTTCATAATTTAATATTTCTAATAAAATGGGTGGAAATAAGGATGAACATTAGAGGTGGTGCTATAAGGAATGAGTAGAATGTAATGATAATTTTGAATGTGGGAATGTTGGAGGCCGTAAGGGTAATCAAAATATAACTAGTGGTCATATAATATAAGCTATATTTTTAATGATTTGATGGGGAAGGGGTGTCAAAATCTTGAATAAGTTGGAGTTGGGAAATGATGCTAGAATGATCCTTCTTGATGAGTTTCTCTGTGTGATGTGAACTGATAGTTTATGGTGGGCCTGTTGTGATGCTGTGTTGAGTATAGAAATGTCCCTCATACTGAAAAATCATGTATAATTCCTTGAAATACATAGTGATGGGGCCCAGTATGTGTAACCATTCCACACTTAATACAGTGTGAAAACTCCTCATTTCAATGGAAAAATATTAGATTTGAGAGCATAATCATAAATTTGAAGGTGAAAATTTTCACAATGACCCCCACATTTCATATACTCGCTGTTAGAAATCATAATTTGGAAATTATTGACTACATGGATTTAACAATGTATCTCTTAATTAATTCTGTGACAAATAAAATCATGTGTACTACCGTTATCAATGAGGACAATTACTTTGCCCACAGGGGTTTGGTCTCATGGCTAGCGGATGGTCTGCTAAGTCGTTCATGCTGCTATGCAGGTCACAGGTTCAAGTCTCGTCTTAACCTAAGGGCCTGTTCTTTCGGGCTAGGCGGTTCCTCCTAGTGGTTATAGTGGTAGCCAGTGGGATTCAACCCTGTGTAATGTGAGTACGATACCATAGCTATTGCCGATTCCGCTAGATATTAAAAAAAAAAAGGAAAAAAAAATGGGGAAAATTACTTTACAATGCTTGATGTAGACAATTAATTTTCGACTTTTGGGGGTAGAAATACTTGTTAAATCATAAAGATATATTTGGTGTTCCAACCTAGCTTTATCAAGGGGAGGAATTTCATCATTTTGCTAGAGGAAATGTTCTAGGGTGGGAGTTTCACCTTCATTTTCTAAAATGTCCTTAGCAATTTTGACAAATACGTTTTTCTCCATTTCTACAATTTTAAGTTGGAATTTTTCCATTTATACATTGGTTAACTTATGGATCTTGACTCGAGAGGAGGGAAGAAGGGTATTTTGTGGGAGGCGACATACAATGAAAGAATTTTTAAAATATTTTAGAATGGAACTTTTTTGTGATTCATAAGTACAATGAGTTGCCCTAGTTCAAGTATAATGGTGTGCCATTAAGTCATTAGCTTGAACTTCATCCTTGAGACCAATGAAAAAGCATTTATAAAATAAAGTGTCTGATACACTTTTAGTGTGGAAAGCTAGCTCCTTAAAGGAAAGAATATGGTATTCCATGAAAATTGATTTTTGAAGCGTGGTCAAACAACTCAGATGACAAGTTTTAGTGTCAAAATTCTCATAAATATTTACCACAAATTGAGTCCAAGAAATGTAAATTTGGTGACAGGTCTCCCTCCATTGTTGCCATTTCTATTGCTTTCTATTGAAATGAAGGATACCAATATGAAGTTTCAATAGATCATTAATGAATCCATGTCATAATAAATATTGTTTGATTTGAGAAATCCATCTATTTTATTCCATGACATTAAATTGTTGACATCAAATTTATGAAGGCATGGGTCATGAGAAAAGGGGTTAGACTAAGAGGCCATGGATTGCGATAATGATGGAGCAAGGCATACAATTTGTTGAAAATAACTTTAGTAAGGCATAAGTCATGGGAAAATGAGTTAGAATGAGAGGACATGGATTGGGATGATGATGAAACACACTCTTGGATGATATGTTTCTCTAATGAATATGATCATTGAAATTCAAATATAAATGCCTCCACGATAGGAAAATAATGATTGAGATGATAAACTCTTGCATGCATTTTAATTGATGAAAGGTTTTGGTAAGTATTATCATGGGCCTCTTTAAAAGTGGAGTGTAACTTGAAAAAAATCTTTTTGAGGGAAGTAATGCAGGTAGTATGTTCTTGGTTGTAGGTTTTTATTTAGAGAGGGCACATGGAATGGGATGGGAGGGTGGGGATAGTGATGAGGGAGTAAGGGTTGAGGGAAATTGGGCCCATGCAAAAATTATTACTAGAGAGTTATACATAAGTCAATTGTGTGATGTTATGGAGTAGGGAAGGTAGGTAAGTTGTAATAGGAAAGGTGGGTACTCACAAAAAAAGGCTTGATAAAGGAGGGTAACCATTGTGAATAACATGATAGAAGGAACTTATTGAGATAGGTCCCAAGTAAGGGTGTTAATGGGTAAAATTCATGTTACATTTTTCAACCTCATGTGGATTTATAGTTGATCTAATAATAATGTGCTAACAAAATTCCCAAATTTTAGATATTAGATATTGTGTATGAATTTTGCTGCTTTATGAAATAAATAGGGTTTACAAGAATTGGTACAATCAATATTAGGGTCTAAAGGGTCTTAATGAAAAGGTAGTTGCTTGCGCTATAACTTCCTATCATAATTTTAGGTTCCAATATTGGTCCTCAACCCAATATCTCAAGGCTTTAAGGAGGGTTGACTGTGCCATTACTTTTACTACCTAATTACCTAAGTACATGAGAGTATTCCTCTCAAGTGTTGTTCTACGTGCCATTATGGTAGTCAGGTCATCAAGTGACTAATATAGGGTTAGTTTCATCAGGCCTACTAGACCGATGACATATTCTAGGTTATGTTGAAGCGAGAATCCATGTAGAGGTGTTCTCTAATGTGGTACTACATGAAGGGGTACCAATTGGGGTTTCCAACTAGGTGAAACAAAGGGTTTCTAACTGATGAGCCTCATAAATGGGTAATTATATGGGCTCATTTTACCTCCTAACCTAGTCAAATCAACCATTCTCTTAGCTTATTGTATGATTTTATGATTATATTTATACTTATAGAGTGAGTTGAGTTAGTTATGATGACATGTGGTCTAACATGTGTTTAATGCAGATTATTGATGATTTTGGAGGTCAAAGTCAAGGATCCAGTGGACAAATGGCAGACATAACTCGAAGTGGACAAAGGAGAGGACTTATAGGAGGGAATCCCCATCATTTATTACTCGTCACATTGAATTCTCCTTCATTTAGCTTGGAGTACAAGCAGTCATGCATTAGAAGGCAGCCGAGCAAGTGGAGGATGATTGATGATTATCTCGAGTCTTGGAAGCCAAGCCTCCCTCATTTCAGGGAAGTTGTTAGTAGCTTCATTTGCATAAGTAGAGAGGCGTAGGGCCTCACTAGGGTCAGATTTTTTTTGTACTTTTTCTTATGTGAACTCTACTCAACTTCGAGTTTATTATTTTTGTGACAGTTTCATGTAATCTTGTTATTCTTTTGAAATAAAGATGGAATGCTTTCTGAGTTAGCACTAAGTTACCTCAGAGGACTGAAGATCTTGGTTTAGGGCCCAATCCAAGAAGCCAAGCTCCTCTTTACTTGTATTTGTATGTTTTATTTTTTTTTGTAGATTAGGGTGTTATTAGATGAATTTCTTTTATGGTCAATAATAGGTTGATTTTGGTGATTCAATAGTTTGCTTCCCTTTGTGCTTTCTATAGCAGGTCAAGCAGTGATAAATAAAAGATCCAAAAAGGCTAGAAATAGTGCCTTGGCCTCTCTTACTCCCTCTGGGACCATGATTTGAGGCAAAGACCCTCTTGTTTCCCCAAAACCACAGACTTTCCTCATTCATAGGACTTCTAGTGTTTACAACTTTTTAGTTGGTTAATAGTCTAGTTTGCCTTACTTCAGAACTTCTTCATCATGCTCACTTCTTTATTTACCATAGTCTTCTTCCATGCTTTCATTTATTACAGTAGTTATCAACATTTCCTTTCATAGATCACAATTTAGATTAGCTTGATGCAAAACTCTGTTTTTGTAGATGCACTTGTTTCATTGCTTGCTTAATCTCATGGGTTGACTGTCAGTTTCTTATGCAGTAGACATCTTCTAGCTTTAGGCTAGCCTATCAGCCATTCCATCCTCCATTTGATCCATGCCCTACAAGTCGCCAAAGTCTCCCCTCAATTCTGCCTTAGTTTCCTGCATTTTCCATAGAATATCTTCCTCTCTCCTTGAGCAAATCCAATCATCTTTCTCTCTCCTAATGATTCTTGGTAGACCTTAGGTGCCCTAACAATTCATTCCAACCTTCATCTGCCTTTTCCACCCACTCTCACACCCTCAAAATAGCCAAAAATACTCTTGGCCTCCTCTTGTAGGCCTCCTGTAGAACATTGTTTTTCCTCCTATAGATTTCCTGTGTCCTCCTGTAGATTTTCCTGTAGGCTTTGTTTTGAAGGCCGAGTGTGGGAAAATCCTCTAGAAAGCCACCTGATACCTCCTAGGACCTAGCTACACCATCCTACATCCTCACAAGTCCCAAAACCGCCCTTCAACACCACCTATTCGCTGCCACATTCACAAACAATAAATCACATGTATGTCAAATTAACATAAAAATACATAAAAATCCAAAAAGATGTTTTTTGCTCATTTACTTATAGAAATAGCTTAGTTAGATGTTGTTTACTTCCTTGAGTAGGTAATGGCATTCTTTTCATGGTTTTCATAGTGCTTTCTACAAAAGTAGGATTCATGGGTTAATTAGGATTTACTTGATTTGCTTTACATTTCAGTCTTTCTCCTTTCTGCAGTTAGAGTAGTATTTCTCTCCTTTCATCACATATAAAGCTTCTTCTGGAATCCATAGAATTTAGCTTGAGCTCCTCGTGATCTTGCGTCGACTGACCAAGTGACAACCTGCAGTAAGAACTAGTACTTGTGCATACTGCATTGTTGCTTCCAAGTTTGTTACCAACTACCGGAATGATAAGAGTAAAGAAGGTAGCCCAGGAGTTGTAGCATTATTGCTACAATACTGGTGCTCACCACTAACCAGGTGAAATCATGCATAGTTCCTACATGTATTCTTCCTCGACCATAGTTTTTTCTTGTTCTATTTTTTTTTTGAAATGAATAGTCTAATGATTATATTATCCTTGTTCCTCATTTTGATGGAATGAATTTCTTCAAGGGAAGCGATCATATTTTCATTCATTTTTCTTCATAGCTCAAACCTAGAATTTTTCATGTGAATAATAGTATTAAATATCAATTTTGTTATTGAGGAAATGGTTTTTAGTGATAATTTCATGATAAGTGTTGTGAAAAGAGTTTAATATAAAAATTTAAAACCTTTCAACTTTCAAACTATACCTCTGCATCTCAAGTCCTATCATTATCTTGAACCTGCATGTAGTGTTTATGTAAATGTTCAAGTCTATCAAGTTTCACAATAACCCCATCATATAAAAAAACAAAGCTTATATGATTGAATATGGTTGTTATTGTGTCCTCTATAACTATCAAATATCCAACTTGATGGACACTAAATTTAAATGTAATTCTTGGTGATATGATAAATGGACTATATATTACCCATTCCTCGAACATAAGATTGTACTTTCCTAACTACTACATTGAGAGAGTTTAATTTTTAGGTCTAAAATATGAGACAAGAGTTCTTATGACCTCTCATTAAATCCTTTTATTTGATTTGAAGGGAATGAATATTGTTAATATTGAAATCCTTTTGGAGAGTATAATATCTTGTGCCCATATATTCCTCTATTTCCATTTACCCACATATATGTAGTAGTTATATAATTTTTCTATATCTTTTAAAACTATTGTTGAGAAAAAGTTTCACTCTCACTAATATTATTGTTGGTTGTTTCATGAGGGATTCATCATTTTCCCGAATATCTTATGATGTCCATTCATAAAGGGGATTTTAAAATTGTGAAAAATAAAGTCAATAGATTGAATGTTGGGAAAAATACTGAGGGGGCAAGGGTGAATCAGTATTTTAAAACTCACTTAGAACTTTCAATTTCTTATTTAGATTCATGTACACTACTGTCATTAACTACAATAGCGTATGTACATGAATATGATGAAGGAAAACAATGTATATCTAGTTAGCTAACTTTTCATATATTTCATTAACTATTTTTATTTAATCAGTAAGTCATTACTTCATTAGCCTTTAATTGAGCAATAAGAACAAAATAAATCATCACACATAAGCAACACATCAAAAAATGAGGACACCAATATTTTCAGGTGGAAACCCAATGTGGGAGAAAACCACCGCTACCACCTTCTCTATATTCATATTTTATTATAAAGGAAAACATCTTACAATATTGTACTAACACAAACTCATACCAGTACACTTGAAACCCACCTGCACAAGGCCACAACCTTCACCCGTTCTCAAGCACACATTGGAAGGGAGCACCAACCCTCTGATCGGATTCACTAGCTACGACTAGAAAGAAGCTTTGACTTCCTCATTGAAGGCTCGTACCCTTAGAACCTCTGTGGATTAGATTTCATAATATTTCATACTAGATCCACCCGACTCACAACATCAAACCTATATGCCACTTTTGATCATATTTTCATACTAGACCCACTACCATGATTTAAGCCCAATACCAGATAATAATTCTGAAACCAATGAACATATCAATTGACTCCATCACTGATCCAAATGAATAATCGAAGCAATCACTAAATCTTAATCAATCAATACAACTAGATCAAACTAAACCATGATAGGTCATATTAATTCACAACTACTCATCAATAATACACACACTATTACTTATCACAGAAACCAACTGTTGCTATAGTAAACCCCAATCGATCATATGCCAAAACATATACGCTACTGTTCTGATTCGTACCCACGAATGTACGTGCTTCAACTTAAGAGGACTTGCGTACAAATCTCAAAACACTGAAGAAATGAGTCTAAATCATTGTCGGACTAAATCAATCACTAAATCACATACTGAACTCACCACAAATCATTGTACCAGATACAAATCACCACACAGTAGCATCATCTGTAGTAAACATATCATATCATAAATAATTCAACCCAACAAAAATTGTCAAACACAGATTATCATGAGAGAGACATCATCTATAGACATCAGAAAACATAACATAACTAATTAGACATAAATAACAACTCATACTCCAAAACCCTAGTACATGTACTTGACTTTTATAAATCACTTATGTGTATGTACCTGCTTCTCAATCACCACTCCTGTGTACAGATCTGTCCATATTGCAGAATATATACGCGATTACCTAGAAGAAGATCCGTGTATGTACGTGACTTCTCAATGGCATACCCATGTAAAAATTGTAATCACTGAATCGTTCTTTCATTGTAACCACAAAACATACTTCACAACCCTTACTATCACATGTTCATGTTAGAGTATCATTATCATCACATAACTATCATTATTAGACATAATCATGAAAGATAAAGCAAGCATTTTTATTAATCACTACAATGCCTCCTTCATGCTCCTTGGTGCACACCTATTTCAAATCAAATCATTCATTTATGACACACAATTTTCACCCTAACACTTTGATATCCATCTCCTTATGTAGCTTAGGCCTTAGCCAATAACTTAGGCCAATCCCTTAGTAATGCCGATGGTATTCTTTAACGAGATCAAATATCCATTATCGTGCTCATTAGTATGGGCCAATACCATGCTAAAGACCCCGCGTATTCATAATACCACAGTGCAGAAACTGTACACAACTTCTCTTCATCATACCTACGTATGTACACAAATTTTCTTCAGAAGAACCACATATACTTTTCTAAAATTTACCTTTATCATCTGTTTGTCTCTGAATTGGTATTACTTTGTCCATTTCCCCTGTAGTATCTAGATAACCATCATGTTGATATCTTTATCAAGTAGGTTTCCATCAAGGACAACCTTTTGTCGATTCTCTCTGTCACACTGCATAGTAAGCATGTTGACATATTTATAAAGTATGTTCCCATCAAGGACAACACATTAGTCATAATGCCAACAATATATTTCTTTTCACTTAATGGCAACCACTTTGATGTTTGGTCACCATAACCTATAAATACTTGTAAACACATTTATATACATGCCAAAACACCAAGCTACTCTCCCCCTTTGACATTAGTGGAAAAGGCCCGATCAATGCTGAATGATGACTTCTTTCTCCCTTTATAGAGAGGATCATTATAGGTCTGATATGCTAAATATGAACACTAACCATACTCCCCCTGAGCATATGCTGAATCTTCTGGGAGTTTTTCAATGAATTACATGACTCTATGACTCAACCAAATATGACCTTTCCTATCATCAGGGACTTAGATCAATCACCCAAGACAACGGGGTTACATATTTGACTAAAAATTACATTAGATTCCAAAAATGAGATGACATACATAATTGACTTGACTCCAATAGTCCAAACATGAATGGATATTACAATAATTACATCATAGGTCTTTACATGACCTTTACATTAAGAGACAAATCTGGCATTTATGATCAAAACCAAAGACAAGGATCTCAACCATGCGTAGAAAGACCATAATAGTCATCATAGGATCTTGAAACATACATAGAAACCATATGAACAAAAACATGCACATCCTCATCATGAATATGAAAGATAAGACAATGTAGCTTTAGTATCATCAACTTGTGACCAAGCATTTCAAGCATCAATATGTGACTAAATATGTGATGTCTCCAAGCATCACCTAGTAGTTGTAGCACTAGTATATCAATAACCATCCTCTTATCTTCATGTACCCTACCTTTTCTTCATGTATGAAGAGTTATAATTCAATATCATTCTCTTGCCCCATTATCTTCATGCAAGAAGAATTATCACATCATAAACAACTTCACCAATGCGCAACTCACATAATCATCCATCATTGATAGCCTATGACATAGAAATATGAAATAATTCATCATTATCAACTAATCATAGCATGATATTGTACAATCAATCACTGTTAGTATCCCATCTCCTTGATCTCATCAATATCAACATGCTTTATATATGAAGAACCACAATCTTCAAGAACCATGACATGTGTAGCATATCATGTACATGTATCATCACAATGTAGCATATGTGAGAACTAAGAAAAACACTATAGGAATCATCCATAACTGCACCATATGCAACTTATGCATAATTAAATTGATAATGACAGTAGCATATATCAACTAATGTCAACAAGGACCATGTAATGCATATCCTCTTCATGTATAATTAAATCCACTAATTGCAACTTTATAAAAAGCCTTTATCATCGTTAATGACAAAAAAATAGCATCATATGTGTCTTTAGAAACAACAACTACACATCATCAATGATATGTATACTTATCATGAACATTATCATGCAACAAACAATTCTCAAGAAATCATAATGCCAACAATGCATCATTAGAAGCATAGAAAATGCTCCCCCTGTGCATGTGCTAACTATTCACTATTAGGTCTGATCATATCCATCTTCATCAATCAGTAAAGCCATCAAAAGAACCAAGGTAGAAATGTCATATCACAAATCATCATAAGACAATACTACTTCTAAGTAGTATTTGAGCATCAAGAGATTGTAATAAACCAATGTCAGAATAAAAAATCCAAATAATAACTAATTGAAACATATCAAAACTTCTCCCTAAGTCTTCCCCATAGTTTATTCATATTAGATACATAAATGCATCTATCCAGACCAAAACTTGCATATATACGTGACTGTACTTCATGATATCCATGTACATAAAGTGAAGTGCTGAAATTTCATAGCCGTAACTCCCCCTAAGCTTGTACTGTATGTTCCTGTTTCACTGTTACTACATCAAATCTATTTTCAGTAATATAAGTAACATGAATATCAAATTAACATGGGAATCATCATCAATATATACATATGTATAGTTCCCACTTAGATTATACATCATAGCTCTTGAGGACTTCATAATAATCTCCTACTCTTCATGAGTTCATGTACTTCTCATCAGTTCTATAGTCACTATGAGAAGTATTCTTTTAAGAATAATGTATTGCAGTAGATATCATCTTCTTTTACTCTGAGTATGAATCCTCCTCATTTCTATGAGAATCCAATTCTTTAAACACATAATTTGTTTGGATTTATGTATCCCCTTGCTATGAATTTTCCAGTTTCTTCATCCATAAGTTTGCATTTGGTTGATGTAAAAGGAATTATATTTCCTTTATCTATCATTTGACGTACACCTAGAATATTCTACTTTAGCCCTTGAACTAATAAAGTATCAACTGCTCCTCTATGCTAATTAATTATGGCTCTACCTTTTCCCAAAACTTTTGCTAGAGCATTATTTGAAGAATAACCTTACCATATTGGTTTTTGTTAAGAGAATCCATCTTACTCTTATCTCCATTAATGTGATGAGAGCATCTGCTATCTATGTACCATTCATCATCTTCTTTAAACAAGCAAAGAGTAATACCACACCTTATCTGTTCTTATTGTTTCTACTTATTATGAGAAATGTTGGTGGATCCATCTTTTTTAGGTCATTTGACATCAATATTCTTATTTTATTGCTTGCCATGTTGTCTAAAGAGATCCATATATTTTTTCCTGCATTCTTTTGCTAGATGCCCAAACTTGTTACATGCATAACATCTTATATGAGTAGAGGAATCATAATATTTATGTTTCATACCTTCTATTGCAATTAATAGTTTCGTGACCAAATATGTTGCAAGAAAAGAAATATCCCTTAAAGAAACCTGAGTACTTGGAAGCTGATGATGTTTCTTTGAAGCAGTTATTTGTTTGAGATCAAAACAATCTTCTTATGCAATTGGATGCAATGTGTCCATAATTATGACATATAAAACATTCAGAATTGTTGATCAAAGGAGAGAATCAACTAAAATCTCCATTATTGGGAGCAAATGATTTCTTTTGAGAAGTCATCTTCTTTGGATGTTGATCTGGTTGACTTCTAATCTCTTTGACAGGAGTTTCAGATTTCATAATGTTATCTTTCAATATCCTTGTACAAGCCTATGAAGATTCTCCTTTTACATTTTCATGAAAACCAAGACCGGATATAATGGCGGGAGACCTTTGACTACTAATAATGTTATCCAAAATATTAGTACTATCTTGAAATCTCAAGTGTTTATCATTTTCTTCTAATTTAACTTTTAGAACATTTACCTCAACCTCCATTCTTTCATATTTCTTTTCCTTTTTAAGATACTTCTTTCTCATTCCTTATTCAACATTTCTTCCTTCTTCCATTTGCTCCTTTATGTTGATAATTTATTCCTTCAACGCATTCTCTTGTTCATCAAATTATTGAAGTAGTTCTTAAATTCACTTGTTTGACTTTTCAAGATCTTCTTTTAGAGAGACAATCTCTTCTTCAAGGCCTTCATAGTATTGTTTAGATTCTATTGCAAAATTTACTGATTTAATATGATCCCTATTATCATATTTCTACAAATTATCTTTAATATCAATAATATTTTTCAAAGCAAGGTCACGTTTTCTACTAGGATTAAGAACTTCCTCTATTATGTCTTCTTCCGAATTAGTAACATACTCATCTTTTGACACACCATTATTTTCTTTAGAAATAAGGTTACCTGTTGGTTCTTCTAATGAATGATCTTTCATTGTTCTTCATTCATGGATTTCCTGTAGTTTATCCCACACTTCCTTTGCAGTTGCATAATGCATAACCCTATTTAATGTTGAATCACATATGCTATTAATGTTACCACTTAATTCCTTAATGCACTTCCTCGTTTGATGGAGGAATTTTGGTGAAGCCATTGCATAATAAATACCAAACACCAAGGTTCATTAGATTATACTTCATATTTTCTTTCCATTGTTGAGGATTATCATTGCTTAGAATAGGTACACCTTAATTGTCCTTCTTTTTATGACTTACCTTGGTATTTTGATTCTAGGGCCATCATTTTTGAATCCATTTTCTCTTTAGAATGCTTACTTTAACTTTTACCCATGAGTGAATTTAGTTGATTCACTGTCATCTTCACTATAATAATTATTACATAAATAAGGAAATGGACCATATTTAGAATAAAAACCCATACCTGATAGTTCTTTGTTACAGTGGTCTTCATTCTTGATCAATAGAAAGAGGGGTGCTCCAAAAACTGAATAATTGATGACATCTGTAACTGTCACTGCATCTGCTATATCAATGACACTACAACAATTTTTTGACTCCTTCCTTCAAGCTATCTTCTTCTTTCCCATCATCCTTGATCCACTCCAAGTGGTTAAGATTCAACTGAAGTGACCTTCTCTGATTCCAATTGTTGGGAAAAACAATGGGGGAGAGGTGAATCAATACTTTAAAAATCACTTAAACCTTTCAATTTCTTATTCATATTTCTTTACACTACTGTCATTAAGTAAACTAGCATATGTACACAACTATGAGGAAAGAAAAAAAATGTATATATGGTTAGCTAATGTTTCATATATTTCATCATCTGTTCTTCTTTAGTCAAGAAGTCATTACTTCATTAGCCTTTAACTGAGTAGTAAGAAAATATTAAACCATCACACATAAGAAACACATCAACACATGAGGACACTGAGGATTTTTGGTGGTAACCAAATGTGGGAGAAAACCACTCTTGCAGTTGTCTATGTCTTCATATTTTGTTATAAAGGAAAAAAAACTTACAATTGTACACTAGCACAGACTCATATCAGTATGTAGGCACCCTCCTGTAGAAGGCTACAACCTTCACTCGTTCTCCAGCACCCACTAGAAGGGAGAACCAACCCCCTGATCTCGTTTGTTGGCATCCACCGGAAGGGAGCACCAGCGGCCACTAGAAGGAAGCTTTGACTTCCTCACTTAAGGATACAACCCTCAGCACCTTTGTGGACTGCATTTCATAAGATTTAATACTGGATTGACCTGACTCACAACATCAAACTTGTAGGCCGCTTTTCATCATATTTTCATACTTGACCCACTACCATCATTTAAGCCCAATACAAAATAATAATTCTGAAACCAATCACTCTATCAAGTCACTCAATCATTGAACCAAATGAATCATAAAAGCAATCAATGAATCTTAATCAATCAATACAACTACATCTAATTAAACTAGGATAAATCATATCAATGCACAACTGCTCATCAATAAGCCAAAAAATGTTACTTATCAATGAAACCAACTACTACTACAGAAAACCTTGATAAACCATATGTTAGAATATATACGCTATTGTTCCTAGTCATATAGATCTCAAAATACTGAAAAACTAACTATAAATCACTATCACACTAAATCAATCATTTAATGACATACTGAACTTACCATAGATCACCAAACCAAATATGGATCACCACACAGTAGAATCATCCCTAGTCAACATATCATTTCATAAACAATTCAACCCAACCAAAATTGTCAAACACAGATTATCATGGGAGAGACATCATCGATAGACAACAACAAACATAGCAGAACTAATCATACATCAATAACAACTCATACTGCAAAACTCTAGTAGATGTACGTGACTCTTATAAATCACTTCCACATATGTACGTGCTTCTCATTCACTACACTTGTGTAAAGATCTGTCCATACTGGTGAATATATACACGATTACCTAGAAGCATATTCATGTATGTACATGAACTCTCAATCACATATCGAGGTATAGATCTATAATCACTAAATCATTCCTTTAGTGCAACCACAAAACATACTCTGCAACCCTTACTGTCACATGTTCATGTCAGAGTATCATTATCATCACAAAACTATCACCATTAGACATAATCATAAAAGATAAATAAATCATGTTTATTAGTCACTACAATGCCTCCTTCATGCTCCTTGGTGCACATCTATTTCATATCAAATCATTCATCTATGACACATAACATGCCACCTCACACTTTGATCTCCATCTCCTTATATAGCTTAAGCCTTAGCCAATACCTTAGGCCAATCCGTTAGTAATGCCAATTTTATTCTTTGACGAGATCAAATATCCATTTTCTCGCTCATTACTATGGGACAATACCATGGTAAAGGCCCCTGGTATTCATAATACCATAGTGCAGAAACTGTACGTGATTTCCCCTCATCATACTTGCATATGTACGTGGCTTTTCTTCACAGGACCCAAGTATACTTTCCTAAACTTTACCTTTATCATATTTCTATGTCTGAACTGATATTCCTTTGTCCATTTCAGCTATTGTATCTACATAACCATCATGTTGACATCTTTATCAAGTAGTTTTCCATCGAGGGCAACCTTTGTCCATTATCTATGTCACATTGCATAATCATCATGTTGAGATATTTATCAAACTAGGTTTCCATCAAGGACAACACATAATTCATAATCCCACATTGTAGGAATTGGGGTGGATGATGCGGGGTAGGTGGTTTTATAGGTACTGTGGGGTATAAAAAGGAGTATGTGGTAAATAAAGAGGATATATATTAAAATATGAGTAATTTAATTAGAAATATGTATCATAAGGGAGGTTCAAGAGAAGGATTTTGGGAGGTTTTTATCAATATCTAATAAGATTAGAGGTATTCTTTAATATCGCATAAATGTAGGTGTTATTATTAGGTTGACTAAGAGGGGACCATGTGGTATTTTTTTCTCTATATTTTATTGAATTTATTCCTTATTTTTGGATTTTAGGCACAAGCATACAATTTAATTGTTTAAAAGAATACTACACTAGTGATTGCATAACAAGAATGAAGATAGAATGAAATTACACTAAAAAAGACTAAGTATCTCAAGAGACCAATTTGAATTACTACATAACTCTTATGTGTATTACTCCTTCACATGAATCCATATTTTTAATAATTCCTTGAGAGGTAATCATTTCTCATTAGGTTGGGGTTCCATGCTACATACATATTAGAAAATAGAAAGGCACTTACGTTAGCTAGCTAGTCACTTAAAATTGGAGTAGGAGACCCTAAAATAGAGTAGGAGTCCACAATAGGGTTGAAAAAGATAAATAGATTTAAAAATAAGTTATATTGGAAGTAATACATAATTATTATGCAACTCATAACTAAAAAGTAGTAATAAAACTGATTACACTAAAAATTAAAGGATAATATGGTGAGGTGAGTATATAAGGTTGTGGATAAGGTAGTCTCCTAAAATAAAAGAGGTAGTGTGCCTTAATAAATAGGTAGAATATGGATAGCGTAATATACACATGTGGATAGGAAATAACCATGTCATTTACAATTCAGTTCCTAGTCACTACTACATCATCCTAGGTGACACCCCTTGTTAAAAAGACTAATACTTTTTTTTTGCTGAAAATAGAAAATGATCCCAACTAGTAGGGAATTTCTATTAGATGAAGAAAGAAAGAGTGAAATTACTATGCTAACTTGATCTCCAAGTTACAATTATGGAAATGGGGTCTAAAATTTCAAGCTTTTCCAAATTTCTCAGAATACAAAATAAAAAATACCATTTCCTTCATCTCGTCGAGACCTTTTTAGCGATATAAAATTTACTCAGTTCGACTCTTAGATCAAAAGTTATGGTCATTTAGATATTTAGCCTATTAACTTTTGACAATTCATCCTAACCTACCATGTGGCATCCACATGGCTATTTAAATTAATTCCATGTCATCTTCCTAGGGTTTACATGGCATTTCTGCCAACAGCTACAAAAACATTCATGATGGTTTGATCCTCATAGCATCCCCATTTCGTATGGCTTATTACACACATACGCACACACACACACACACACATGATATGTGTCTAACCCCCTTTTTTGATACAAATCCCATGCTAGCCCTCTTTGCCACTTCACTTTAGGAATAAAATCCTAGGAGGTCTCAACTATGCCTCTCAAAACTTATGGGGTGGGGTGGAAAAGAGGGCCCACATGACATTTGTATGGAAAAAGGGGGTTAGATCGCATGAGAATTGACCCGTCAGGAATGTGTCAATAGTTTTTGGAAAAAATGCCACACAAACCATGGGAAGATGACATGGCATTAATTTGAATAGCTACATGGGGAACACGTGGGTTACATGTGGCAGGTTAGGATGACATGGAAAAAGTTAATAAACTAATTATTTAAATGACCATATATTTTGATCCAGGAGTCACATTGAAGTAAATTTTATATTGGCAAAAAATTCTTGATGCGACGAAGGCGATGGTATTGTTTATTTTGGATTTTGCGAGTTGGAAAAAAATTCAAAAATTTAGACCCCATTTCCATAACTATACCTTATAGATTGGGTTAACATAGTAAATTCCATCTTTCTACCTTATTAGGATGATGGGTGGTTTTTGAGCCTCACAATTGTCATGATTCCCTTATCATATTCCTTAGTTTTAATGTTATTTTCTTGTCTTTCTCTTAGTTTATGATATATTGTTTCATATAACATACGCCTTAGAAGGAATTAGTTCACTTTTACTATTTCACATTTTTGATGTACTATTTTGATTACAAAAGCGCTATTATTCATGGTTGAATGTTTACTATGAATAGGGGTTTTGTAATATAATATGGGAAAATGGCACTTAATGTTGTTTCTAGAGTTGTTTCGTGGTAAAATCAGAATAAAATGATGTTGTCTCAACCAATTATAGCAGATCAAGAGAGGATGATTCTTATCCAAGTAAATATGTTAGGGATAAATCCCTTTATCTTCTCATCTGGGTGATACTAACACTCTTTGTACCTAAAAATGAGCATCCTGAGAATCTTTAGATTCTTATGATTGATCTTTGTTAAAATATTTATTGTTTTTATCTCCCTTGACTATAGTATAATGTTGGCTTATATAGGCCTGACCCAGGTTCAGAAGAATTATTTAGCCAAACAAATCCCGCAGCTACTGGCCCTTTCGGCAATAGCCCACGGAACGCGGAATGAAGTCTCACCCGAGGTAGTAGGGGAGGGTGCTGGAACCAGGTTTCTGCACCCTTGGGATGTCTAGATGTGGTCTGGGGGTTTCATGCACCATCTTGTGGCTTCACGCCACTCTGCTTCGCACAGATCCAGTCCCATAATACTCCTAAATACTTATTATTGTACTGTTTATAGATTCAATCTACCTATTATGGTCTTTAAGCAAACATTTATCAGAATTAACCAGTTCGCACACTTAGAATAGGCACAAATTCACAAATATTCATACCATAAGCATACGCGCATAGATCAAATAGTTATATTCACCATACATTAGCCAGATTCGTGATAATTCAGATTTAATACGGAATTTCAGAATCAACTTATCTTTATTCAATTTCTTCACGAATACATCCAGATCTGCCCTACTCACTCAGCTGCATGGGTCCACGCACACAGCTATGTATTTCTCCAGGCCTCTACACCCACGGCTACTTTCAGGCATTGTGCCCCATGACCGTTGCGTGGGGCTTCCGCTACCCAATATATAAAGATGGGGTATTGTGTCCTGAAAGAGATATTTTTGTAAATTTTTAATACATTTGATAGACTTGCTGAAAGCGGTGACTGTAATCGTTCTTTCATAATATTATGCAAGTTTCTATTGTTAAGAATTAATCCACTATTCTTATCGTTTCTATAATGCAGTCTGATTCCAATATTTTGGGCCCACTCTTGGATGAAGCACTATATTCATTTTTATTATTAGATTCACATTTTTTCTCCTTCCATTGATTATTCATCTACTATATTAATTGCAAGTTGTGTGCTTTCTTTTGAGTAGAGATAATATCAGTAGTTGTGATATTGATTTGCAGGGATTGTTCTTTAAATAGTTTATTTATAATTGTTATTGCTTTATTGTCATTTCTTGAAGTTTCTCTTTTGATCGTTCAGGTTTTTGTACTAGTTTTATTTCTCCTTTCACTATTTATTCTTTTCTGTTTCATGAGTATGGTTTTCTAGCGCTATTCCATTGATTCTATAATTACTATTTCCTAAGTAGAAGCTTAATATTCGATAGGTTTCCTTGTTGTTTCCTATGAATAGTAATCATAATTTGATACTTTTGAATGTTTTTAGAGAATATAGTTTGTCTGAAAACTAGATCTTTCTCATGTGTATCTGAATTCATGAATTGATTATTTCGTTATAGTTAATTTTCTTGTTGTTAGAGAATTAGTTACTGTTAGGTTCAAGACCATCTCTTGCATATAATTTGTAGACAACCTTGAAATAACCAGACTAATCCTCAAGTTGATAGTTTAATGTTTGGTAGTTAGTTGATTCTTTAGAACAATTAATTGTCCCAACATTTTGGTGCCTTTTCCAACGAGGTTGTCAAAAGAGAGTGCTACTATATTTAGTTGCATACCTAACTATCTTAGGGTTGGATATTGAATATGAAAGGTAAGAACCTACACATGCACCATGGTAAAAGGATAGTTATGGTGGTGTCTTCCCTTGGTTGATAGATTCTATTTATTTAGTATGCATGAATAGGAAAAAAATTAGAGGTAGGAACAATATAGAAATAGATAAAAAATACGCTTCAAAAAGTACTAAAATTGAGAGTCAAGCTGGCCTTGAACGAGAAAACTTTATAGAGAAAATCATTCAAATGGTAGAATATCAAGCCTCGGTAGGCCCCTGAATGGTATCCAAGAGGGGATCTATTATTATTTCCCCTCCAATAGCAGAAAAAATCATGGGATCTGAGTAGAGCTTCCAAGACTTACCAAGTGAGCATCTTGATCCTTTTAACAAGAGTGAGGGGAATTCTTGTATTTTAAAGGAAGGAAGAGGTGAAACAAATTATCCACATACTCAACCCCTTGAGCAGGTACCCCCTGCGACAGCCATTGTGAAAGAGGGAATTGAAATTCCTGATTCGAGTAGTGTTGTAAGACCTAGACAATGTTTAGGGGCTTTCCATAATACTGGTCTTTTTTCTTTAGTATGTC
Source organism: Pinus tabuliformis (assembly GCA_031772625.1). Lineage (NCBI taxonomy): Eukaryota > Viridiplantae > Streptophyta > Pinopsida > Pinales > Pinaceae > Pinus > Pinus tabuliformis. Next base: position 1,705,222,495 of record CM062816.1, on the reverse strand, counting down.
ATGATTTTGGGATTCGCGAGGGTTACTGGAATATTTTTGATCGAATGGTAGAGAATATATTCGAACATGGAATACACTATCATTGATCCATAAGCGAATTCACCCATGAAAGCCATTCCACTTCAAAATCTTCCAATTTTTCATGGGATGACCGTTGAAGATCCAAACACATTCTTATTTGAATTCAATGTTCTATGTTAGGCATATGACTACACTATTGGCCCCTAGAAACTAAAGTTGGTTCCTCCCACTATAAAGGGAGAAACACTATGTTGTTTCATGGGATTAGGGGGCGGTACTATTAACTCATGGGACTAGATGAAACAAGCCTTCCTTACCAAATATCAAGATTATTGCCAATCCAAAGATTTAAAAGGAATAAATATTGAAAACTACATTTAAGGAAGATGAGACCTAGAATAATATACAAAGAGGTTCGAATATAACTTTCAAAGATCACCATACACCACTCTACCTAAAGAAGTACTGAAAACTACCTTAACTAGAGTAATGAAGGACGAATGGATATAAATGGTTAATGTAATGGGGTAGGGTGATATTTCCAAAGAAGAGTATGATGATATTGTTAAATTTTGTATCAGGTGTTTGTGTGGGAGCATATAGACTAAGCTTGAAACTCATGATCTTCTGAGAAGAACCAGTAGAACTGTAGGCGGAGGAGACACATGTGGTAATCTACTGGAAAATTTTAAAACTGATAAATTAAGAACATTGCCTACGGAATTGGATATCTTACAGGTAAATCAGAATTAGACTGAAGCAGAATATGCATTAGCAATTTTTTTCCCTTGTTGTTGACAAAAGAACAGATATAAGGAATGACCACTGGATACAATTGAGATCTATGATATTTGAACTAAAGAACACTTGACTCATCACTCTCCCTCTCTTGCTAGATTGAAGGTCATATTTAAGGAAGATGAGGAAGAGTCATAAATTACATATTTCATGGCACAACAATAAAAGTGGCAAAATTTTCCCACAGGTATGGTTGAGGACCGACCTTCCATATTTTTTCCTAGACAATATAGTCAACAATAATTTCTTGGACTAACTTGGCAGAGCCAACATTATTCCAATACTGCTTGGAAACCTCAGCCATATCCCCCCAACACCTTGGTTAAATAAATCATTTCCTATACCTTCTTAGTTGAACCAACAATATTCTGCACCTGCATGACAAAATTCACAAAGTAATTCATATCCCTCGCAATGGTCAAACCAACCCACTCAGGGGCAATGTGGTCCCAAAACTAGCAGTGCCCCTCTAGACCTATCAATCAATAATTGGTAATGCTTACTCAATCATAACCATCTATATAACCATTACAACCACCACTTCAGTTATGCCCAAATGCTCCACATCCATTAAGTCGTTAGTTTCCTGCATAGCCAATTCCAAATCCAAGAAATAGGCCTATGTAGCTTCTAGAAATTCTCTATATTTCTGATTATTGTCCTTCCTCCTTAGAATATAATGAACTCCACTTGAGATCTAGGTGGAACACTTTTCTAGAGGGCCTCCCAACGAACTTAGAGAAATCAGAAGATGAAAATTCTGCCAAAGATCAACATTAGTTAGGAAAACCCCCTTCTATAATGGTTATCACTGAGACATAATCACCTAGTGAAATGAATAAGAATAAAGAACACAATAAAATTACAGATGTTTCTCCTTCCTTTCTAGAATATTGGCCATAGTAATACCATCCACATATCTCGAATTTGATCTCGTAGGGGAAATAAAAACTTGTGTATTAAAATTCCTCTTCTCGAAGCTATCAGCGACATACCTATTTACGCTAAAACTATCAAAGATCTATGTGTCAAGAAACCTGGAAGAAAACAAAAATACCCTCCTTCAATCCATGTCATTAGGAAATTTTCTAACCCTATTTTAGGAATGAAAATACCCATCAAATATGATGATCCCAGAAACCCCATGGTCATGTTTAGATTTAGGGTCTTAGCTTTCCAAATACTTTAGTGGACTTAGGAGCTACTATAAATATCATAACACTTGAAACTTGTCCCATCCTTGGAATAAACACATTAAAACCAACCCCAACCACGCTAGATTTAGCTAATAGATCTGTGATAAAGCCAGAATGAACCCTAGATGATATTATCATCTTTGTTTATTCTTGGGAGTATCAGGTAGATTTTTGGTTCTTAACCCTAAAAATAAGTTGGAAGGACACCCTCTCATATTGGGAAAACCATGGCTGCCCACTAGTAATGCATACATTAGGTACCAGACTGGAAGAATGACTATTTCCAAAGAAAATACCATTAAGAAACTTATTATATACCCACTTGTTAATCCCAACATATCATCTAATAATCTTAAATGGCTTCCTCTTGAGTACAAATAAGGAAGACTATGTTCTCCTCTTACCATTGACAAAGCCCTTATTTTCAAGAGACATATTGAGGATGATGAAATTAGTGGTTTTATCAAGCAGCCCTCCACCGTAGGACATCCAACATGTCATATGTTGAAAGTCATGCTTGATAATGAAGCCCAAGGTGATCCAATGGAGGAGCCAAATAATGATCACATACTTACAACTGCATTCCACAATAATATTCCCATTGAGATTGAACGATGAAAAACAATGAATATTAATGCCAATCTTAATGACCTTTAGTGTGAGAAATGATCCAAATCCCTAAAAAATACAAACAAGTCTTTGCCTGGGATTATGTATACATGCAAGGCATTAATCCACAACTATGTACACATCACATTTACATTGAAAAAGATGCTTGAGATATTCATCAACCACAAAGGAGATTAAATCCACATCTTATGGACCTAGTGAAGCAAGAACTCCAGAAACTACTTGATGTCAACTTTATATATCCTATATCTATGAGCAAGTGGGTTTCACCATTGGTGGTAGTCCCTAAAAAGAATGTAAAATTGAGGATTTGTGTAGATTATAGACAGCTAAACAAGGCCACAAAAAAATATCATTTTCCTCTCCCATTTGTAGACCAAGTCCGTGATACACTTATTGGGAGAAATACTTTTCCTTCCTAGATTGATTCAGTGGGTAAAATCAAATTTAGATTGCTCCAGACGATCAAGAAAAAACTACATTCATCTATCCATGGGGAACATTGGCATATAGGGTCTTACCATTTGGGCTGTGTAATGCACCAAGTACTTTTCAGAGAAAAATTATGAGTATATATTTGTTAGGTTGTGTTATATTCTTTCCATGACTAGCCCATGTAGTTAACCAGGGGGTTAGAAGGGGGAAGGGGGTGTTTCGAAGCCCCCCCTTCGTTGCACAGATTGCGTAGTGGGGGGGTCACAGGGGGTTTGAGGGGTGTAGGTAGCCCCCCTTTATGGGGTCCGTGGACCCTATGTTAGGGTGGGTGGACCTACCTATGGTTTTGTGCGTGATTTTCGCACATAGTTTTGGATGCGATGGTTTTCGGTCAATGGTTTTAGACGTGATGGTTTTCGGTGCATGGTATTGGATGCTTCGGCATGTATAAATATGTATTGTAAAATTGAAAGGAAAATAATGAAAAATCAAGTTGGTAGTCTTGGTTTTGGGATCCAGGGGCAAATGTTTTTGTATATGTGTTTTATGTGTTATGCCCTCGCATTGTTTATTTTCTGTGTTTTAGAATTCGTATGCAGGAAATTTCTGTATGGGGTTAAAACCTATATTTGGTGTCAGAGCTGTTTTGGCTTCATGGGGACTCCTTTGTTGCTGAGGGGTTTCGCTCGAGCCTCTGGTAGACCCTGTTTAGTGGGAGATCTGCGAGATGAATTCTGGTGGTGAAAGGAGATGGCAAGCAGTGGAAAGATAGAGATCGAGAAATTTAATGGTCAGAGTTTTGAGTTGTGGAAACTCAAGGTGGAGGATTTGTTGGTGGATAAAGATCAGTGGATCGTGGTAGATCTGGGTACTAAACCAATGGAAGTGTCTGATGAAGAATGGAAGAAATTGGATCAAAAGGCAAAGAGCATAATATGATTGTGTGTCTCAAATTCAGTATTGCTGAATATATAAGGGGAGCTACGACGAAGGCTTTGTGGGACAAGTTAGGGACTTTGTACCAATCTAAGTCTCTGGTGAATAAACTGTTCCAGCGGAAAAATATGTATAACCTAAGGATGAAATATGGAAACTTGGTGATAGAGCATCTGAACGCATTTAATACTGTGGTAAGTCAGTTATTATCTATTGATATTAAAATTTCAGATGAAGATAAGTGCATTAGTTTGTTGTGTTCTCTACCAGATTCGTGGGATAGTTTGGTTATTGTAATAGGTAACAGTACAACTTCCTTGCAGTTTGATGAAATAGTCTCATCCTTGCTGACAGAGGAGATGAGATGGAAAAATATGGAGAGCCAGAATGGTGATGCCTTGTCTGTACGAGGACAATCCCATAATCTAAACAAAAATAAGTCATCGAGTGGGAGATCTAAATCTCCAGGAAAATATGTAAAGGTGGTGTGTTGGAAATGTGGAAAGGAAAGGCACTACAAAAGGGACTATAAATCTAAAGCTCCTGATAAAGGAAAGGGATCTGATGATGCTCCTTCTGCAGAGGTGAAAACCACCTCAGATGAAGGTGGGGATGTGTACTTGGCTTCTTCAAGTACACATGTAGATCATGAGGCATGGTTGATTGACTCAGGTGCATACTTTCACTTCACTCCCCATAGAGAGTGGTTTTGCAAGTATGAGAAATATGATGGTGGTGATGTCTTCTTAGGGGATGACAGGAAGGCTAGAATCGTTGGTCGTGGAAAAGTAATGTTGAAGTTGCAAGGTCGAAGGGTTAGAACACTTCCAGGTGTTTTGCATATTCTTGTATTAGCCAAAAACCTAATTTCTATAAGCAAGTTGGATGATGCAGGTGTAAAAATAGTGTTCGAGAAGCATACCTGCAAGATGGTTCGGGGGCACTGGTATTGATGCAGGGAGTTAGAATTGGAACTCTGTACAAGTTGCAAGGTAGCACTATTGTTGATGGGTGCAACCACTTTGTGGTTCCTGAAAGTGGAGCATAAAATCTAGTGGTCTCTAGAGAGAAGACCATGCTATGGCATCAAAGGCTTGGACATATTGGAGAGAAGGGTCTTTGAATACTTCATGGTAAAGGTACGGTAGAAGGTATGAGTAATAGCTCTCTGGATTTTGATTTCTATGAAAATTGTGTACATGTGAAGCAGAATCAGGTGAGTTTCCCCTCTGGTGGTAAGAGGGCGAAACATATATTAGAAATTATGCATAGTGATGTGTTTAGAGCTGTGAAGGTTCCATCACTAGGTAAGTATGTGTACTATGTATCATTTATAGATGACTTCTGAAGGAATACATGGATATATTTCCTTAAGAAGAAATATGAAGTCTTTGACAAGTTTAAATAATTTGAGGCTTTGGAGGAAAACCAGATAGAGGAGAAGATAAAGGTGTTGTGGACAAATAACGGTGGAGAGTTTTGTAGCAAGGAATTTGAATAATTCTGTAAGAAGTGTGATATAGAATGGCAGAAGACTGCTCCATAAACATCTAAGAAAAATGGAGTTGCAGAAAGAATGAACAAGATGTTGATGGAAAGGGAAAGAAGCATGCTTAGTGGTGTCGGTTTAGGACAGGAAGGGCGAAGGCGGTGGAGATAGCATGTTACCTGGTCAATAGATCACCTTCGTCAACGTTGGAGGATAAGCCTCCAGAAGAGGTATGGACTAGTAAGAAACCCTATCTTTCACATCTGAAGGTATTTGGATGTGATGCATATGTACATGTTTCAAAAGAGAAAAGAACCAAGTTGGATAGTAAATATGAAAAGTGCATATTTATTGGGTATAAGGATGGTTTAAAGGGTTATAAGCTTTGGAACCCATTAAGAAGGAAGGTTGTGTACAACTAAGATGTGGTGTTCAGAGAGGTGAAAGATGTTATTAAACATGAAGTCCAACCAAGGGAACCTGAGAAGATATAGTTTGAGCTTAAGGAGGAAGAATCAGACTCTACAACAGAGGAGGAATTAGAAGATGAAGAGCCACAAACTCTGGGTGTGAGAAGATCAGTTCTAGAAAGAAGGCAGCTAGAAAGGTATAGTACATCTACTTTTTGCTCAAAGTTTGTTTTATTTGTTACTGATGATGATCCTAGAACTGTGAAGGAAGCAGTAGATTCAGAGGATGGAAAACTTTGGAAAGAGGCCATGGTTGATGAAATGGCATCTTCGCACAAAAATGAGGCTTGGGATCTAGTGGAGTTGCTAGTTGGAAGGAAACCCGTTGGCAGCAAATGGGTGTTCAAGAAGAAGACAAATGCAGAAGGAAAGGTGGAGAAATACAAAGCTCGGTTGGTAGCAAAAGGTTATTCCCAGGTGCCAGGAACTGATTTTGGTGATATTTTTTCTCCTATTGCTAAGGTAGCTTCTATTAGATTACTTTTATTTGTTACTACTGCTTTTGATTTTGAGGTAGAACAGTTGGATGTGAAGACAACATTTCTTCATGGGGATCTAGAAGAGGATATCTACATGAAGCAACCTGAAGGTTTTGTGGTGAAGGGTAAGAAAGAAATGGTATGCAAGTTAAAGAAGTCTCTGTATGGGTTAAAACAGTCACCAAGGATGTGGTATCATAAATTTGATACATTTATACGGGGACTTGGCTTCACCAAAAGCAAAGCATATCACTGTGTGTATTTTAAATTAGTTGGTGACCATGTTATTTTTCTAGTCTTGTATGTGGATGATATGTTGCTGGTTGGAAATGACAAAGAAATTATCTAGGATTTGAAGACCAAATTGTCCTCCAAATTCAACATGAAAGATCTTGGTGCTGCAAACTATATTTTGGGCATGGAAATTAAAAGAGACCAGGAAAAGAGGAAGCTTTGGTTAAACCAAAGGAATTATGTTGAGACAATACTGTAGAGATTTAATATGCAGGATAGTAAACCAGTGAAGGTTCCTATTCCTGTAGGTGTGAGGTTATCTGTTGAACAATGTCCCAAGACACAATAAGAGGAAGAGGACATGTCACGTGTTCCATATGAAAGTGTAGTGAGTAGCTTGATGTATGCAATGGTCTGTACTAGAGCAGATATTCCACATGCAGTGGGAGTAGTGAGTAGGTTTATGTCAAAACCACAGAAGGAGCACTGGACAACAATGAAGTGGGTTTTCAGGGATTTGCGTGGCACTAGTGATTATGGTTTGTGCTACCAAGGAAGACCAAGATTGGATAGAGTGTTGGATATTCATGGCTTTTTTGGTGCAGACTAAGCTGGAGATTTGGATTAGAGAAGATCTACATGTGGGTATGTATTTAACCTATTTGGAGGTGTAGTCAGTTGGATGAGTAAGAAACAATCTATAGTAGCACTATCAACTACAGAGGCAGAATACATGGCAACCACTCATGCAAGCAAGGAAGTAGTTTGGTTGTAGAGATTGTGTTCAAGCATGGGGTTAGTACAGGGAGCTATAAGGATAGACTATGACAGAAAAAGTGAAATTTTCTTGGAATAGAACCCTGTATATTATTCAAAGACAAAGAACATTGATGTTTAGTATCACTTTGTGAGGGATATGATAGAAGACAGAAAGGTGTTGATGATAAAGGTGGATACTTTGAAGAATATTGCAGATGCATTGATAAAATATATGAGCTCTAAGAATTTATCTTCGCATAGAGAAATAATGGGCGTTGCACAGCTGGATAAATGACTAAGCTCCCTTGTCGTCTCTTGTGGAAAGAAAACAACAAGTGGGAGAATGTTGGGTTGTGTTATATTCTTTCCACAACTAGCCCACGTAGTTAACCGACGGGTTAGAGGGGGTGGGGGAACCCCCCTTTGTTGCATTGATTGTGTAGCGGGGGGGTCACAGGGGATTTGAGGGGTGCAGGTAACCCCCCTCTATGGGGTCCGGGGTAGCGCCAAGGAAAATTTTGTTTTCTGGACCCTATGTTAGGTTGGGCAGACCTACCTATGGTTTTGTGCATGATTTTCACACATGGTTTTGGACACGATGGTTTTCGGTCCATGGTTTTGGATGCGATGGTTTTCGGTCCATGGTATTGGATGCTTTGGCATGTATAAATATGTATTGTAACATTGAAAGGAAAATAATGAAAAATCAAGCTGGTAGTCCCGGTTTTGGGATCCAGGGGAAAATCTCTATGTATATGTGTTTTATTTGTTATGCTCTCTCATTATTTATATTCTGTGTTTTAGAATTCGTATGCAGGTAATTTTTGTACGGGGTTAAAACCTACAATTTTATAACTTAATCAATGATGGACTTTAGCTTTATATGCATGATCTTACTCCTTATGGTAAGAAATTTGATGAAGCTTTGGATAATTTGGAAAAGGTTCTTGTAAGATGTATAGCTAACAAACTATGCTTCAGTAATGAGAAATTCCATATGCTGATGACATAAGCTGTATTCCTAGGACACTTTATTTTTGCTATAGGTATTAAAGTAGATCCAACTAAAATCAAGATAATCCTTAAACTCCATGTTCCTTGTACACCGACTGAGGTATGTAGAATCGTTGGTTATGCTGGATACTATTGTTGTTTCATAGCACATTTTTCAAAAATTGTAGCACGATTGTATGCGTTAACTGGAGATGTGGAGTTTGAATGGATTGATAAGTGTGATATTTCTTTTGCAGAGTTGAAGAAGTTGGTGTCAACAACACATTTGCTACAGGGACTAGACTGGATCATGTCACTCCATATATCTTCATATGCATATGATATGATGATAGGGCCATTTTCGAGACAAGAAGATAATAGGAAACCTTGTGCAATTTATTATATTAGTAAAAACCTAATGACTGCAGAATTAAATTATACTATGAAAGAAAACGAATTTATGGCTATTATCTATGCTATAAACAATTTCCATCAATATATAATATGCTATTCATTTTTTTTGTATTTTTTTATTGGATGTTTAGCTAATAAATGTATTATTAATGGTAGAGTAACTCATTGGTTTCCTTTGTTACAGGAATTTGACATCACTATAAAAAAACGGTTGGGAAAGGAGTGTTGGAAATATTTTAGAACTACTGCGGTGGGGTGTGCGGCAGGGGGAATCAGTAGTGTGATCTTCTTAACAATTTTACCAATTAAAGATTCACTCATTGAATCATGCATATAACAAACAACATATTATATCATAACAAGAACATAACAATGTAAGGAGCTAAATCAAAAACAATGAGAGAAACAAAACCGTCAAACACAACCATAAAAACCATTACACAAGAGACACAATATATCTGGTGGAAACCCTTCACTAGGCAAAAAAAACACCCTCGCTGCTATTGCACTACTTTGAATCTTATATTACAAAAAAAATGGCTTTTACATAGATTTGATGACTGCTATCAGCGAGGAGACTTTACCTCATATAAAATAGGCCTACACCAACAAGCCAGGAGACTTGATTCAACTGATCAGCTCATAAAACTTTGTTCTCACACGGATCTACAAAATACTATCTGCTAAAAGCCACCATGATCAATGATCCTCACCCAAATCTAATTGGACTATCTAATTGCCATTAAATGGAGAAACTATTCCTTTCACTAAAACTTTGCAACCATTTCTCCTCTACTTTATGCAAACCTAGTTTCATCTATTTTCAAACTAGATCTCCAGAATTTTTTCTCAACTCGATTCAACTCTACAATACGATCTCCAAGAAAAATACAACATCAACATAAATAAAAATACAACAAACACATGCACTCCACACAATAAAAATAGTGGCTACATTAAATCTGAATTACCATCACCAACCAACAACAAAAACACAGCTCATACTCCACCATGATATCAAACCCTCACACCAAAATATAATTGTTGCATACCACAATTAGCAACATACAACATAATTTCTATGTGCCAAATGCACTAGAAACATCCTCAAAAAAGGGAAGAGAGTCACTAATATGAAGCTATACCAAGCTCTCCATCTCTATCATAAACTCTACTCCAACTCTTTGCATCTCTGGTCTACAATATGAAATTCTACATTAATACTATTCTTTAGTAAATTCTTCTCATACTGCTTCCACTAACACTCATACACTAAAGCAATCTTGCTCACCAATAGGTATGAGGCATCTTGGGCATGAAGGGAGAAATTTACCTTGGGCATGCGATCAACGGTGCAAACATTTCACAAAATAAATCCACTAACACCACTACTTGTGCACTAAAGGTGTTCACATCATTTGAGGAAATTTTCAAACCATTCCTAACCATTCAGCTTAATCAAGAAGTCTTTGGGAATTTCCATGCCAATTCTCATTTGATCTGCACGAGGAATGTGGAGGATTTTTTGTGAAAAAGCCTCAGTTTCTGACGCAACAATAGTTGAACTTGACTGGACTCACACACAAGCTTTCTACCCAGTGGCTAGACCCTCTTAGTCTCATGCACAAGCCTGCATGGGAGAAACTAGGGTAGAGCATAAGGGAAAACAATGGAACTTCAGTTCAAAACCTCTGCCACATGTTGGATCACCTTCTGTATCATTTGTACATGCCTCCAAAACTCTTCCAAGTTTAGCAACACCTCAGAAAATTGGTCAAACAAGTGTCCTAAGTTTCACTTCCAAATTGACCTAAAGGCTAACAAACAAGGTTGGCAATATTACCAACAAGACCTGCACTCTCCAACAATCATCTACACAAGCTAAATGACATTTGTACACTACTGAAGCATCTCTGTGACATCATCATCAAGCCAATACATTGCTGCAACAAGTCATCTCCATGAGCATAGATGAAGACCTGGTATACCAACTCAACTGGTGTGCCATCTTAAGAACATGAATGCCACTTGAGCCATCATCTCCATCACATGTAGATCTACATCATCTACCAATTCCATCATAGGTTGACATGATATGGTTGAAATCAATGCCAACACAATCATCTCAATGCCAACTCAACTAGCTATGACCATGGTAAAGGAAGGCATCCAAACATCAGGTAGGCTACATTGGGGTGACATCAATGCCAACATGAGCTAGCTGCCATCATAAACCAATGCCAACATCAGTTAGCTGGAACCAAGGACACCATAATGCCAATAATCTCCCCCTTTGGCATTGATGGTAACCACACACAAACTCCAGACCAATCTCCTCTATCACTCCCCCTTTGACATCAATGGAAAAGGGTCAGCTCTATCGGACAAGGAAACAAAAAGTAAAACATAGCCACTGAAGCATCGAACCTCCATATGGCTGCAAAATAATCCACATCATCAAGCATCCATGCCTCTCATGATACTCTTCCATAACAAGCCTATCACCATGATGAATCAATCTACAAATGACTAGACCCTTTACCAACATAAAATGATGAATATATGATAAATACATGGCTTTAATAAAATGCATATAATAGCCTATACATGGTTGGTCCATGTCGCATGTTATCTCTATACATGTCTAAAGCAATGAGCACATTCTATGTGTGTCTACACATCTTTTCAACCAATTGTTAGTGGAAACAAAAAACATATCTGTGACTAAAAAATGTACCCTCTCACTCAAAAAGCTTATGTAAGTTAGCTACAAATAAATGTGTGAGAATAAACAAGAATATGCCAAATATCACATATAAATCATATACCATGCATAGCTCTCCCTGAGCTCAATGTAGCTCCAAAAGACAGGTTGATCTTGTCAACCTGAATGTGCATGAAGATCAATGAGCTCATCATAACTATTGAGATACTTCTACCATATGATCCCTTTGAGGCTAGGCACCTCTCATCAACATCTGCAATCCTCGATAAGTATGTAATGAATAATCATGGACTACAGGAGGGGATGCTCTTCACTACTTGAAGAGTTTCTACTCCTTCGTCCACATGGTCTTTGGCTGCTTCTTTTCTTCCTTCACTGATTTTATGGTAGCTCCTCTTTGTTTTTGTTGCTTTGGCCAATTTTTCCTTTAATAACATGGAAAAAATAAGTCTCCTTCCATATGGCCAAAGTTACACCATGTCCAGCACTTCACATGGGAAAGATAAGAAGAAAGAGGATCAAATATATTGTTGTTCATGCCAAATCTAAACCTTGCATGCAACATGATTCTCCTCAATTGTTTAGACCTACAATCAGATGACTTATGGCCAAACAGGTTACTTTAATAGAAATAACCATAAAAACCACGATAATACTTGTTAGCTAATCTCCTTGGCTTCTGGAATCGTTGCAAGCTCCACTCATTGTATCTACACATTATGTTCCTGTAGTTAGCTGTAACATGCCCAAATATGTTATCGCTGTAACATTCTACCCTATGCATGAAAGGAACAAGACGGCATTTTTTCCCTTTAAATTTTACAAATCTGTCATGATCCTCTCTTGGAGTAATTTTTTTTCTAAATGTAGGTTCTCCTTGACAACCATGAGAGCAACAAAACCATAAAACACAACCATAAAATCCATCACACAAGAGACATAAGATGTCTAGTGGAAAACCCTTCACTAGGAGAAAAACCACCCTTGCTGCTGTTGTGCTTCTTTGAATCTTCTATTAAGAAAAATGTTCCTTTTACATAGATTTGATGACTCCCACCAATGGGGAGACTTGACCTCATATAAAATAGGCCAACACCAATTATCCAAGAGACTACATTCCATTGATCAAATCGGAAGAATTTGTTCTCACACATATCTACGAACTACCATTTGCTGAAAGCCACCACGATCAATGATCCTCGCCCAACTCTGATTGGGCTATCCAACTACCGTTGGATGGAGAAATCATTCCTTTCACTGTAATTTCACTATCAATACTCCTCTACTCTATGTAGACCTCGTTTCATCTATTTTCAAACTGGATCCCAAGAATTTTTGTTCAACTCGATTCAACTCTGCAATATGATCTCCAACAACAAGACATATCAACAAAATAAAAATACCACAAACATATGCTCTCCACATAAGAAAAATAGTGGCCACATCAAATTTGAAATACCATCACGAACCAACAACAAAAACAAAGCTCATACTCTACCATACTATCAAACCCTCACAACAAAATATATTTGTTGCATACTACAATTAGCAACATACAACACAATTGTTATGTGCCAAATGCACTAGTAACACCTGCAAAACAAAAAGGTGTGAGTCACTAATATAAAGCTATACCAAGCTCTACATCTCTATCATAAAATCTGCTACAACTCTCTGCTTCTCTAGTTTGGAATATGAAACTCTGCATCCATACTATGCTTTAGCAAATTTTGCTCATATAGCTGCCATTAGCACTCATACACTGAAGAAATCTTTCTCACCAATAGGTTTGAAGCATAGTCACTCTGCAGCCTTTTCGAATTCACTCACATTCTCAACCAACCAATGCTCAACTCCAAAATGATGTATGTAAAATATTTAGGGTGAAATTCATCTTTTCCATGGCATCAAGAGTGCACAAATTTGACAAAATCAATCCACTAACACTACTAGTTGTACACTAAAGGTGTTCACATCATTGGAGGACATTTTCAAACCATTACAACTTAAATCTATAAGTCTATGGGAATTTCCATGTCAATTTTCATCTAATTTGGCTGAGGATTGAGAAGGATTTTTCATGAAAAATCCTCAACCATTGGAACAACACTAGCTGAATTGAACTGGAGTCATGCACAAGCCTGCTTCCCAGCGACTAGAGCCTCTCAGTCGCATGCACAATCCTAAATGGGAGTGACTTGGGTAGATCATAACGAAAAATAATGGAACTTCATTTTAGAACCTCTACCACTTGTTGGATCACCTTCTCCAGCATTTGTACATGCCTCCAAACCTCTTCCATGATTAGAAGCTCCTCAACGAATGGATGAAATAGGTATCCTAAGTGTCACTCCCAAATTAAGCTAAAGGCCAACAAACAAGGTTGGCAAGAGTGCCAAGAAAACCTCCACTCTCCACAATCATCCGCAAAAGCTCCAACACATGTGTACACTATTAAATAATCTCTGTAACATCATCATCAAGTCAACACACTACTACAACAAGTCAACTCCATGAGCATAGATGAATATCTAGTATACCAACTCAACTAGTGTGCCATCTCAACAACATGAATGATACTTGGGCCATCATCTCTATCACATATAGATTTGCATCATCCACCAATTCCATCATAGGATTGCATTGTAAGGTTGACATCAATGCCAAAAAAATCATTTCATTGCCAGCTGAAATAGCAGCAACCATGCTATAAGGAAGGCATCCAAGCATCAACTAGGCTACATATGGTTGACATCAATGCCAACATGAGCTAACTTCCATCATGAATCAATGCCTACATCATCTAGTTGGACCAACGCACACCATAATTACAACAACGAGAACTGTGTTGGAGATTTCCTTTCAAGAACCCCACCTACACCCAATTCCTCACTAGGAAGATCGATTCCCGGATGAAAATTTGTTTGATGTGTCTATTAAAATGCTATGGTAAACTGACATTCCAAACTATTTGGTCGCTGGGAAATTGCCACCACATCTGTCACCCAGTGAAAATAAGCACATTATTCAGCAAAGTGATCGATTCTCATTGATATATAGCTATCTATTCCATATGGGGGAAAATCCCCAAGTTTTAAGATACATTAGAGAGGACGAGATCTACAATATCCTCAAGGCTTGCCATGATGAAGCATGTGGAGGTTTTTGTCCCCAAAAAAATGATCACCTATCCATTTCTTACTAGGTGGATCAAAATACACCATGTAGGAATAATTTTACCATGGTAAAAGCACCTTCACCATAGGAAATAATTTTGTAAACCATCTTTCCTAATTTATTTCTCATTAAAATTGAAAAACCCCATGAAATTAATTGAATAGATCATTATTTATTTAATTTTTCTATAAATAATTATTAATTATTTATATGATAATTATTTCTCAATTACTTTTCACTTAGTTGCCTTGGAATAATTAAATAAATCTCTATTTATTTATTATTCCTTATTTATTCCATATTTTCCTTATGAGATAATTATAAAACCACTATTTAATAATAATTTCTATCTTAATTCTGACAAAGTGATTAATAAATAATTTGGATGTGTTAATTACTTCAACCACTTTCTAAATAATGATGTTTGACCATTTCGAATATATTTTCCCTCTCCAAAAAAACAATAAAGTATTCCAAACGACTATATTTTGATTTGGTCAGTAATATTTAATTATTTTCCAATTCCTAATTTAGCTCAATATCTTGTTGTAAATAAGAGGATTTTCCATTCATTCTTCACCTTTATCATTCTCATCATCACCACTATCGTCTCATCACATTTAAGCTCCCACTTGAGTTCAAGCTATTTTTGATTTTTTTCCCATTGCAATTTGAGAGAGAGAAATAGATCGTTGAAGCAGAAGGAAATCAAAACGACCCATCCCATGGAGGGTAATCCATAGATCTAATTTTATAAATTATCCTCACTAGGTGTTTCATTTACATTAATACAATTTTCTTATTTATATGATCCATTGGGTTGCTAGACTTTCATTTTTGTTGTTATATGTTTTGGGTTGCATATGATCCTTTGCTGTAGGGTTTTGCTTCTATTTTCATTGTAGATATGAAGCATAAACAACCATATTTTGTTTTTAGGGTCACCTGTCACCAATGACATAAGTGAAGAATTTTTGGTACACTTGCTAATAATTTCCATACTAACAGAGGTCACTTTTTTCGACCGTGGGACTAGGCATAAAGAATTGCAAATGGGCTATTTTTGGCCTACAATATTCAAAGATGCCAAGAAATTTGTCCAAAACTGTGATAGTTTTCAAAGGATGAGTTATCCCATTCAAGTTTACAAAATGCCTCTCCATCCACAACTTGTATTGGAACCATTTGAGATATGGGTGATGGAATTTATAGGTCTCGTTAGTCTACCTACAAACCAAAAATCATATATTCTAGTATGGATGAACTATGTAACAAAATGGGTGGAGGTAGTAGTAGTCTTGAGAGCCACAAAAGTGGTAGTCATCAACTTTCTATTTGAATTGTTTGCCCAATATGGTTTTCCCTAAGAACTTGTAACCGATGAAGGATCACAGTTTACGACCCATAAAATCCTTAACACCCTCCATAAGTATCACATCAAGCATAAAGTTACTTCCCCTTACTATCCACAAGAAAATGGTCAAGTGGAAAGCACAAATAAAGTCTTGGAAGGGATCCTAACTAAGAAAATATCTACAAATCGTTGAGACTAGACTTATAAATTCTCTGAAGCCTTGTGGGCTTATTAGAAGACCTAGCACAATAATACTGAATTTTCATCTTATCAACTTTTTTTTGGTAAGGGGCCTATTTTTTCCATTGAATTTGAAGTTAAAGACTCTTATAAATGCTCAGGAAGTTGTTCTAGACCTTTCAGAAGCACATAAATGTGCTTGTAACAACTCAATGAAATGGATGAAATTTGCTTTGCCACTCTCCAATGTACATCTATAGTTGAACAACAAAGAGCTAAGTGGCATGATCTCTTGATTAAAACAAATACCTTTTAGGAAGGTGATTGGGCATTCTTATACGATTCAAGATTCTAGGACTTTCCAAGTAAGCTTCAAATGAGGTGGTTGGGTCCTTATGAAGTCATTGAAGTCTATGATAATGGGACAATATTCCTTACTACTATTGATGATTATGGAATTTATTTCCTCTTTAATGTTCAACGACTTAACTTGTACCACCAACCACTTACAAAATAGTCTTTTCTTCATAAAATCAATAATGATGCAAACTTTAGGGTTGTAGCCAAGTGAGGAATATCCCCACGACCACGATTAGGTAAACATTCTTCTAAATCCATTATTTCCATGTACTTAATGTAAATAGTATTTATTTTCTTATGGTGTGTATATTTTCTTTATTTCGTGAAACATCATGATAATTTTCTTATTAAAAAAACCGCTATTGTTACAATGTTAGTACAATATTTGTGCCTAAATTAGAATGCTACTTCTACTGTTGTTGTTTCCTTAGTCACAACATCATTATCATAGTTTTTGTTTCCTTAGTCATAACAACGTAATCACAATTGTTGCTTCCTTAGTCACAACATTGTTATCACATTTTCTATTTCCTTAGTAATAACATCATTATCATAGTTGTTGTTTCATTAGTCACAACATCATTATCACAATTTATGTTGCCTTAGTCATAATGTCATTATCACAATTGTTGTTTCCATAGTCACAACACTGTTATCACAATTGATGTTTCTTTAGTTGCAACATCGTTATCAAAATTTTTGTTTCTTTAGTCACGACATCATTATCACAATTGTTGTTTCCTTAGTCATAACATCATTATCACAGTTTTTGTTTCCTTAGTCACAACATCGTTATCATGGTTGTTTTTTCCTTAGTCACAAAATCATTATCATAGTTTTTGTTTCCTTAGTCACAGTTGCCATTTCCTTAGACGAGATTATTGTTTCCCTAGATGCAACTATTACTTATGAATTGTTTGCTAATGTCTCTATTTTTCTTGGGATAAGGAACATTTTAAGCCCCTTTTCAATATGATGGTTGGATAACTAGTTTGTTTAATGTTTATGACATAAGAATTTACTCTTAAAAGGATAATTTATTTTAAGTTGAGTTCATTATATGGATTTTTTAATCTCCTAAAATACTTAATTCCCCGATTTTGTAAGAAATTCATAAAGTACTCATTATACATTCCTTCTATCACCAATTAAGGATCCATCCACCACTCCAATTTCTAAAACAATTCTATGTTCTTTTGAAGAATTTGTTTCTTGGGAACAAGATTAGCCAACTAAAAAGTAGTTATTATAAAAAAATTACGCCATTCCTAACTCTTAAGGACTTGATGTTCCACCACATCTATTAAGTAATATTTTATGATTAAAAAAACATATTAGGAAAATAATAAAAATAAAAAGTCGCTGGAGGAGAGGATGTCTCATCATGAGTCAACCTACCATGACCAAAGGACCTAGTGAAGTGACATTACCATTTTTTGTCACCAAGCTAGGGTAATGGCCTTTAGTCTTAAGGTTGAGGGATAAGAGGTCTTATCACGAGCTAACTTGTTCACTTTATTAGCCCTCGTGAATGGCATTATTATTAACTGGTTACCACTCTCGATCAATGGCCTTCTATATATATATTTAACAAAAGTTAAATAAAATTATATCTATCCATTTATTTCTAATAGGGACACTAACATATCAATGGGTTAAAAGGAAACCCTGTTGAGGCTATGGACACATGTTGGCAGAATTGGACATACCTATGGTATTAAACTTAATTTAAACACTAAAATCTAGTTAGCTATCTTGTCTCCTTAGAATCATAATTAATAAAGGAAAACCATTAGATTTGTTAAAATATGCTATGGAGTACTATAAAAATATAACCTATAAAGAGATGATGTTGAGTGTTAAAAAGAACTAATAGTAATTCTACATATCATGTATAAATATTATGGGACATTCAAAAACCTAGAATTTTTTTCATCTTCCTTTATTAACTCCTTCTATTTTTATCTATGCAGTATTCCTCAACTGAACATAGTTTTAGATCATATATTATTTCCAAATCACCATATTGTTACATATCCATTTGGGTACATCACTCCCATCATCCAGATCAGTGTTTTAGGGCTCATCAAACCCTAATTTTAGTCGTTACATGCCCTAAATAAGTCACCCCTTTGAATGCCTCCTTCCTAGATAGTTTCATGATATAAAGACATCCAGAAATAACCTCTAGAGGGACTAGCGCAGGTAGCCCCATGTAAGGGTGCATTGCAGAGCAGTTAAGTCCATGCCAGGGTGCTTTACAGAGCACTTAGGCTTCCTTTCACCTATGTTGGGTGAGATTGAGTGAAATTCACATAGGGTTTTGGGAATATTCTTATCTTTTGGAGTCATATAGAAGGTTCCCTCACTTATAAACTCCTATGAGTTCGAAAATTGACGAGGAATGAGTTAAGATGCATCCTATCCTCTCATCCCTTCCTCCATGGAACTAATTATAAGTATGGAAGGTCATTCAATGCCACCATTTATGACAAAACTTGCTTCATCTTCCCATAAATTGAGCACTCATCTAGTGATCAAGGGGATGTATTATGTTGAATTGTAAGGAAATAATGTTGCTATGAGATTTGGCTTTGAAGCAAGTATTGTAATGCTACAAGTTTTTCATGCTTTTGATGTGATGTGGATGGGATCCAAGTTGGAGGAATGGCTTTGAAGCAAACACCAATGGTTGTAGTTCCTTGTTATATTCAATAAATTGTTTGAAACTTTCTACCATATGTTTGTATTGTTTTATAATGCTTATATGTGTGAATTGTATCTGACTCCCTTCACTTATATTCAATAGATCTTTTCCTTTGATCAATTCTTTGTTTTCTGTTGTGTTTACAGGTACTTCTCAAACATATTAAGTATAGGAAGGAGTGATGGGATTGATACAAGGGAGATGAGAGGAAAGAAAAACTAGAAGTAGGTCTTCTTATCTTCTCATCTTATCTATTGCTTATAGGAAAAGGCTAAAACACTTTAAATTTTTGTTCTAGATATGGCTACTTATCTAGGGAATTAGTATTTATCCATAGATACCAAATTCTCCAAAACAAATTGGCAACCATACTGGTAAAGGTCCTCTTTCCTTGTAGCTTATCCACCTCCTAGGACATCCTTGCAGACCTTATTTGTGTTCATAGATTGTAATTCATCTCTTTGCATTGAAAAATTGGTCAAAACTATGTCAAATTTCCTCTTAAAATGGCTCACGGTCACCACCGTAGGTTTGTGAGGGACTCAGTGCACTGCAGAGCACTCTTGGCTTAGGGATAGTTCTCTGAAGCACATTATCTCCCATTCAGGGCTGCGTTGATCCTCGTAGGGTCAGTTTCCCACCTTTGTGATGCAGGAGCATTCAGCCTAAGGGAAATCATTGTAAATAATAGACATAGGGGGGTCATGCATTTTAGGAATTAGTTTCCTAAGTAGTATTTAAGTGTGATTTAAATTAGATGCTCTCAAATAAATAAATAAGAACATGAGTAGTCCCATAATTCTAGGAGTAAGGGAGAGCTTTTAGGCATAAATGAAATAGATGTGGATAAGGAGGTTTTCTCTGTTTTAAAATAGAAAAAAGATAGAATAAAGCCTCAAGAGGATTTTGTCATGGATGCATGAATGTAGAAGCTTTAGGCTTCAAGGATCTGATTCAATGTTTTTATATATATGTATGTAAGCCTACGGGCCAAATGGGAGGCCACTAGAGTTGATAATCGGGCCTGTGAGAGGAGAGGCCACCAGTATTGAGAATCTGGTTTGTGAGGAAGTGAGGCTGTCAGAGAGAAAGATCTGGCATGTGTGTGTGTGTATGTATGAGACCGAAGTCTCTCAATTTAAATTCATGCCTTCATATTAATATAAGCAGAGTTTCCTGACTATGTCAGAACATGGGTAATGCGTGCCTGTGATTAGAGAGAGAGGAGGACTGATCGGAAGCATTGTTCTTGAAAGCTTTTCCATCTGTGTATCGGAATTAATGGTTTCTGTTAACATATATGCATGTAGTAGCCAGCTTATTTTACTGTGTACTGAAAGTGTTGAATCCACTTTGATTTCCTGTGTGATGTGTAATTGAAGCTTTGTGATCATTTCCTTTTTATTGCGGCGTATGCAGGCTCCTTAAGTTATTTTACAAGCTCAATGAATATCTCTGTTTGCATAGAGAATTCACCATAATTCCTTGGCGGAACACTGTTCCAGATTTGAAACATTATTAAATTGGACTCATGCGATATCGGGTCCGAACCCAATATCGCATCAGAGAGGGCCTTTAAAACAGTGGGGTGTGTGAGCTCTGATATTCCGGAGCCGAAGTATTATAAAGTTCCGTATAAACGGGCGTCGGGTCCGAAAGGGGCCTTTAGCATTGTGAAGCGAAAGCTCCGACATACCAGAGCCGAAATTATTATAAAGCAAAGTATAAGGACCATTGGGTCCGTAGAGACCTTGTATCGCTTCGAAGCAGCCGCAGCAGCGATTAACGAAATTGCCGATCTTCCGGACCCAAAATCGTATTAACGAGTAGCTTAAAGGGCGTCGGGTCCGCAAGGCCTTCAGAACTGTATATTCCAACAGTGGGATCTGAAATATTATAGAGCACAGCTTAAGGGAGGCGTCGGGTCCGTTGAACCCGTACATGTACCGCGATCACAACCCGTTGATATTACGGATCCGAAACCAATATAGGAAGGAGCATAAAGGGTTTTCGGGTCCACATCGCATCGGAGATTGGAGTTAAGGAATTGTTGCGATGGTCGATAGGCGGAACTGCCGATATTTATAGAGGCGGGCATATAATAATTGAAGTTCGTAAGTATGGACCAGAGTGGGGTTTTATAATGTTTTCCCATGTATTAAAATATGTGTGGCCGCGGGGCTTTAAAGCTCCAATAATTAATGAAGCGGATGGGGTGGCTTCTGATAGTTATGTTGGGGAAGATTTTAATGTAAGTCCATGGTTTTAAAAAGGCTTAAAGCCTAGAATGCTTCCGATAGGGCTTTGTGGGTCTTAACCACAGGTCCAAGGTTTGGGATATTTATAAGAAAGGGGATTTTGGCCGATACCTAAGATCTCTTTTCATCAAGTGGTATCAGAGCAAGGAAATTTTCCTGCGGGGAGAAGGATTCCAGAAAGGAAAAGTTGGTATCAGAGAAGGATTGAGGTAAAAGAAGCATTACTGTCAGAACAGAAATAAAGCAAGGAAGATTTCTTTGAAGAGGAACATGCACACAGGAAAAGGCAATGAGCTGAATGGTAAAAGACTACAGTGGGAGATGTAGCAATTCCAACAGAGGCTTGGAGTAAACAGGAATAGAGAACTCCTTAAAGGGAAGAGAAAGCAAGATTGCTTAATGGAAGGAAAAAAGGACTTGAGAACCCAAGCAGAGGACAAGCCATTCAAGGTGCAAAAGAATGGAGGTAATATGTTATATTATGTTTTAAATTAAGAATGTGTGCTTTTATGCTAATGCACAGGTGATAGCAAGAGAAGCTGTGCGAGAAGAACTAGATGTGTTCTTAAAGATAGAGTAAGGAGAATACTCTAAAAGGAGAAGTGGCAGTGAACCTGAAGAATCCAATAAGAAATTGGATAGAGAGGACAACTGAAGTGTTCTCAAGAGAGAGTGAGAGATTGCAGAAGCCTAGAAGGAGCAAAGGTGTTGCTCAGGAAGAGGTTCTAGACAGAGGACCCGTACTTACCAAAAGACTAAGTGAGGAGAGCTTAGTGAGGTAAGATTGCAGCCAGGAGGACTAGCTGTTGCGGAGGCTTGTTGCAAAGGAGCTCATGAAGAAAGAAGAGAAGAAGATGACTACTGATAGTCATAGCAGAGGTTCAGAGAAAAGCCACAGTAGAGGATATAAGAAAGAGGATGCCAAGGTAAATGGCAAGAAGATGAGTCAAGAGGAAATTGACAAAGAGGTTGCTGAATTAAAAGAACAACTCAATGCATTAAGGAGAATGCTTGAGGAAAGCCAAAAACTAGGTTGGGTCTTAAGTAAGAAGCCAGTAAAGTGGCATAAGTTGCAGAGAAGGCTGCAACAAAAGGAAGTGAAGTGGTTGAAGGGAAAACTCAAGGAAGTTGAAATGGAAGAATCCATTTGTGAACCAGAACAAGGAGAATTTCTGGGAGATAGTGAAGATGAAGACTTGAAGACTGAAACTTCAAGTAAGACCAAAGAGTCACATAGTTTTAAATCTGACAATTTGTGTATGTTTGTAGGTGAAAGACAATTGGCTGATATTGTCATGAATAAGGAAAAAGACCAGCAGAATCAAAATTTTGTTCTGGAAGAGCATGAGGTAGATAGATCTCATATACAGCTGGAGAAGATGATCATGGAGGATCAAAGAAGAGGTTCAGAGGAATGCCACAGAGATGAGATGACTGCAGAAGTTCGAGAAAGAGAGATTGCAGTAATGAAGGTACAATTGCAGGTACTGGAAGAATGGCTGCAAGAGCAGGAAAATCAAAATAGAAAATGGATCTTTCCACTGAAAGGAAAGAGAGTGATTTGGCGACAATTGCAGAGGAGGTTGAGGCAAATTGTGATTGCCTTGTTAAAAAAGGAACTTAGAGTTCTTGAGCCAGAGATGGAATTTGAAGATTCCAAATGCAGATTTGTTCAGAAGGAAGTAATGGAGGAAGCAGTCAAGACTGAAAAGTCTTGTGATTTAAAAACTAATGAGTTGTGCATGTTTGCAGGTACAGTACAGGGAGATGAACAAGCTTTAGAGTTTGTTCAAGAAGAGTTGAATCTGAAGGCTGTTCAGATCGATGATGAGTTAGCAAGATCTCAGAAGGAGATGAAGACAAAGGAGTCTAATCAGGATGTTGATGTAGAAAGAGAAGGACCAGCTGATGATGGGTCAAGCACTAGGGAAGGTATGGAAAATCATGTGAAGTTTCCAAGTTCTACTCCTAATGAAGTTGTTAAATTGTATAGGAAACTAGATCTCCAGAGAAGAGAGTTGGAGAGACAGAGGACTTATGTGCAGGTTAATTTGCTGAAGAAGCAAGGGAAGAGAGTTTTTATGAATGACAGTCATAAAGTAGAAGATGGTAAGAAGGCGAGACTAGCTAATAGTCTCATGGTGAAGGAAAATCAGCATACTGATGTGCTGATAGAGGAGTCGGAAAAGAACTCAGAGCAGCATACTGAAGTGTTGCCAGAGAAAGCTGAGGAGAGAGCCAGTGAAGATTTTCTGAGTCCTGAAAAAGACTTGGAGCTGCAGAGAGAAAACTTGGTGACTGAATCGACAAGTGAGACCAGTGGGTCTTGTGATTTTGATGCTGACAATTTGATTGTGTTTACAGGTAAGAAAGAAGACAGTCCATCATTTGGAATTGTCTTGGAAGGAGGAGAACAGTTGCAGAAAGAAGATGAGACAATCATGTCTCATAAGTAGAGGCTTGTTACCATGGGTGACAAAAGAGAGTTGGATTTTCTGTATAGCCAAAAGAAGATTGGAGGACAAAATTTTGAAGCTACTAGAGTAGTGCAGGATGAAGCTAGAGTGGTTAAAGAACTTGATTTGATTGCCATAATCAATCAAGATGATGATGGACAATTACTGAAGATTGTCAAAGAGGAAGATGGAGGTTATGCTGGAACAAATTTACAGCATGTTGATGAAATGCTTGAAAAGAAATGGCTAAAATGTTTGCTGAAGGCAATTGAACCTGAGGAAGAATTTGCAGGTGATGAGCCAAAGAATGTTGCAGAGGGACAGGAAGTTTGGGAGGCAACAACATCTATAGTGACAGTTGAGGCAACATTGATAGCAGTAACATCAATGTTGGCCACAAGAAGAGCAGTAACAACAGTTACAGCAAAAGAAGCTACAACAGTTGAAATAATAGAATTTGGAGGCAGCAGCAGCAGGCAAAGAAATTTCCATACAGAAGAAAGGCTGGACATAGAAATTGAAGAAATATGGCAGCTGATGATGCAACAATCCAAATGGAGGAAAATAGAAATAGCAGCAAGCAAGATCAATCAGAAGTTGAACCTGATTGACAGGAAGAAGAAAATGGAGCAAAGGACAGCAGAAGTGCAGCGGCAACAAAGGAATAAAGCATTTGGACAGCTGCAGAACAAAGTGTGGGATCCAGGAAGATCAAGACCAGAAGACACATGATCAGGAGATCATGAATTTTTTCTACCTTGGGAGTCTGATGCAGGAGCATTCAGCCTAAGGGAAATCATTGTAAATAATAGACATAGGGGGGTCATGCATTTTAGGAATTAGTTTCCTAAGTAGTATTTAAGTGTGATTTAAATTAGATGCTCTCAAATAAATAAATAAGAACATGAGTAGTCCCATGATTCTAGGACTAAGGGAGAGCTTTTAGGCATAAATGAAATAGATGTGGATAAGGAGGTTTTCTTTGTTTTAAAACAGAAAAAAGATAGAATAAAGCCTCAAGAGGCTTTTTTCATGGATGCATGAATGTAGAAGCTTTAGGGTTCAAGGATCCGATTCAATGTTTTTATATATATGTATGTAAGCCTACGGGAAAAAGTGGAGGCCACTAGAGTTGATAATCGGGCCTGTGAGAGGAGAGGCCACTAGTATTGAGAATCTGGTTTGTGAGGAAGAGAGGCCATCAGAGAGAAAGATCTGGCGTGTGTGTGTGTGTATGTATGAGACCGAAGTCTCTCAATGTAAACTCATGCCTTCATATTAATATAAGCAGAGTTTCTTGACTATGTCAGAACATGGGTAATGCGTGCCTGTGATTAGAGAGAGAGGAGGACTGATCGGAAGCATTGTTCTTGAAATCTTTTCCATCTGTGTATCAGAATTAATGGTTTTTGTTAATATATATGCATGTAGCAGCCAACTTATTTTACTATGTATTGAAAGTGTTGAATCCACTTTGATTTCCTGTGTGATGTGTAATTGAAGCTTTGTGATCATTTCCTTTTTATCGCGGCGTATGAAGGCTCCTTAAGTTATTTTACAAGTTCAATGAATATCTCTGTTTGCATAGAGAATTCACCATAATTCCTTGGCGGAACACTGTTCCAAATTTGAAACATTATTAAATTGGACTCATACGATATTGGGTCCGAACCCAATATCGCATCGGAGAGGGCCTTTAAAACAGTGGGGTGTGTGAGCTCCGATATTCCGGAGCCAAAGTATTATAAAGTGCCACATAAACGGGTGTTGGGTCCGAAAGGGGCCTTTAGCATTGTGAAGCAAAAGCTCTAATATACCGGAGCCGAAATTATTATAAAGCCAAGTATAAGGACCATCGGGTCTGCAAATACCTTGTATCACTTCGGAGCGGCCGCAGCAGCGCTTAACGAAATCGCCGATCTTCCGGACCCAAAATCGTATTAAGGAGCAACTTAAAGGGCGTCGGGTCCACAAGGCCTTCAGAATTGTATGTTCCAACAGTGGGATTCGAAATATTATAGAGCACAGCGTAAGGGAGGCATCGGGTCCGTTGAACCCGTACATGTACCACGATCACAACCCGCCGATATTACGGATCCGAAACCAATATAGGAAGGAGCATAAAGGGCTATAGGGTCCACATCGTGTCGGAGATTGGAGTTAAGGAATTGTTGCGATGGTCGATAGGCGGAACCACCGATATTTATAGAGGCGGGCATATAATAATTGAAGTCCGTATGTATGGACCGAAGCGGGGTTTTATAATGTTTTCCCATGTATTAAAATATGTGTGGCCGCGGGGCTTTAAAGCTCCAATAATTAATAAAGCGGATGGGGTGGCTTCCGATAGTTATGTTGGGGAAGATTTTAATGTAAGTCCATGGTTTTAAAAAGGCTTAAAGCCTAGAATGCTTCCGATAGGGCTTTGTGGATCTTAACCACAGGTCCAAGGTTTGGGATATTTATAAGAAAGGGGATTTTGGCCGATACCCAAGATCTCTTTTCATCACTTTGGAATGTGTTTTTGCCAACATTTCTCTATTTGTTTGTTTGTTGATTGATAAATGAATGTTATGTCTCAGAGAACAAGTTTCTATCTCCTTGTCTAGCCCTACTTTGATTTGATTTATTAATGTTTCCTTAATGTTTTCTTTGTCATTATCAATCCATAGTCAAAGTTAGAATATAGTTGATTAATCTTCGTTCGAAAGAAAGTGTCGTAAAGTCTTCTTTTCCTTCGAATCAGAACTGTCGTAAAAGTCTTCGTTCTTATGAAAGATTGATTTATTGTATGTGAATATTTATTTTTGTTCATATTCACATTAAGGAAATCGGAAAGAAATACATGCATGTTGCATTGAAAAGGTTTGTGTGTGCTCATAGGAATAGTGTAGGGAAATTGGATTAGATTGTGCTCTTTGCTCTTTGATCGAAAGAAATCTTATTGCTCTATCCCTATGTAGCTAAGATTTTCATCATTAAATTGAATGGAAAGAATGTGTATCATGGTAGTTGCATTCCTAGGAATTTCAGAATACATGATGTGGTGAACTTGAAAGGAAAATTCCAAGGCAAGATCAACTTAAAATTAACATCAATTTACCTAATGGAGCATTTTCATTAACGAAAACATTTAGTGGTTCTAGGCTAGAGACGTGTTCCATCATCATAAAACAAAGCAGTTGTCGCTAACTTGTCTACAATACATCCCGAGTGTAATACCTCATTCCACGTATCTTCAGTTATATAGGGCGGTGATACAGTATGTAAAGTATATGGGAATGCTCACACTGTGCGATTTTGCATTAGATAGTGCTTATACGAATTGGGCCTCCATGTACCTTCGAGTATATATGGGAGGACAACACTAGGTTGCTATCCATCCTTAGGTAACTGAGTCGGCCACCTTGTACCCTATGATACACTGAACACAACATTCAGGGAGATTGCCTGCCCATACTTCTTAGTTCGCCAGGAGGTATTCTGCAGTTCACAGTTGCTTGGTAAACCTTTTGCATAGCTTACCCATTTTTGTTTATTTCATTTTTTGATAATAAAATTAATCAACAATCGTGGAGGAACATCAACCCTTACCCCGTCGTTCATGGAGAACAGCGAGTAAACTGCCTTTGCCACCTGAAGCTACACCTATTCGGTCAAAGTGGTCTCACTTAACTGAGTCAAGTACATGAAGACCTCCTAGTTATTCATCTAAATTACCTAAATCATCTATTCTGGTAAGTACTGAGACCCTAGTTACTCCAACCATTTTTGGTACATCCATTCTCGAAGAAGAAGTTTCACAATTAGCTGAGGACATTAGCACTGATCCTAGTGAAACAATAACCGAAGTTCTTCAATAACAAGTTGATCCTCAACTTGAAGTTTCTCAACAATAAATCACTTATGAACGTGAATCAGTTCAACCAGAAGTTAATCCAGAACCTATCACAGTTCAAACAGAAGTTACATCTAAACTTGAAGTTGTTCAAGAACCTCTTTCTGAAACTGTTGTTATTTTACCCGAACATCTAGACTTCGAGTTTCAACATTCAGAAGTTGTTACTTTACTAGAAGATGATCAAACAGTTACCCCTCAGACGTCAGTAACTACTGAAACTTCCACTTTATCAACACCAGAAATATTTTACGGACCATATGGTGAAGTTCTTCCACCTGGTTTAATTGCTGTCGAGGAAGAATTGGAAGAAGATTCTACACCTCTAACCCCATTCCACTTTGGAAATGGCCTTCATATTTACCCTCATACTCCTCATTTTACAACTCCATTTGATCCTGCTTATTTTCAAGTACCTGTCGTTTCTTTAAGACAACTTTTGTGTCAGTTAACTATGGTTGAACAATCCTCAACATCCTAGACTGTATCATCTGATGCAGCTGCTGCAGAATCTTCTGTTGCAACTTCTTTGATGTTTTCTACCACACCTAAGTCACACTTATATGGTGAATCGTCCATCCTGGTTGGTTACCAATCTTTATCTGGAACCCACTCAGGGGTTTCTTCTACACCATGGTCATCACCCATGTCCTCAACCAAAATTATACCTAGTTCTTATTTAACGGGAACTCAACAGTTTGATCCTGCATATCAATATCAAGTTGGGCAATCTGGTCAACAAAGACCTATGTATCCATTGAATACTGGATTGCCACCATATGGAGAGAAATATGCTTATTAACCTTATCCACTCTATCCCAGAGGACAATCAAATGGTAATATCCTGTAGTATTCAAGTCAACCTGAAATTCGAGTTTGTCAATGGAAACCAACAATTCTAGTTCAACTAAGGCTTATGTATCCAACACAACTAATGCAAACTGTGTCATCTATTCGTACTACACTTGTTGTTACTACTATGCCATAGTCACAAGTTCAAATTGTTGTATCTCAATCCGTACAATCTGGTCCTTCTACCTCACAACCATAAGTTTTGGGTTAAGAAGCTCAAGCTTCTCAGGTTGTTGTACAACAACCACTTGTGTATGGGGTTCAACAACAACCTTAGGTTAGTATACCCTTATTTGGATTGACCCAAGATTACACTAGTATAATTTATTCACAACCTGGTGAACCTTTCATTGGTGGGCAACAACAACCATTAAATCAACAACAATTGTACCAACAACAATAGTTGATTCAACAACCATGGCAACCACAATTTTAACAACCTCAATTCCAACAATTCCAACCCCAATTTTCTCTTGCCCAACATGCTCAACCTGGGTTTGGACAGTATTAAGCTTACCAAGGTCCTAGTCAAAAAGGCTTTACAGGTTATGGACAACTGCAAATTCAACCTGGTTATCAACAAACACCTTATGCCGAATTTGTTCAACAATAACCTTATCAAGGTTACCAAATGTAGATTCCCTATGTTGGTATGCAAAGACCTATTGCTCAGGCAATTCCATCATATCCTGGGTATGCTCAATCTGACCTAAATTGACAGTTGCCATTTTTAGCAACTTTAGAATTACTAGATTTAAATCGGCTCACTAATGATCCAATCTTATATACACCTTGGTGGTCGGTGATTCCGCATAAGTTACCTTCTAACATTTTGAAATTCAATGAAAATCCCGGAGAAGACCCATCAAATCATGTCATGATCTTTCATTTATGGTGTTCATCAAACTCAAATGATGATTTGGTTAGACTTCGTCTTTTCCAAAGAACACTTACTGGTCTGGCTGCTAAATGGTACATTGAGTTACCAAGAGCTTCTTTGGACAAATTTATGACTTTAGCCACCACATCTCTGACCCACTTCTAGTTACCTATCAGATACAAGACTAGAACGAAACTCCTAACCAACCTTAAACAGACTACTGCTACGCATATATCAGATCATATTCATGAGTGGCGGCGTCATCGTCGAATTGTTAAGACATATGTTCCTAATCAGCTTTTGGCTGAGTGGTTCATAAAATACTTGTTGCCATCAATCACCAAGGATGTGGAAAAAGGTAGGGTTGTCATAGAAGAGAAAGTAATTGCTCGTTCCCAATACTTGGATTTGATTTACACACAATCTGGCATGCTCTACGAAAAAATTCCCAATGCACCCCGACCAGCTTTCACTATTCCTCCTCCTCCACAATCGAGTAAGGACTCTCATGTTGACGTTGGTGTGATTGGTTCTTTGAGCATGCAAACAGTAGGGAGACCATCTGGTCAAACTCTTGCCATTACTAATCAAAATACCAATGCATTAGAAAAAACTCTTGCTTCCAAAGTTAATGTTGTGTTATCTGACAAAGGAAAAAATCAAAAGCAACTAGGAGACAAGAAAAAGGGGAAAAACAAGAAGAAACAAGATAATTCCCCTCAAGAAAAATCATTTGATTCCTCTACTCCAGCAAGGAAACCTCATTATCCATGTCTAATCTGTAATGACGAGAATTTTACAAGAGATTCTCCACACCGCTCAGATATCTCTAAACTTTTAAAGACTTCTAACACATCTACAGTGTTGACTGATCTGTTTCCAAACCCGGAGACACATTTGGTTGTGACAGACCATGCTTCCACATCCCAAGTACGCATGTTATCCATCACAAAGCCAGAAAATGAAGTTTTGGTGTCAACAAGAAATAAAGATTATGGAAATCCATTGTCATCATCAAATAATTAGGCCAATGATTAGCCTAATCCTTCGACTTCGACTTCATCTGAAAATATTCCACCACCTATTACACCATAATTTACAATAAAATCACCAAAGGGAGTTGTGCATAAATTGACATTTAACCCTCCGGCTTGAGTAGCTTAGAACTATAACATAGTGGAAGATCTTGCTCAATCACCTTCTGCTATGTCGACACTTGAGGTGTTACAAAACTGTCCCTCCTAGAAGCAGGCTTTATTGTCAGCAATTGGTGGAATAGGCCCCATGGATTCCAATATTGTGGTTTTTAATCATGCAGGATATACACCACAGTTACTAGCATAGTTAGCTTTCCTAATTCAAGTAAAAGCTCTCAATAATATTGTTCACCCAACTTTTATTGATGGGGGGTATCTACTTGCATTATGTCAATGAGCTGTTGGAAAACACTTGGTTCACCGTCATTATCACAATCACCAACTACGTTAAAAGATTTTGACGGATGAACATATACTTCTTGTGGGATTTTGAGTAACCTGCAAATCAAACTAGGGGGAAAAACAATTATTGTTGAAGTTGAGGTAGTTGACAAACCCCTCGATTAGAAAATTTTACTGGAAGGCCATGGGTATATGCTATGGTTACTATGGTTTCCATGTACTTTCGTACGATTGCATTACCTCATCAGGGTGGAATCACAGTGATCGATCGCTTGCCTTCTTTGCCAATAGTTCACAGGCTATGAGAAGCATTTCGTTGGTACATGGACCCCCGCTATCACTTCAAAGTGTTGGAGTAGGTCTCTTTAAATATCCTTCCCTAATGGGTACTTTTACACTACCATCACCATCTAATTTGGTGGAAGTGTCAAGAGTAGAGACTTGCAACATGATTTCCTCCACCTCATCTGATTTAAGGACGATTACTAACAATTTTGAGGTTGATAGTAATATTCAGGTAATGCCACTAAGCCCCATTGAACTAGCATAACAATCAATTTTTTGGGATTGAGTGTAAAACCCAAATCTGCATTCACCAATTGTATGGGTCGACCGTTCATTAGAATATGGTACTTCTTTGGATCCTTTCTCATGTATACATTCTATGGATGAAGGAATCGTCCAATCAATGATGATAGGAGAAGAACCTTGGGAAGATTATCATCATCGTTCCCATCTTCCAGATGACATCAAAGATTATTCAAATGAACTAAACCACCCTCCAATTGTTGATTTTCTTTAGAATTTAGTTTTCATAGACACAGTAGAATTTGAGCGAAACCTGTCAAATATTGAAGAAATGATTTCTTTTAATATTTTGACTAAGCCTAATGTTGTAGAGAACATTCATGTCAGCAAATCTTGTTCTCTATCTAAACTTGATAGTTATCGTACTCCATTTCGTGAATTTAGAGATATATTTGCATCGTCTTACAAGGAGATGCCAGGCATTGACTCTAGTATTGTTGAACATGAAATCAAAATGTACCTTGATGTCAAGCCAATTCGACGGTGGCTTTGACCTGTTCATCCAAAGAAAGCCACTGCAATTAAAGCAGAGGTTGAAAAAATTTTGTGAGCTGGTTTCATTTAGCCCATACCTCTTACTGACTGGGTTTCCAACATTGTTCGTATCATGAAGAAACAAGGGAAAATTTGAGTGTGCATCGATCATAGGGATGTAAATCAGGCATGTCCAAAGGACAATTATCCTACTCCTTTTATCAACCAGATTATTGACGGATGTGTCGGATGTGAAATATTCTCATTTATGGATGGTTTTTCTAGTTAGAATCAAATTAATATATGCTTAGAGGACCAATCTAAAACAACTTTTATTTGTCCATGGTGCACATTCGCATATAGGCAACTCCCATTCGGTTTGAAGAATGCAGGGGCCACATTTCAAAGGGCAATGAATTATGCCTTCCATGACATCAAGCACATTGTTCAACCTTACCTTTATGATTTACTAACTCATTCACAAAAGCAGACTGATCACCCACAACATTTGAGAGAAATATTTTTACGATGCTGACACTACAAGATACGACTCAATCCACACAAATGTGTGTTTTGTGTTGGTTCTGGTCGATTGCTTGGATTTGTAGTGTCTAGAGAGGGGATTTGACTTGATCCATTAAAGGTTCAATCAATTCTTGATTTGCCTCCACCTTCAAATCTTTTACAGTTACAAAGAATCCAAGGGAAGACAAACTTTCTAAGGAGTTTCATTCCTAATTATGCTGAGATGGCTAAAGGCTTTAAACGCGTCTTTTAAAAAAGGAGATACCCTTCCATTGGGATCAGGTTATGCAAGCTTCCATTGATTCTCTTAAAGATACCTTGATTAGAGCTTCATTAATGTATTCTCCAAATTATCAAAATGACTATTACTTGTATCTCACCACTATAGATACAACCATTGGCATGGTTTTAGTCCAAGAGGAAAATGGGATTGAACATATGATTTATTATTTGAGCCATAATCTCAATGATACAGAAAGTAAGTACTCTTATGTCGAGAAACTATCTTTGGTAGCTATGCAAGCTATTCAAATAATTCGCCATTACATCCTGATACGTAAAACACCTATCATTTCAGATTGCAACCCTATGACATACATTTTTTCACGTCAATTGCTAGGGGGAAAATACTCAAAATGGATAGTCATTTTAGAGGAGTTTGATCTGGAATTCATCAAGTCCAAATCAAAGAAATCTCTAGTTTTCGCAGAGTTACTTTGCAACCTTCCCTCAACCTCCAATGATTCAACATCTGAACCATCGATTTTGGATGAGTCTTTATTTCTGATATTGTCATCTAACACGTGGTATGGAGATATACTGATCCATCTCCAGACCCAAAATTTCCTGCCTAATACCTCTTGCTCGCAACAACGACGTATTCGATACCAAGCCAGAGATTATATGATCATTGGTGATTCTCTTTACTGTCATGGTATTGATACAATTTTATGGAGGTGCCTCATGCATGAGGAAGCCGAGAAAGCATTGAATCATTGCCATTCAGATGCCTGTGGTTGACACTTATCTAGATATGCAACCGCATGGAGAATTCTCTGTGCCGGTTACTTCTGGCGAACTATATTCAAAGATTGTATTATTGCTATCAGAAGCTGTCACGCATGCCAGATATATGACCGCAAAAATAGATTACCACCTATACCATTGCATCCAGTTGTTGTTGTTGCACCATTTGCCAAAGGGGGCATTGATTTCATTACATGTAACCCCACCTCGGCTGGGGGGCATGGGTATATTATAGTTGCCATTGACTATTTTACCAAATGGGCTAATGCGATGCCAACATTGAACAACAGTGGAAAAATAACTGCTCTTTTCCTTTCTAACCATGTGGTTGCCCGGTTGGTGTACCACAAGCCATAGTTACAGATCGTGGGTCACATTTTCGTAATCACATGATGGCTGAGTTGATTGCTAAGTTAGGAATGTCACATGATAGTTCTACCCCTTATTACCTACAAGCGAATGGACAAGTTGAGGCCATCAACAAAGTCCTGAAGTAGATGTTGCAGAGAATGATAGGGGTTCATAAGCGAAACTAGCACTTAATCCTGTACACTACCTTGTGGGCATATTGAACCTCATTGAGAAATGCAACTGGATTCACACCCTTTTAGTTGGTGTATGGTTTGGAAGAAATCTTACTGATACAATGTGAAATTTCATCTCTCAAACTCACGATTGACTTGTTACCCGACACTTTTGATGAAGAAGTGCATTTCTTGGAATTAATCCATCTAGATGAAACCTATCGTGATGTTGCATTGGCTAATGAAGCACATAAGAAACGAATCAAGGCACAATATGATAGAAATGTTAAGCCTCGTATCTTGTCAGAAGAAGACCTGGTCTTGCTTTATGATTGGGAAGCTGATAAACTTGGAGCAGGGAAATTTGAACCAATGTGGATGGGTCCTTATATTTTCAAGTGTGTTCTGGAAAAGGGTGCCTACAAGTTAGTAGATTATGATGGGATTCCATTGTCGCAGCCCCAAAACGAGCTGTACCTCAAATGTTACTATGCTTGATTAAGTGTAGTAAAACTCATTGTATATATGCTTTCATTGCATGTGTGTGTGTGTATCTTTTAGAGTTTTTATCTGGTTAGTAATCTGCTTTTCATTTCTCTTAGATGTCAGAGTCTTCAAAACCTTTTGTTCGTTACGTTGATGGTGCAAGTCATAGTACACAGAACTTGTCTTCTCCAGGATGGGATATTTTCTCTCCAAGTGGTGAGTTAGTGAGTTTTCAAGGGATTTGTATCGGTCGATTGATGAACAACATCACTGAGTATATCGTGTTGATTGAACTACTCTCTGATGCCATTTCACTTGGAAATCATCATTAGGCTGGATGCGCAACTCGTTATACTACAAAAAATGAACATTTATACTGTCTTAAATCCAACAATTTTTTGTATGTTCCTTAGTGTTCGTATTTTGGAAAGACATTTTGAACACATTCAATATCAAAATATTTCTAGAAATCTTAACACATTAACTGATTCTCTAGCGAATTATGTGTTAAATAGACATTTGCAATGCATGTAAAAGTAATATTTTCAATTCACATCATCAGTTGAAAAAGATTGCATATAACCATAGAAAACTCTCAAAGTAAAATAGATAGGTGTTTTAATTTTTTTTAGAAAATTTGTGTCCAAGACACGTTCGGTCATCTGACCCAAAAAACTCAAAATGCATGCAAAACATCCTAAGTAGATCTAGTGGTGCTCATGGTAATAGGCCACAGCCTGTGCTATCATACGCAAAAGCCTCACCCAGTGGCTATGAACACCAATACTGTGGTGTTGTAGCCTCATAGGTAACTCCTTGATCCAGACATCCATAATAACAAGGGTTAATACCTCTATGTGATATTACAACTCTTCTAAGGTCTTGACCAAATCTAAGTCCTGGAGAACTTCTCTCCCAATGTTTCTCCACGCTGGCCCACCTGCAACTTGTTGGTTCCCCGCTGGTCAAACAGTACACACATCTTCATGCATAAGAATGATTTTAGTTTAGTCTTGGAGACATTAAAAACACAAAAACATGTAGAAACTTGAAAGATCAAAAACCAATTTTGGTCAAACAATTTACCCATAGCACCCAATTGTGCTCCAACTGGTAGAATCAAATTTGGATCTCCCTAGAAATCCATCCATGAGTATGGATTCTCCTCAATGACAAGATGTTGTCGCTTGAGCCAGCTAAAGAATGCAGTGGAAAAAATAATTGTTGACTGACCCGCATGTCAAGCCATCAATTCGACCCACCTCTGCATATGTGGATCTCTAGGACCAGCTACACCCAATGATAGATGCTATGGTTGAATCAATGGGATTCTCTCTAAGGTAAAAGCGATTAAGATCGAACCATAGAAAAAATTATTCGTATTACCACTTTTTACCTTGCACATTTTTTCTTTTAGTGAAGAAGGCACAACCTCGCACCAGTTGAAAACTTTTGGCTCTAGACACTCCAGTGCATACTGCATATAAGATCTGTTCACCAGATGTAGTGTCACACTACCAGCCAATTTTGCGATTGTGAAGAGGATCATTCTCAAAGGAAAGTCACCTACATCCCTGATGTTTATTTTCTCATCCTTACTAGGCTGTGTACCTGGATGACAAAACTGTCTAATATAATCTCTCACTGATTCACCTCCACAGGAAAATCTAGAAAGTGAGATGGGGGCATCTCACCTTGATAGTATGGTAAGAAAGTAAATATCATCAATATTAAAGGGACTATCTTGTCCCTAATGTGAAAATTCTGATTTGTCGGATCCCATGCATGAACAAGGAACTATAGTAGTTATATTTGTTTCCTCATTCTGGACAACTTGAAGTATTTGAGTAACCCACAATTTTTAAGGGCCTCAACTGTACCTAGATTGTTTAGGGAACTATGTATTTTTCTTCATGCTCTCTTTCTCACCAGGTAATCAAAATTCTGATTCGATGAATTCTTGAAACACAATCATAAGCTTAGTTATGATCCTTTCCATGCAAAAAATAGGACAAATTTTGGAGCAAACAACTAAATCAAACTTGGGAAACTCGCCCAGCGCAGCCTAGGCACAGAGATAGTGCACTGCAGAGCATGCAACATTCTAGTTGGGTGTTCCTCAGTCCAGCCTAGGCATAGAGACAATGCGCTGCAAAGCATGCGGCCTTCTATCTGGGTGGTCTTCAGTGCAGTTTTCAATGTGAAAGCCTGCACTGATCCCAGAGCGAATAAATGAAACCCTAGGGGCCCCAAAATACCCTAAAACTGGCATGAAATGACAAAAGAATGACCTGAAAAGAAAGAAGAGAGGTTTCGATCCTACTTGGTCCAGACGGCTTGAGAAATGGTCCACAAAATCTCTCGCAATCAGCTGATGAAGTTCGAGGTAAAAACTAGTTCAGAGCACAAAACTGAATAGTAAGTGCCAAATGGTAAAAATTTCATGGTAAAAGCTTGTTTTATGTTTATTTCATGTTCATTAATTGACTAAACATTAATATTTGCCTATTTTTTCCTATGAAACATTTATTTTTTAATCCATTCAGTGGTGTTTTGAGCAAGTTTTGCAACTGACTTACAGAATTTGACATGCTCAATTGTAAATTGTACCTTTGACCATAGAGCACACTTTTATCTCTTTTTCAAAATCCATTAAAAATGAAAAAGGAACCCCCTTGGAGTCCTCTTTAAGATCTTTTCAGACTCTCTAAACATGAAAATATTGTCAAGCGCTTGTCCTTTCTAGCTTGTTAATGGATTGGAAACAATATCTCTCTTGTATTATTTTACACTTTTTCGGGCTTGAGAGATTAATTTATGAAAAAGAACTTGTTGAGTTTTCTTTTTGTCCCCTTTCAAACTCTCTAAACATGAAAAGGATGAAGTTATCTTTGTTGTTAAACTTGTTAAAACATCAAATAGTGACAAACTTGTCCATCTAGACAAGACCAAATTTCCCCTTCGCTAGACTCGTTAAAACATCAAATAATGATGGATTCACTCGAAGGGTGGAATTATACAACAAGCATATGTTATCCTCCTCAAGCATGATAAAAATAAAGAGGTATTGGTGATCAATGACTGGGGAAAATGGGAAAAAGGGAAAAACCACTTTATGGTAGTAGGTCGCTCTTGAACATGACAGTTTCACTCCATCACCGTGACTATCTGGGTTGGGTTATTAACTTGATGGTTATCACACCATTGGTCTATCATACCATCCATCACTTTGTTTTGGGTCAATTCTACCAATTACTTTTAGTGTCGCTGACATGTTCAAGAGAAGTCATTCAGTCAAAATTCATCCCTTGCAATACCATAAACCTTCATTTTCATGACCGCCATTCCTGAACCTTGTGTTGTCAGTCAAATTCCATCTCAAAAATCACTACACTCATTTCATGTCATTGATGTGGGATACATCAAGGCCCTCCTGCAGTGCATCACTTCTTGTCGACATCGGCATATTATCCAAGAAGTTGACTTAGAAACACCCTTCCAATACCTTGAGGCTTGCATGCATCAATGACAGGTTTCTCACTTTCGGCGATAGGTTGACATCAATGGCTTTCGACTGAAAGACATTGTATGGTGTTCGACATCAAATCATCCATTCACACCATGTAGAATGTATTGCAGTACCTTGAGGATCATTATCATTATCAGTGATTTCTCTTGCATCTTTTAACAACTTATATCATTGGTTGGTAATCAGATGGTGTCTTCCCATGTTCGACTTCAGATCACATACTCACATGGTTAGACTCGTACTTGAGCGAACACCTGAATGAGATAGAAGACCCCAAATCTAGTTTCATCCATCCAAGCTGCGATTTCAGGAGTACTAAATCATATGTACAATGGCTTTACATTGATAATCATTCCAATCATGGGGGCATATATGTAGACGAATATTTATGTACATGTAATGAAATTTTATAAGTTGAGCATGGGAATGCCTTCCCTCAGCAATTCATGTAAAATCAAAAAACATGATATACATATATATATACATACATACATATATATATATATATATATATATATATATATATATATATATATATATATATATATATATATATATATATATATATATATATATATATATATATATATATATATATATATATATATATATTGTAATTGGTGTAGGTCACCTTCCACTTCGATATCTCCTCATCACATTGCAAAGAATTTCATTCGACATTGGCATTTTTTCAACTTCATGTTTTAGGAGACAACTGTTACAGATCCATTTGGGCACATCACTCCCATCATCCAGATTAGTGTTTTAGGGCTCATCAAACCCTAATTTTAGTTGCTACATACCCTAAACAAGTCACCCCTTTGAATGCCTCCCTTCGAGATAGTTTCATGATATAAAGACATCCAGAAATAACCTCTAGAGGGACCAGTACAGGTAGGCCCATGTAAGGGTGTCCCCCAGAGCAGTTAAGTCCATGCTAGGGTGATTTGTAGAGCACTTAGGCTTCCTTTCACCTTCGCTGGGCGAGATTGAGTGAAATTCAGATAGGGTTTGGGGAATACTCTTATCTTTTGGAGTCATCTAGAAGGTTCCCTCACTTATCAACTACTATGAGCTTGAAAATGGATGAGGAATGAGTTAATATGCATCCTATCCTCTCATCCCTTCCTCCATGGAACTAATTCTAAGTATGGAAGGCCATTCAATGCCACCATTTATGAAAAAACCTCCTTCATCATCCTATAAATTGACCACACATCTAAGTGATCAAGGGGCTGGATTATGTTGAATTGTAAGGAGATTTGGCTTTGAAGCAAGTATTGTAATGCCACAAGTTTGTCATGTTTTTGATGTCATGTGGATGGGATCCAAGCTGGAGGAATGGCTTTGAATCAGACACCAATGGTTGTAATTCCTTCTTCTATCCAATAAAGTGTTTGAACCTTTATCCCATATGTTTGTATTGTTTTCTAGTGCTTATATGTGTGAATTGTATCTGATTCCTTTCAGTTATATTCAATAGATCTTTTCATTTGATCTATTCTTTGTTTCTATTGTGTTTAAAGGTACTTCTCAATCTTATTAAGTATAGGAAGGAGCGACAGGATCGATACAAGGGAGATGCGAGGAAATCAGAACTACAAGTAGGTCTTCTTGTCTTCTCACCTTATCTATTACTTATAGGAAAAGACAAAAACACTTTAAACTATTGTTCTAGATATGGTTACTTATCTAGGGAATTAGTATTTATCCGTAGATACCAAATTCTCCAAAACACATATTCCCATGACTTTATTCCTTTCAAAATTTATATTTTGGCTATGGTGATGATTTTTGTCCTTTTTTCACCTTATGATTGATGGTCGACCTAATTATTATTTTGCATGTTATAGACATTTCTCATCCTTTGCCACCATTTTTGATGCCTATTTTCCGTGCAGAATCAATATGGATTTATCCTCCAATTATGAAAAGATATTGTCAATTCATCAAGATTAATCAATGACCACGGTTGACCCTCAAATTTTATAGGGGGAAAGAAGGCGTTGTTTCATGTTATGTTCACTCAATTTCCATATTTTGTGTAGTATTATTACCATATTATCATATGAGCTCCACCATTTCCATTTGCAAACTGTTCCTTGTTGAATGACTAATGATGCAAGGCCATTCAGTATGCTGTGAACTAACCCAATTGCAAGCCATGGAGGAAACATGTAGTATTTTGAATCAAATAGGATGGCTGGATTATTTTAGACGATTGCAGGATTCAACAATGAAGCTTCACTCAAATTCATGCAAAATTTGAATGTAGGGGTAACAATGGTAAATAACGTGCATATAAAGATAAATGAGGAAATAATAACATAGATAACATACCTCCCGTCAGAAGGGAAGAAATTGTATGAGTACATACATTGCTACAAAATGTGGCCCTTTTATTTTCAAACCAAGGGGAAGAACTAGTCAAGAAATGGAAAGGGTATAACCCCAATTCACTTCTAGAACTTTGGAAATAGTTAGTATGCATTATTCAGTGATACATTACTTGTGATGAAATGTATGATGTAGTGCAGGGTCATCATCTTAAATTAATGGAATATTGAAGACAAAAGTAGTCTCAAACCTTCCTTATTTTATGCATTCAAGTTTACATG
The DNA here is from genome assembly GCA_031772625.1 of Pinus tabuliformis. Classification (NCBI taxonomy): domain Eukaryota; kingdom Viridiplantae; phylum Streptophyta; class Pinopsida; order Pinales; family Pinaceae; genus Pinus; species Pinus tabuliformis. The sequence goes on along the minus strand of CM062816.1, from coordinate 1,705,181,585 downwards.
AAACTTCTGGTAGATTAAGGTCTAAAGATCAATTTTTAGTTGTTAGCCATCATGAGCTCATTAAATTTCTAGTTGTGAGGATTTTGAATCAAATACAACAGAGTTGGGATGGATTTTTAGGAAACCCTAGGGGTGAGAAAGAAATTCCCTTAGGAAGTGAAGAAATTGTTGAAACACCTGGAAATATTTTAGTAGACAATGAAAATGAAGAAAGAGGTAGTGAAACCAACCAAAATGAAACCTAAATGATAGGGGATGCTTCACAAGAATTTTTGCAACTTAAAATTTTGACTCATTAGAAACTTAGCAGAGAAGAAAAATGAGAGGCATCATTTTTTGCCTCTTTGCCCTAAAGACGATAAGGTCATTGAGATTAGTTAAGCTACATTAGGGACAGAGTTCCTTAAACAACCTTGAGTAGTCAACAAAATAAAATTTAATTCAAGAATTTTCTGACACTAGTAGAAAATGTTGAAATTAGTGGCTAGGTGACTAAAAACATTAGTCACCACAACTTTTCCAAGTGAAACACTACCAAAAATGAACAATCTTAAGTGACCCAACTAAAAACAACTAAAATAAAAGACTAATTTAGTCTCAGGTTAAAATATACAACTAGATAATAAGTAATGCAACTAAAAATGACTAACGTGAATGACTAATTTAGTTTAGGAACAAAAATATGACTACTTAAAAAGTACTACAATAATACAAATTAGTCATTTATGTTAGTCATTTTAATTGTGCACTGTGTTTTTTGGATTGTGATTCCTTTCTCTTACATGTTGTGATAGCTTGTTATGTTATAAATATAGATGATATTGATGTAACCTTTGACTCAATTGGAGGGTTAGAATAGGTTAAATAGGAACTTTATGAGTTGGTTATTCTTCCATTACAGAGGCCTAATTTGTTTGGGTAGTGCAAGTTCCTCAGTCCTCTGGTGTTTTGGTGTATGGCCCTTCTGGAACTAGGAAAACATTACTTGAAAAGGAAATAGCAAGAGAATTAGGGGTTGTTTTCATCAATGTAAGGCTAGCCAATCTTGCACTAAAGACAACTCGTATTAATATAGAATTTGATAAATAAAAAAAATCAACTATTAATTTTAATATATTCTTTGAAATATAAATTAATTGATTAGGCCTGGAGTATGCCCTAAAACTACTTCTTCTTGGCTAAGAGCTCATCTTTGTTGAACATAAGGAAACATGTTAATGGGTGAAGACACAGAGGCATCTGGTAAGCATGAAAGCCTGCCCCTTTACAAACCACCAACGGGTCATTCCAGGTGATGTGGTTTTCCTTGAATAATAGTGGTGAGTTAGGATGCATTCGTAGATAGAAGCTGGAGATGGATGTCCTCACTTCTAGTTTGAAAACTGAGTTATAATAGGGTTTCCCATTATTGAAAAAATACAAATTAATCAATTTGCATGGGATTTATTTTTTATTAAAATTAAATTGAAAATGGAAATCAAATTGTAAGATTACATGTTTCAAAATAAATAAATAAAACTTTACACCAAGACTATTGTTAATAGATAAAAATTCTTTTACACCATTTTAATTTTAATGACAACATAAATGCATCCTATTATTATTAAATTAGGGAAAATATAATCCCTCCAAGCACATTAAATTTGAGTGATATTTCCAAGTAGCGAGATTTTGTGACATATGGAAAGTACAAAATATCCATCTTAACTTTAGACTTGAATTTGAACAACACTTCCATGCTTCCTTCTAAGTTCATCTTTCCTCTTTTGGACTAAAACCCCATGATTTTTTTCAGGGTTTGTAGCAATTTCAATTTGTGAGTCAGTCTGAGCATTCTGAAAGCAGTGGTATTTGTTAAGCTTATTAAGAATCATGGGATTATCTACAAGAGGCAAGCAAGTTGTTGCACCAACAGGCAGGAAACAACAACAACAGGGTGGCCTTGGGTAGATACTGTTTTGGGTTTTGACAATGGCCACCTTATGGTACTTCATCGTAAAAATGTTCTCTTCAAAGTAGCATGTCTATCAAGTGCTTCAAATATCAAACCTATTTTCTAAGGGTGATACCATGCTCAGGGTTTGATTCTGTGTCTGTGCCCTATTTTTTATGCCCTTTATATTTTTAATCATATAACCGCAAGAGTTTTGAACCCTGATAACATCAAGTTTCACACATTTTTATGTTTGAAAGCTAGAAAGTGTCATTGGATAAATAAGAGGAGACCTTTGTTTCACTATGCCTATTGATTGGGTTGTTACATGATCGATTTGTCCATCTTCTGTATCCCTGAGATCTCATTCAATTGTCACCAAGTGAAGGAGTATGGTCATTGGGTTGGCTTGTGGGTCCATCTGCATTTTATTTATATGCCCTTCTAGATCTAATTTTGACACCATCTTCCTGGTTAATATCTTCTCGAGGGCCTTCACACTAGATTCCCTCATTTTTTCAGGAGGTCATCCTCTCTCTCTTATGTGGACCAAGTGTAGGGACACATAGTGTAGATCATGTCCTAAAAATGTATGCCATTAGGGAAGCATTATTTTTCTTGTTCCTTATAAATAAATGTCATCAAATAGAAGTTTTATTTGTCACCATTCTATTCTTCATTCACCAAGCCAACATATTCATCGATTGCCTCAAAGAGACCTATTTCGTTCTCAAGATGTATATCTACCTCAAAGTTTTTTCTCTATATTTCACTGGTACACTGAACATGACTATAATGAAATCAATGTTTTTTTCACTATCACACTCAGTGTAAAAGACCAACATATCATCAAAGTAGAAGGCATAGGATAATTCATGTGTGGGAAATTGTTGATTTCATGATTTGAAAAATTTGTGCAATAAGAAAAAGTTTTTTTCCACCTTATGGCATGCATCAGCTTTTACCCCCACTTAAAAATATTGAAATAATCAGTTTGTTTTCATATCCATGACTAGGGATGAATTTTTTGTTGTGTTAATGTATAATGCATCTTGAATAGGCTCAAGTTTACTCATGGAGGTTTCACCTTTCATTCGTTACAATTTCGAGACAAAAATCTATTTTCAGAGGGGACAAAATCATCATGTGACAAATTCTTATCAGAAATTCCCAAATTTGTACCAAAACCATCATGCGACAAATTGTTATCATAAATTCTCAAATCTGTACCAAAATTTCAGTTTTCCTTTATGAAAACTGAAGCTCAAGTCTACTCCTCGAACAAAAGAGGGCTTCTATTGGGGCTGGACATGGACATAGGTTGTGAAACATCTACCTTTCCTAATAATATTTCAAGTTCTATGCCTAGAATCAAAATTTGACCTTGCATTGGATTTGAAAATTTTTCTTCAATTGTTTCTTTATCACTCTCAAATGGAGGACCAAAAATGCTTTCTTCTTGACCTTCCATTGAACTTGAAATTTTTTCTTCAATTACTTCTTCTTCACTTTCAAATGGAGGACAAAAAATTCTTTCTTCTTGACTAGTTTTATCAACTTTAAGGTCGAGGGCCTTCTTCAACATGGTGAAAGTCTTATTTTTTTCAACATGGGGATACATCAGTTCCTTCACAATGTTCCCTTACCAAAGTTCTCAAGCTAGCCATTTTTTAGACCAAACTTAAATAAGGAGAAGAACATCTACAATAAGGAGCTCGAGTTATTTGGGGTTTATCAGGTTAGGGTTTCCAAGGTAATGGCTAGAGGGTGCTTTGTTCCGTTGAATGATTTTCGAGGGAAATATGGTTTGGTCCATATTTGATAGTTTGCAAGCAGGAGGTTGGTTAGTGTAAAGGAAGCCATTAAGAGAGATCAAGAGGTTTGGGTCAAAGTCATTTGTATATCAAGACATAAAATGAGCCTTTCCTTGAGGGATGTTGATCATAAAACTGGTGAGGACCTGTTGCCAATGAAGAAAAGCACCGATGATGATGCTCTGAGGGCCAATCCTCTCAGTTCCAACCAACTCCCCACAAAGAGGACTAGACTTTCAGGTGTCACCATTTTAGATGAGGAGGAAAACATGCCTTCCTGGAGGCCCCTGAAGAGAATGAGCTCTCCCGAGAAGTAGGAAGCAAAGCAACTGGTTGCATCTGGGGTCTTGGATGTGAGGGAATATCCTATGTATGATGAATATGGTGATGGAATGCTTCAACAAGATGAGAGTACTATTGAGGAGAAGCTCGAGATAGAGTTGAATGAGGATGAGCCTACTTTCCTGTATGGGCAGACTCATTACTCGATCATTGTTTCACCTATGAATATTGTGAAGAATCCTGATGGTTCACTATAGAGAGAAGTGATGAAAAAGTTAGTGCTTGCGAATAAGCTATGCGAGCTTCAAGAATAGTAGCAGAGGACCATGTTGGATTCCATTCCCAATGATTTGAATCAACCGTGGGAGGATCCAATGTTAGAGACAGGTGAGAGGCATCTTGCACAAGAGTTGAGAGGGGCAGGGCTTTCTTCTTATGATATTCCTGAGTGGAAGAAGGATGCTTTTGGTAAAGAACCAACATTCAAACAACAGTCAAGTATCTTGATTTAGGAATAGAGGCAGAGCCTTCCCATCTACAAGTTGAAGAAGCAATTTATCTAGGCAGTGAATGAAAACCAAGTTCTAGTTGTCATCGGAGAGACTAGCTCCAGAAAGACCACTCAAGTGACCCAATATTTGGTAGAGGCATGCTACACTACTATAGGTAAGATCGATTTTACCCAACCTCATAGAGTGGAAGCTATGTTTGTAGCAAAAAGAGTAGCAGAGGAACTTGGATGTCGTTTAGGGGAGGAGGTTGGGTATGCCATTCATTTCAAGGATTACACTAGGCAAGAGACTGTGATTAAGTACATGACCACTAGTATACTTCTTAGATAGATCTTAGTTGATTAATAACTATCTCAGTATTCGGTAGTCATGCTTGTTGAGCCCCACCTGAGGAAAATTCACACATATGTGTTGTTTGGGCTCATGAAGGATTTGGTTAGACCTAGGCCTGATCTTCAATTAATTGTCACCTGTGCCACTCTAGATGCAGAGAAATTCTCAGGATATTTCTTCAACTGAAATATATTCACTAACCTAAGGTGGAATTATCTCATAGAGATAATGTATACCAAGTAGTCGGAGAGTGACTATTTGGATGTTTCATTGATCACGGTCATGCAGATTCACTTGATAGAACCAAAAGGTGATATTCTTCTTTTCTTAATGGGACATGAGGAAATTGATACTGCATATTAGATTCTTTATGAGAAAATGAAAGAACATGGAAAGAATTTTCCTACAATCAATATCTTTCTCGTATACAATGCTCTTCCTAGTGAGATGTAGTTAAGAATTTTTTAGCCTGGTCCTCCAAGTAAAAGAAAAGTGGTTGTGGCCACCAATATTGTAGAAGCTTCCTTGACCATTGATGGAATCTACTGAGTTGTTGATCTTGGATTTTCTAAGAGGAATGTGTACAATCTAAAACTTGGTCTAGATTCACTGGTCATTACACCAATTTCTCAAGAATCGGATAAGCAACATGCTATACATGCTAGTCGTACAAGTCCTGGTAATTGATATCGTCTATACAGAAAAAATTCATATCACAATGAGATGATACCCACCACTGTGCCAGAAATATAGAGGATTAATCTTGGACTCACGACACTCAACATGAAAGCCATGGGACTCAATGACCTCCTCTCCTTTGATTTTATGGATCCCCCTCCTCCTAAAGCACTCATATCTGCAATGGAACAACTGTACAATTTAGGAGCTTTCGATGAGGATGGTATTCTAACCAAATTGGGGAGGAAAATGGATGAATTTCCACTAGAAACTCATTTTTCAAAGATGCTCCTTTCCAGTGCTGATCTTTGTTGTAGCAATGAGATCTTGATCATAATAGAAATGCTTCAGGCACAGACAAATTTCTACAGGCCTCAAGAGAAGCAAGCTCAGGCTGACCAAAAAAGGGAATTTTTTTTTCCAACCAGAAGGGAACCACTTAAGATTATTAGCCATGTATGAGGCCTAGAAGGAAAAAAAAATTCTCAGTTCCCTGTCGTTTTGAAAATTTTGTGCAGTCCTGCTCTTTAAGGAGAGCCCAAGATGTGAGAAAGCAATTGCTAATAATTATGGAGAGGTGTGTTTACAAGCTTCTTGGAATTATTTTTTATTCAATGCCTGTTGAAATTTTAATATAGTCCTTTTGTTTTTTTTCTTTCGACTCTTGCAAAATATCCAAAGATTTCTTCCCACGGTATGCTTGAAGGGTACCGCCCTGCATACAAATCTCAGTTTCTCACTTATGCCAAGCTTCAATTGTGCTTTGAGATATTTATTTTCGTGACATTTTGGGTTTTCCTTTCCATGCAAGTTATCACTAGATTTTCCTTGATGGCCACCTCCACATATTCCTTGAAGTTTCCATTCTTTGTAAACACCTTCAATTTAGCCCCCAAGAAAGATTCCTCGCTATGTGCATGTATCAAAATTTTTTGTCTCCAAAGATTAATAGATGGTTCCATTTTGATAAATCTATACGAGATAATTAAATGAAATTGAATCACCGAATAAATATATATATATTTTTTTTAACTAGGCACCAAATAAAAAACCAAAATGTGCCCCCAAACAGGTATACAAATACTTGTTCATCATTAAAATACACAAGTCATCCCCTAGGCTTCAAGGACACAATCCTCAAGGAATTGGCATAAAGGCCTCATTCTGTTGGAACCGTCTGCTCAAAGTCCCCAAGGGAAAAAGTAAGTGTATTCCTTACTGAGAAGAAGTCTGAAACTTGATCTCGTTAACAATCAACCCATCAAGGCATGAAAACAGTTATGGAGTAGGTCGGAGCTAACAATGAGAATAACAACCTTATGCATAGAATGGGAATTTTTTTTTTTTTTATCCCAATGGAATATATCCCCACTATATTGTGGCTTGATGTCTCTGGTTGTATATCTCTGGAAAGTCTTGAGAATGGTGCTACCCAATCATTCCTTAAATATATCTAAAGAAGGCAAGTGATTTTACTTCTCCTTCATGATCCCTATTAAATTTACATCTATCTTTGGATGAGGTAAAAAATGGGAGTATTAAGCCCCCTATGAGTGTACACCCTTCCTAAAACAATTTAACTCTCTTGGAAAATACGTCAACAGGTATATAAAAGACCACTACATGGAATGCTGATTATAACTACTAATTTATAGCCAGAAAGAACCACAAGAAATAACAACATTAGTAAGTCTCTAACTAATTGTTTTACCTTGGTTAGTAGTTCTTTTAGGTACGCTATTCGAAAGTCTGTGTTCTTGCTAATACTTTCCTAGAATGAAAATTACTTTGGTCTGTGCCCACATATGATTCTTTTTATAGTTTATAAGATATTTTAGTATTTTAAGGCATGAAAATAGCATACACAACCATGAAAATAAGATCAACCATAACCATCCACCAAATAAGACTCATTCCTCTCCAATTGAAAACACCAATGCAACCAAGAAGTAGCATCTTCGAGCAAAGAAAAAATGTCTACCCCTAATCCATCCAAAAAGCTCCAAGGGTACTAGTTGTAAACTTCACCAATCTGATGAAAATCACAATGTGGAACCTCGACATACAATATGGAGTGTAAAATAGTTGAATCTCATCTCTCTTTGAGGCCATAGAATGATTGTTAAGGATTGGGTCCTCATTAGAGGTAGTGTACCCTAAAAAGGGAGGAGAGGAGACTTCCATGGGTAGGCCAATATGAAGAATATTTCTTTCAATAAGTTGCTAGAGGGAGCTTATTTTTAAAATTAGTTGCAAGTGATGTAGAATGTGCTTTGTAGAGTGGATCACATAGTTATCTTGGCATTATTTTCTTTCTTAAGCTAGTCAATGAACTCATCTTTCTAGCAATTCTAACACACTCTCTAGTTTAAAACACCACATTGGGCTTCAACAAAGTCCTTTTTATTCTTCTTAATCCACATTGTACCATGTTCAAATTCATTGAGTATGCGAAAACCTAGAATATGGTGATAGTTGGTCATTATTATTCCATTATATTCTATTCCCCTATAAACTTTCTCAGGCTTCACCCAATATCTACCCACCATGCAATTAAACCAAAAAAATTCATGAGAAAATGAGAGAGTAGGACTGTTGGCCTTTTTCCCAGCTCCAACCTCCAACTACATACAAGGATGTTCATGGACATAGATTCTTTCATAGACAATAGAGAAGAAAATATCAGGTCAGGAGCCAAGATTTTGGGAAACACCTACATACTAGCTTCTAGGTCCAATTGATAGGATGGAAGGTGATTATTCCCAAATGAAAATCATGGGGACTAAATTCCCAGATTTATTATTGCAACCGCCATTGTACTGTGTATTACCTCTCTGTGCTAAGGTATAGGGAGGAAAGAATGATGAAGATGCCAATGCATAAATTTCTGATTGGCATGTTGCACTATATGTAATGGTGATGGTCGCACTCCATTTATAAAATCGTGGTTATATGGGTAGTACAAGGATGAACTCCCCATTTATCTCACACATGCCTTCCACTAGCCTAGATCTTTAGTTAGCTTCAACATTTCTCACTTCTTTTGATCTTAGAGAATATGAAAAAACTCTATACGCTCCATGAAATGAATGGATGCTTCATAAGGTATGGATATTTTCTTATGAAAATACAAATTTGAGATAAACTTGAAAATGAATTATTGTTCATATGGTAGTTATTGGTAGTCTCATTTTTCTTGGCCTGTGGGTTTTTGTTTCTCTTTCTAGTCTAGCATAGTCCCTTGCCCTACTCTTACTTTTGAACATTTGTTGCAAGTACATGATATCATCTAATGTGGGTGAGGAGGCTTCTATATTTATAACTGCTGCATTAGGCATTCTTAAAGGCTTGATTCCTATACAACTTCTATGGGTGAACTTGGTCACAGATGGTCCGCCTAGAACAAATATTGGATTCAATCATGCTGACATAGATATAATGATAAAACTACCAACGTAGTAAAACTATTACACTTTTTAAGTTAAATTTTTGGGGAAAGTTATTTGCACTTTGCAGGATAGAACTACAGATTTATAGCCAACAAGAACCATAAGAGATAGGAACGCCAGTCAATATTTGACTAACCATTTTGCCTATGTTAGTAGTTTTTTTAGGTAGGCTATTCTGAAGTCTGTATTCCTGCTAATATTTTCCTAGAATGAAAATTACTTTAGTCTATGCCCACATAGGATTCATTTTCTTGTTTATAAGATATCTTTGTATTTTAAGGCATGAAAATAACGTCCACATCCATGAAAATACCATCAACCATAACCATCCACCAAATAAGAGTGAGTCCTCTCCAAAGAAAAACACCAATGAAACCAAGAAGTAGCATCTGCAAGGAAAGAAAGAGTGTGTACCCCCAATCCATTCAAAAATATCCAAGGGTACCACTTGTAAACTCCATTATTGTGATGACAATCACAATGTGGAACCTCATACAATATGAAGTGTAGAATAGTTGAATCTCATCTCTCTTTGAGGCCATAGAATGATTGTTAAGGATTGGGTCCTCATTAGAGGTAGTGTACCCTAGAAAGGGAGGAGAGGAGGCTTCCATGGGCAGACCAAGATGAACAATATTTCTTTTAATAACTTGCTAGAGGGAGATTATTTTTAAAATTAGTTCCATGTGATGTAATGTGCTTTGTACAGTGGATCGCATAGTTATCTTGGCATTATTTTCTTTCTTAAGATAGTTAGTGAACTCATCTTTCTAGCAAATCTAGTGCATTGTCCAATTTAGAACACCACATTGGGCTTCAACGAAGTCCTTTTTATTATTCTTAGTCCACATTGTACCATGCTTAAATTCATTGAGCATGCAGAAACTTTGTTTATCGTGATAGTTGGCCATCATGATTCCACTATATTCTATTTCCCTAGAATTTTTCACAGGATTCACCCAATGTCTACCCACCACGCAATTAAACTTGCAAGAAAACTCACCAGAAAATGAGAGAGAAGGATTGTTGGCCTTGTTCCCAACTCCAGCCTCCAACTACATGCAGGGATGTTCATGGGCATATATTCTTTCATAGACACTAGAGAAGAAATATCTGGTCAAGACCCAACAATTGGGGAAACACCTACATACAGTTAGTTTCTAGGTCTAATTGATAGGATGGAAGGTGATTATTCCTAAATGTAAATCATGGGGATTAAATACCTAGATTTATCATTACAACCATTGTACACTGTATTACCTCTCTCTACTAAGATATAGGTAGGAAATAATGCTGAAGATGCCAATGCATAAATTTCTGATTTGCATGTTGCACTATGTGTCATGGTTATGGTTGCACTCCATTTTTAAAATCCTGGTTATAAGCGTAGTACAGGGATGGACTCCCCATTTATCTCACATAGGCCTTCCACTAGCCTAGTTCCTTAGTTAGCTTCAACATAGCTCACTTCTTTTGATATTGGAGAATATGAAAAAACTCTATATGCTCCATGAAATGAATGGATACTTTCATAAGGTATGGATCATTGCTTCTGAAAATACAAATTTGAAAATGTATTATTGTTGATATGGTGGTTCTTGGTAGGTTCATTTTTCCTGGTTTGTGGGTTTTTTTCTCTTTCTGGTCTAGCATACTCCTCTTCCCTAACCTTATCTTTTGAACATTTGTTGCAAGTACATAATGTTAGCCTCCTGTTGCAACAGGTATTCATCTTTCTTGATCGACATTTTTACATGCCAAATATGTCATACTTTGCATGCTGTAATGTTCCATATTTCCTTAAGAGGCCAAAAAAGAGGCCATGAGAGTGTGCTAGTCTAAATGCCACTGCTATGTTCCATTTTTGATGAGTTAATCCATTTTTGATGAGTTTTTCAGTTAAGGGAGGGCCAAACAGCCTAATCTTGGCCTCCCTAGGTTTCAATTGCTTGTTGTAGAATATAGAGATTAACATCTGTCCAAACAGCTTAATCTTGGTAGATTTGTAGATAGGTAGAGAAACAAGGGTGCTCAACAGCTTAATCTGAGCCCCTGGATGCAATAAGTGTAGATTTAGATAGGAGGACAGCTGAAAGAAAAGAATACAAAGTTGGGTATGCTAGTTCAAGTGCACCCAAATCAAAAGAAGAGAAAATGCTAGGTGACTAGGCCAGGTAGGTAGTTTTGTGGTTGCAAAATCATGGCTTGTGATCCATTTCATATTTTCAAGTATCATATCTATTCATATCACAAGTTTGAGGCAGTTTTCCATTTGAAGGTCTTTAAGCGAGGCATGTCTAACTTCCCCTTCCTCCTCTTTCCCCAAATCACTCACTAACTTCCCCTAAAGAGGTCAAGATCTGCTTGATACCTCTTAGATTCATCATGTTCATATCATTTTCCTTGGTAAAGATCTGCTTTACTCAAGGAATGTTCATGCTTTCTCCACAACTCTTATTTCTCCTTGATAGCCTAAGATTTACATACTTAGCGCTTTTTCTTATCATTATCATGTTAACTACTAACTTTACTATGTAACTCCCTATCTATTTTCCCTCCCCCTACTAAAACTATGTTAAATAACTCCCCTATATACTTATCCCCTCCCCCTAGTTGAAAAATAACCATAAGTACACTTGGGAATTGCTAAGTTTATCTTAAACTTAGCAAGAACCCTCATTGCCCCCCTCAAACCATCTTCTAATTCATTTTGGACTCCTTCCGATGCATAAAACCCTTCATCACTCCATAAAACCTCCCAAATGCTTTTTGACTCCTTCACAAAGCATAAAATTCCCTTCATGTGTATAAAAACCATCTTATTTGACTTGTTTTCACCTTCTCAAGGCATAAACCCCTTGTTTGGCCTTAAAACCCTTCTCAAACAGCATAAAATTCCTCTTAAGTGCCTATGGACTCTTTCCAAGGCACGAAAATCCCAAGAAATCATGCAAAAAACCATGAAAATCCCTCAAAAGTGCATTAAAAGTCCCTTTTAAGGCATTCGAACCCCTTCCGAAGCCTCAAAAACCATTCAAAACATCAAGAAAAGCTCCTCCGAATTCATAAGCCTTAGCCTTTTTACAAAAACATGGGTCTAGTTGCAAAAGGGGTCTTTGGGACCCCCTCCGATGCGATATCGCAGTCGGAAGGGAGGTCATATATTAAAATGATGCATATACGGGAAGCCCGAGTCTTAAGCGCCGATGTGATATCACCTATCGGTGTATCACAAACCTTGTGGTGTAAATGCATGTGTTATGATAGGCCGCCGATCGCCGATTGTGATATCGCATCGGTAGTCGGCGGTGGCATAAATTATATATATCATACAAACCCACCCATCCGCCGATTGCGACATTCGTTTTACATCACATTTGTTTTATATATCACATATATGTTGTGTTATCGCATCGCCCCATTGTTACGACCGCACCTCGGTCCTCTCCGATCCGCGATCGATCGGGAGCCGTTGGATCAGGCCCCGGATCAACGACTCCAATCCAATCGCTCGCCCGCCATCGCTCCACTGCATATGTTATGTTGCGCCATTGTTTGCCCGATAGGCGATCATCGATGCGATATCGGCGATCGGCCCATCGACGTTTCCATAATATGTTTAAGTGTCGCTCCCCGATGTCTGCCAATCAGCGATTTTGCGATATAATCTGGGCCATTGGATCGGCCCGCACCGGATCCAACGGCCAGTATTTACGCTAATACACAGTGTTGCGGCAGCGCCAATTTTCGGTGAAAATTCATATTTTTAAAGCATTTGCGTCTTATAATAAAAAGGGCCATTTTTAAGGTTTTGTGTGCGGCACCCGCGTCTGCCACATCTGCAAGGGATACGAAGCATTCCTTGGCTATATTACATCGCTCATCACCCAGAATACCTCAAAAAGAATGATTTCGCCATCGACTTGCCTCCAGTGCTCCTCAAATCACCCGGGTTGCATAGTTATCATTTTTTGAAGTATTTTTGGATCGGCAAGGGCTGGTAACATTTCTAAAAGTAGCAAAGGGCCGAACAGCGGCCATAAAGTGTCGATTTGATAGCCAGAGCAGATCGGAGGCCAAGAAGGGACCAGGTGCATGCCAAAGCATTTCAAGGGAGCGGCAGAGAGTATCAGAGATGGCTTTCAGTTAAAGATCTTTATGTCCAAAGCAGATGAAACAAAGGAGGCCCCAGTAAAATCAATGAAACGGCTCTGAGCCATAAAGGGCTCACCCACTCATAAATTTTGGCTTTAAAGCCACTTGAAGGTGCAGACAAGGATTCAAGGCAAAATTTTTAGAAGAATAATGCATCCAGCCACATTTTAGAGTAGTATTGCTGAGCCCCATGCGCAGTTATGGCCATGAGGCCAGCTCATAGCTCATAGGACAGTTTTTAATTCATTTTGTGAGGCTGCAGGCCCAATGCACAGTCTTGAGTGATCATTTTGTGAGGTCGCTACCTCCCAGCGCACTTCAAGTAGATCTGTTTACATTTATTTCCAGCATGGAATAGGACTAATAGCATTGATTTCCACAGATCGGTTTTAGATCCGTTTTGAGATATTTTGGGATATTTTTCTCCCTTGACATCTGTTCAAGGGCAAGTCTGTAAATATTTTTCTTTATATACCGCCCTCTACACTGTTTTAAGGGTTGGTTGGTTGATTCGCTCTGCTAGAGACTCGCACTGTATACTTGATGTTTTCCTTAATCAAAGACTGTTGAAAAGCTTGGAGGATGGACTGTTTGCTGTTTGTTTAATGGTTGAAGAGTGAATACGGAATTCTTGTGCTGCAACATGACTCAATAAATGTTTCCTACCTCTGTTTTCCATTGATATATGCTCAAATCATATATATGTCACCATCTAAAATAGCAGGAAAAATGAATAGCTTAGACTATGTTTAGCTGCACTCTATGCTCAATTTCTGTTGTTTCTTTATGTTTTCATCTGAATTGGTAATGAATATGAATTCCCTTTGGCTCATATTTCCCCTAATTCACCCATGTTTGACAGTTATCTAGGGATTCTTTACTGCTCCTAGATAGAGCTCATTCACCTTCCCTCTGTTAAGCTGAATGAGAGATCCTTAATTGCCTCTCATTCCTTAGCCTTCAATCCATCTCTTTTAGCTTGAATGATTGTTTCATATGCAGCTATCCTACTCTATATTCCTCTTGTGACCAAGAAAACGCACCAGCAGTCCTACTCCTTGACTCCATGCCCAATGGTTTGAAACTCTCATACTACACCTACCTCTCTGCTTGAAAGCATCATCCTTGCCACCAAAACTTAAACAAAACCCCTTGAACTCGATAACTAGCCTAAAATCATCATCAACAAAGCTAAATCATTAAGAGAGAGCCCTCTCTAATTGTAGGTGGGCTAGAACCTGCAGTCCAAATATTGGTTTGTGGTTACCTCGGCCGTATCCCTTTAAGGAGCTTTAGGGACAACCTTAGTGTTAACATATTGGCAACTCCACTGGGGAAAATCCTAAGATAATTTCACAAATCAAGTTGGAAAGCTCCGCTTGGAAGGAACCAGACCTTCAAAAGTTTCTTTCTAACCCATATATTCTTAGAAAAATCCCCAAAGAACAAGCTAGAAGTTGGCTCCCAAAAAGAATTCACGTTATACAAGGTCAAATCCAGACCCAAATCCCACAGCTGCTTTTGAAAATCTGAATTTAATCCCAAAAAACCTCAGGAAACTAGAGCGAAAAGAGGATTTTGCTGATTCAAGTCCTGAAATAGTTCAGCCAAGCTGTGTTCCAACCCCTGTCAAATTTTTATTTCGTTCAACCACTACTTCTCCTAGTTCATCATCCACCTCTCAAAGCACTCCTTTCACACCTCCATTCACTGCACATACTCCCATTACCACTGCTATTACCGTTGTTCCAGTCGTTCCATTTATCCCTGCTGTTCCACTTATACCTGTTAATATGGCTAATAGATATGCGCTTTTGCAGTTGCCAGCAAATCCAGGGGCTATGCCTCAGGATTACCAAACTAAAATCACATATTTTGATGGTACTGGTTCTTGCATAACCCTGCAACATACCAAGAAAATGCAATACTATTTTGAGAACTACGAGATAGATGATGATAGTGTAAGAATGAAGATTTTTGTCCAAAGTTTAACAGGAGATGTAAGGCCCTAGTTTAGAGGCCTTGCTGCAAATTCCATAGCCAACCCAGAGGCACTTTACCAAACATTTCTTAACAGCTGGGAGAAAAGGAAAGATCTGCTGCACATTCTAGCTGAATATGACACCATCAAAAGAGGCCCTCAAGAGGCTATCTTGGACTATTGTGCAAGATTTAATAATGTTTATAATGCAATACCACAGAACTTAAGACCTCCACCTGATCTTGCTTTGTATAAATTCCCTGATGGTTTTGACACTGACATGGCTTATCAGTTAAGGGAAAGAGCCCCTCAAAGCCTTGCAGACATGCAAAATGTTGCTGTTAGTGTAGAGGCAAATCTAATTGCCAAAAAAAACAGAGCTAGAACTAAGAGAAGAACCACCTTCAAGGAAGAACCCTCAGCCTTAGACCAAAAGCTGGATGCTACTATCAGTGGCATGCACAGGCTGGGAGATAGAGTAGAGAGTGTTGAGAGGAAATCGTCATGGGAAGGACAACAACCCAATACCATAAGGAACCCAAATTTCAGGAAAACTCAGAACACAAACGATGGTAGGTCTAGCCCAGACCATGATATAAGGCCTCCTTTCCAAGAAAACTATACAGAAGCATCTACATCTAGTGAACCCATAGAAGACACGCATATGAACTTGATGGATTTGAAGGGTGAGCAACAAATTTTTCTAACCCAACAAGAGCAAGATGAGCATGACTTTAATCAATTTCAGACTTAGTCTGGTGAGTCTTTTGACTTTAAACAAGGCTACGATTCGGCTGTGTATGAAGTGCACAAACAATATAAACTGATAACTAGAACAATTGATGTGCCCGAGCCCATCAAATAGAAGGAATCAAAGCAACCCAAGAAGATTAAGGACAAGGTTGCTTCCAAAGAACCCACTAAACAAACAGTCTGAGATTCGAAAGAAGTCACAATAGAGGATATAACAGACACATTAGACATGCAACCCTCTAATGATCAGCCTATGCTACCTTCTTCCTCAAAAGAATATTTGAACAACACTCCTAAAAGCCTTCCCAAAATAGAAATACCGCAAGGTATCCCTCACCATAACGCTGATAATCAACAGGAAAACACAAAAAATACGCTTGAAAAGGGGAAATCTGCTACTGCCAACATAAAGACTCCACTGGAGAAACCATTTAACTTAGAGGCAGAAATAGGCAAACTTAAGATATCCATCCCTTTATCTGAACTTTCTAAGTATGATATCTATAGGCAGAAAATCAAAAGATTGCTGCAAATGCCAGAGAATAGGGATGATGTGAATGTATTAGATGATCAACCGGAGCTCCTTTTCGGACCTGAAGTCGATGGCAAATCAGCACATGGAGTTGTTCTACCCTTTTATGTCAGTTTACACATACATGATAAAGTCTTGCATAATGCCATGTTTGATTCAAGTGCCTCAGACAACCTTATGCCCAAAGCTGTAATGGAGAAGCTAAACCTTGATGTTACAAGACCCTACAAAGAATTATTCTCCTTTGATTCAAGTCAGGTCAAGTGTTTAGGCTTAATCAAAGACTTATGTGTGTCTTTAGTCCAATATCCCAACAAAACAATTCTAATGGACGTGGTGGTTGCTGACATTCCACCTAAGTATGGCATGCTCTTATCAAGATCTTGGGGAGCAAAACTCCAAGGATCTCTCCAATTAGACCTCTTCTATGCCACTATTTCAGTCTTTGGGCAACCAAAGAGACTGTATAGAGAAACACTGATGAAGTATGTGGTAAGTAGTGAGGAGAAGCCCCAAAATTTCCCTATCTATTCAATCCATTCTGATATGGATTCTTTTATTTTGTTTAATGATGATATGTCTCCTCCAACTGATGATAAGCCTTTGGATTTAGAACAAGAAACATGCATGAATGAGGAGTCGGTTGCCCATACCCATGAAAATGTCAAAACAATCAATGCAACCAACACATAAGAAGAACCTCCCGAAATAGAAAATTCAAATCTTTCCACTCCTAAAATGATTGAAACTCCTAATAACAATCAAGAGCATGAAATCCTATGGTATTTGGAGTTTGATGGTTCAGTTAATAAGCTAGGAGCAGGGGCGGGAATATGGATTCACAATACACATAACAGCCATGCAGAGGGTCATGCTTACAGATTAAACTTCAAATGTACCAACAGCATGGTGGAGTATGATGCCCTCCTTTTAGGCCTTAAGCTAATCAAATCTCTAGGAGCAATAAAAGTGTCCATTCTAGGTGACTCTGATTTAATCATACAACAAATGAAAGCCAACTTTGTTACCAGAGATAGGAGGCTAAGAGCTTATAGGACTGCTGCCACTGCAATACTTGATACCTTCACCGAATCCAAGCTTGCTAAGATTTCTAGAAGCCATAACATACATGCACACATCCTAGCTACTTTTGCTAGCACTTGCAAGCTTCCTTTTGAGCCCAACCACCACTTTACAGCTGAGATAAATCACAGACCTAATGTCCCTAACAATATTAAACATTGGCAAATGTTTGAGGATGATGCTCAAATCAACATTTTTCTTACCTTACAGCATGAGTTTTCAGGCCTAAAAATTGATGAAGATGCCATGGATTACCCACAACTGCAAGTAATAAACCAAATCCAGCAAACTGTAATAGTTGAAACAGCTAGAAAAATGCTACAACCAACCATCTTTGATGAAGAAAACATAGAAGAGCTGAAACAGATGCATTTGGAGGAAATAGCCAAAACAGAGGCTGAAATCATTGATTTAAAGGACAACTTTCTGCCTGCTGGCCTCACTCCATTAGAAGATATGTTTGATACTAATGATGTCCCCAAAAAACCAAAAATTCAACCCTTAAACGCTACCATAGAAGAATACAACATTGGGACAGCAGAGAAGCCCAAAATGATTAAACTGTCCAAAAATCTGCCACCTGATCAAAAACTAAAGTATGTGGATTTGTTCAAAGAGTTCCAAGATGTATTTGCTCGGAGTTATGAGGACTTGAAGTCCTATGACACCTCAGTTATTCAACATACCATTCCCTTAAAGCCAAATCAAAAGCCCTTCAAACAGAAACTTAGGAGAATCAATCCTGTGATTCTCCCTTTAATTGAAAAAGAAGTGAAAAGAATGTTTGAGGCTGGCATAATAGCACCCATCAGATTTTCTGAATGGGTATCCAATCTTGTTCCCACAAGAAAGAAAATAGGTGAGATTAGACTATGTGTGGACTTAAGAAACTTAAACCAAGTCTCCCTTAAAGACCACTACCTATTGCCAAAAATGGACCACATCCTCAGGTTTTAATCAAATACTGGTTCACCCGGATGATCAAGACAGGACAACCTTTACAACACCATGGGGAACACTTAAATATGTGAAAATGCCTTTTGGGCTAAAGAATGCAGGTGCCACCTTTAAAGGGCCATGGACATTGCATTTGCCAAAGAAATCCATGATTTCTTGGTTGTCTATCTTGATGACCTTACCCCTTTCTCCAAATCTAATCAAGAGCACCTAAAACATTTGAGACAAGTGTTCCTAACATGTAAGAAATATGGCATTTCCTTGAACCCCAAGAAGTCTTTATTTGGCCTTGAAGAAGGCAAATTACTAGGCCATATCATTTCAAAAAATGGGATTAGAATTGATCCTGGAAGAATTCAAGCCATCCTTCAAATCCCCTATCCAAGAAACATCAAAGAGTTGTAAGCATTCTTAGGAAAGATCAATTTCCTAAGGAGATTTATCCCAAACTTGGCCGAGCTGATAAGACTGTTAAGCAGCATGTTAAAGAAGGATGCCAAGGTAAAATGGTCTCTTGAAACCAAGCAAGCCTTGGAGGGGATAAAAATTGCCTTGACCCAAGCCCCTATCCTCACAAGTCCACAATTTGAAAAAGATTTTATCATTTTTTCTTTTGCATCTGATCACACCATAGCTGCTGTCCTTTTGCAAAAGGATGACCAAGGAAATGAAAAGCCAATTGCATTTTTCAGTAGAGACCTTAGGGATGCCCCCTTGAAATATCAAATAATGGAGAAGCAGGCCTATGCCCTTGTTAAAGCAATCAAATATTTCTGAGCTTACATTTTATATTCACATGTAATTGCCTATGTCCCAAATGTTGTTGTGAAAGATATATTAACTCAAGAGGGGTTAGAAGGCAAAAGAGGCAAGTGGATTGCTAGCATCCTTGAGTATGACATTGAAATAAAACCAACCAAGCTGATAAAGGGACAAGGTTTAGCCAAACTGATGTCCAAAACAAACTTTCAAGCCTTAGACATTAACCAACTGGACAATGAACAGGAGCTGGCGATTCCACAAATCAGTGAAACCTTCTTACAGTCCCCATGGTATACTGATATTTGTTATGTTTTGTTAAACCTGTGTGCTCCCCCAGGATTGTCTAGAACCAAGAAAAGATTTTTGAAAATGAAGGCTTTAAAGTTTTGTGTCTTAGATGGTGCATTGTTTTGGAAAAATCATGAAGGCATATTGCTTAATTGCTTGACTATGAATGAAACTAACAATGTCATGAAAGAATTCCATGCAGGGGACTGTGGAGGACATCTATATTAGAAGTCCACTGCTGATAAAATATTAAGGGCTGGTTTCTATTGGCCCTCTTTATTTGCAGATGTAAAGAAGTTTGCTATTTCATGCCACAAATGCCAAATCTTTGAGGGCAAAAGAAAGCTGCTGCCCTTGCCTCTTAAACCCATCTCAACCGAGAAGCCTTTTCAACAATGGGGTCTTGACTTCATTGGAGAAATCCATCCCTCTTCCTCAGGCCAGCACAAGTGGATTTTAACAGCCACCGACTATTTCACCAAGTGGATTGAGGCCATCCCATGTAGGCAAGCCAATGACACCATCATTATCCAATTCCTTGAGTGCAATATCCTTTCTAGATTTGGCTGCCCTGAGAAGATCATTACTGACAATGCTGCTGCCTTCAAATCCAAAAAGATGATCAATTTTTGCCATAAATTTCACATTACCTTGGGCCATTCCACAGCCTATTACCCTCAAGGTAATGGCTTGGCCGAGTCATCTAACAAGAGCCTGATTAGTATTATCAAGAAGATCTTAGAAGAAAACAAGAAGAACTGGCATAAAAAGCTCACAAATGCCCTTTGGGTAGACAGACTTTCAACAAAGAGATCCATTGGGATGAGCCCTTATGAGCTGGTGTATGGCATGGAGGCCAGATTTCCATCTTCCTTGGGCATTCCTATCATCAAGCTGTTACAAGAGATCCAAGATGAACCAAATGATGTTCAAAGAAGAATTAATCAGACCATTCATCTTCAGCAAACTAGAGAGAAAGTGTATGACAAAGCTCAGATCCTGCAAGACAAGCTAAAGAAAGCATTTGACAAAAGGACTAAGGCTGAGGATTTCTTTATTGGTGACAAAGTTCTAAGGTGGGACTCACGAAGAGAAGACAAGGGAAAGCATGCAAAATTTGATTTTCTATGGAAAGGCCCATTTGTTATCAGCGCTGTGCAAGGCAATAACACGTATTTTCTCAAATCTGTAGATGCCTGCGCAGTTGAAGAGGGCGTTGTAAATGGCCGAATGTTGAAACATTACCTTCATCCAGTTTATTGAGAAATAACGCACATGTGTATATACTTGTATATAAATGTTTGTATATATGTCAGTGCTTTCTTTTTTATGTTTGTATAAGCAATCCGATTGGTAGGAACCGAGCAGCGAAGTTATGGAGACAGAGCAAGGTAGTCCTCCATTTTAACAATCGGCCACAACATCATTCTCAGGAGAACAATGCAGCCAAGTTTATAAAGAACAGCCCATGCAAATCCTCCATTTTTGGCAGTGCAGTTTTTTGAAGAGAAAAGCCAAAGAAACACAACATTTGTGGCTCTATTCTTTGAATTAATTTCAAAGGGAATCATCGATTTTGATCCCTATTGGCAATTAAATTGCAGAAGGATGCGCAAGGCAGATTTCATTGTATTTATAGCACTCAGTGGATAGAGGGCCAGTGCTGTATTTTACAACGATTCAGTCAAAGGAGGCTGCGTTCGAAGTTCTGAACTTCAATCATCTGACAGCCAGCAAAAGGCAACGCTCTTTATGTTCTTTGTCTTAAATCATATTGGAGATCAGCACTCAAGGCAGTTTTGGATATTTAGAGCACTCACAACAAGACAAGCGCAGCATTGTTATTTATAACAGCGAATTCAATTAAAAAGCGCTGCATCCAGGCTTCCACAACCTCAGTCAATAGTATCAAAATAGAGGAGCAATTTTTGTTTCACATTTTTAACCTTTTCCAGACAGAAGCAAAGGAGAATACATCATTTTTGTCCCTGGTTTAAATCAATTTCAAAGGCAGTGATTGGGCAACATTGTATATAATATCAAGCATGCAGAAGAAAGCAGGAAGTGCTTCATTTTCACAACAATTCAGTTATAGAGAATGTTGTGTTCAGATGTCAAAGTCCCATTCATTTAACAACCAGCACAAAAGAATTTTTCATTCTACATCAACAATAGAAGATCAAGGCAGTCTGACCTGCTGTTCTTGGCTTTTCACAAGGAAAATCCATCCCCAAGTGGAGCCACTGTTAGCCTCCTGTTGCAACAGGTATTCAACTTTCATGGTCGACATTTTTACATGCCAAATATGTCGTACTTTGCATGCTGCAATGTTCCATATTTCCTTAAGAGGCCAAAAAAGAGGCCATGAGAGTGTGCTAGTCTAAACGCCACTGCTGTGTTCAATTTTTGATGAGTCAATCCATTTTGATGAGTTTTTCAGTTAAGGGAGGGACAAACAACCTAATCTTGGCCTCCCTAGGTTTCAATTGCTTGTTGTAGAATATAGAGATGAACATCTGTTCAAACAGCTTAATCTTGGCAGATTTGTAGATAGGTAGAGAAAAAAGGGTGCTCAACAGCTTAATCTGAGCCCCTGGATGTAATAAGTGTAGATTTAGATAGGAGGACAACTGAAAGAAAAGAATGAAAAGTTGGGTATGCTAGTTCAAGTGCACCCAAACCAAAAGAAGATAAAATGCTAGGTGAGTAGGCCGGGTAGGTAGTTTTGTGGTTGCAGAATCATGGCTTATGATCCATTTCATATTTTCAAGTATCATATCTATTCATATCACAAGTTTGAGGCAGTTTTCCATTTGAAGGTCTTCAAGTGAGGCATGTCTAAATTCCCCTTCCTCCTCTTTCCCCAAATCACTCACTAACTTCCCCTAAAGAGGTCAAGATCTGCTTGATACCTCTTAGATTCATCATGTTCATATCATTTGCCTTGGTAAAGATCTGCGTTACTCAAGGAATGTTCATGCTTTCTCCACAACTCTTATTTCTCCTTGATAGCCTAAGATTTACATACTTAGCGCTTTTTCTTATCATTATCATGTTAACTACTAACTTTACTATGTAACTCCCTATCTATTTTCCCTCCCCCTACTAAAACTATGTTAAATAACTCCCCTATATACTTATCCCCTCCCCCTGGTTGAAAAATAACCATAAGTACACTTGGGAATTGCTAAGTTTATCTGAAACTTAGCAAGAACCCTCATTTCCCCCCTCAAACCATCTTCTAATGCATTTTGGACTCCTTCCGATGGATAAAACCTTCATCACTCCATAAAACCTCCCAAATGCTTTTAGACTCCTTCACAAAGCATAAAATTCCCTTCATCTGTATGAAAACCATCTTATTTGACTTGTTTTCACCTTCTCAAGGCATAAAACCCTTGTTTGGCCTTAAAACGCTTCTCAAACCGCATAAAATTCCTCTTAAGTGCCTATGGACTCCTTCCAAGGCACGAAAATCCCAAGAAATCATGCAAAAAACCATGAAAATTCCTCAAAAATGCATTAAAAGTCCCTTTTAAGGCTTTCGGACCCCTTCCGAAGCCTCAAAAACCATTCAAAACATCAAGAAAATCTCCTCCGAATTCATAAGCCTTAGCCTTTTTACAAAAACATGGGTCCAGTTGCAAAAGGGGTCTTTGGGACCCCCTCCGATGTGATATAGCAGTCGGAAGGGAGGTCATATATTAAAACAATGCATATATGGGAAGCCCAAGTCTTAAGCGCCGATGCGATATTGCCTATCGGCGTATCGCAAACCTTGTGGTGTAAGTGCATGTGTTATGATAGGTCGCCGATCGCCGATTGCGATATCGCATCGGTAGTCGGCGGTGGCATAAATTATATATATCATACGAACCCACCCATCCGCCAATTGCGACATTCGTTTTACATCACATTTGTTTTATATATCACATATATGTTGTGTTATCGCATCGCTCCATTGTTACGACCACACCCCGGTCCTCTTCGATCCGTGATCGATCGGGAGCCGTTGGATCAGGCCCCGGATCAACGGCTCCGATCCAATCGCTTGCCTGCCATCGCTCCACTGCATATGTTATGTTGCGCCATTGTTTGCCCGATAGGCAATCGCCGATGCGATATCGGCGATCGGCCCATCGGCGTTTCCATAATATGTTTAAGTGCCGCTCCTCGATGTCCGCCGATCAGCGATTTTGCGATATAATCTAGACCGTTGGATCGGCCCATGCCGGATCCAACGGCCAGTATTTACGCTAATACACATTGTTGCGGCAGCGCCAATTTTCTGTGAAAATTCATATTTTTAAAGCATTTGCGTCTTATAATAAAAAGGGCCATTTTTAAGGTTTTATGTGCGGCGCCCACACCCGCCACAGCTGGAAGGGATACGAAGCATTCCTCGGCTATATTACATCGCTCGTCGCCCAGAATACCTCCAAAAGCATGATTTCGCCATCGGCTTGCCTGCAGTGCTCCTCAAATCACCCGGGTTGCATAGTTATCATTTTTTGAAGTATTTTTGGATGGGCAAGGGCCGGTAACAGTTCTAAAAGCGGCAGAGGGCCGAACAGCGGCCATAAAGTGTCGATTTGACAGCCAGAGCAGATCGGAGGCCAAGAAGGGACCAGGTGCACGCCAAAGCATTTCAAGGGAGCGGCAGAGAGTATCAGAGATGGTTTTCAGTTAAAGATCTTTATGTTCCAAAGCAGATGAAACAAAGGAGGCCCCAGCAAAATCAATGCAATAGCTCTGAGCCATAAAGGGCTCACCCACTCATAAATTTTGGCTTTAAAGCCACTTGAAGGCGCAGACAAAGATTCAAGGCATAGTTTTTAGAAGAACAATGCATCCAGCCACATTTTGGAGCAGTATTGCTGAGCCCCATGCGCAGTTATGGCCATGAGGCCAGCGCATAGCTCAGAGGACAGTTTTTAATTCATTTTGTGAGGCTTCAGGCCCAATGCACAGTCTTGAGTGATCATTTTGTGAGGTCGCTGCCTCCCAGCGCACCTCAAGTAGATCTATTTACATTTATTTCCAGCATGGAATAGGACTAATAGCATTGATTTCCACAGATCGGTTTTAGATCTGTTTTGAGATATTTTGGGATATTTTTCTCCCTTGACATCTGTTCAAGGGCAAGTCTGTAAATATTTTTCTTTATATACCGCCCTCTGCATTGTTTTAAGGGTTGGTTGGTTGATTCGCTCCGCTAGAGACTCACACTGTATACTTGATGTTTTCCTTAATCAAAGACTGCTGAAAAGCTTGGAGGATGGACTGTTTGCTGTTTGTTTAATGGTTGAAGAGTGAATACGGAATTCTTGTGCTGCAACATGACTCAATAAGTATTTCCCACCTCTGTTTTCCATTGATATATGCTCAGATCATATATATGTCACCATCTAAAATAGCAGGAAAAATGAATAGCTTATACTATGTTTAACTGCACTCTATGCTCAATTTCTGTTGTTTCTTTATGTTTTCATCTGAATTGGTAATGAATATGAATTCCCTTCGGCTCATATTTCCCCTAATTCACCCATGTTTGATAGTTATCTAGGGATGCTTTACTGCTCCTAAATAGAGCTCATTCACCTTCCCTTTGTTAAGCTGAACGAGAGATCCTTAATTGCCTCTCATTCCTTAGCCTTCAATCCATCTCTTTTAGCTTGAATGATTGTTTCATATGCAGCTATCTTGCTCTATATTCCTCTTGTGACCAAGAAAACGCACCAGCAGTCCTACTCCTTGACTCCATGCCCAATGGTTTGAAACTCTCATACTACACCTACCTCTCTACTTGAAAGCATCATCCTTCCCACCAAAACTTAAACAAAACCCCTTGAACTCAATAACTAGCCTAAAATCATCATCAACAAAGCTAAATCATTAAGAGAGAGCCCTCTCTGATTGCAGGTGGGCTAGAACCTGCAGTCCAAAGATTGGTTTGTGGTTACCTCAGCCGTATCCCTTTAAGGAGCTTTAGGGACAACCTGAGTGTTTACACATAATATCATATAATGTGGGTGAGGTGGATTCTATATTTATAATTGCTACATTAGGCATTCCTGAAGGCTTGATTCCTGTGCAACTTCTATGTGTGAACTTGGTCACAGATGGTCCTCCTGCAACAACTCTTGGATTCAATCATGCTGACATAGATATCATGAGAAAACCACCAATGTAGTAAAACCATTACACTTGGTAAATGAAACTTTTGGGGAAATTTGTTGACACTTTGCAGGACAAAACTAATGACTTATGGCTAGCAAGAACCACAAGAACTAGCAACGCTAGTCAATCTATGATTAACTATTTTACCTTGGTTAGTTTTTCTTTTAGGGAGGCTATTTGGAAGTCTCTGTTCTTGCTAATATTTTCCTAGAACGAAAATTACTTTGGTCAGTGCCCACATAATATTATTTTTCCAGTTTATAAGATATATTTGTATTTTATGGCATGAAAATAACATCTAAAACCATGAAAATAACATAAACCATAACCATCCACCAAACAAGAGTCGGTCCTCTCCAACAGAAAACACAAATGCAACGAAGAAGTAGCATCTTCCAGCAAAGAAAGAGTGTTTATCCCGAATCCATGCAAAAGGCTCCAAGAGTACCAATTGTAAACTCCATCAATGTGATGACAATCACAATGTGGAACCTCATACAATATGAAGTGTAAAATAGTTCAATCTCATCTCTCTTTGAGACCATAGAAGGATTTTTAAGCATTGGCTCCTCATTAGAGGTAGTGTTCCCTAAAAAGGGAGGAGAGGAAACTTCCATGGGTATGCCAAGATTAAAAATAGTTCTTTCAAGAAGTTTCTAGAGGGAGATTATTTTTAAAATTAGTTTTGAGCGATGTAGAATGTGCTTTGTAGAGTGGATCAGATAGTTATCCTGGAACTATTTTCTTGCTTAAGATAGTCAGTGAACTCATCTTCCTAGAAATTCTAGTACACTATCCAATTTAGAACACCAAATTGGGCTTCAACTGAGTCCTTTTTATTCTTCTTGGTCCACATTGTGCCATGTTCAAATTCATTAAGTATGGGGAAACCTTGCTTATGGTGATAGTTGGGCTTCATGATTTCAATATATTCAATTTCCCTAGAAAATTTCCTATTCTTCACCCAATCTCTATCGACCATACAATTAAACCTACAAAAAAATTCACCAGAAAATGAGAGGGTAGGATTGTTGGCATTGTTCCCCACTCTAACCTCCAACTACATGCAGGGATGTTCATGGACATAGATTCTTTCATAGACACTAGAGAAGAAAATATCTGGTTAGGATCCAAGGTTTGGGGAAACACCTACATACTAGTTTCTAGGTCCAATTGATAAGATGGAAGGTGATTATTCCAAAATGCAAAGCAGGGGGATTAAACTCCCAGATTTATCATTACAACCATTGTACACTGTATTACCTCTGCTAAGATATACGTAGGAAAGAATGATGAAGATGCCAATGCATAAATATGTGATTTGCTTGTTGCACTATGTGTCTTGGTGATGGTTGCACTCCATTTATAAAATCATGGTTATAGGGGCAAAACAAGGATGCACTCACCATTTATCTCACATAGGCCTTCCACTAGCCTAGTTTCTTAGTTAGCTTTAGCATTTCTCACTTCTTTTGGTCTTGGAGAATATTAAAAAACTCTATATGCTCCATGAAATGAATGCATTCTTTCATAAGGTATGGATCTTTGCTTCTTAAAATACATATTTGAGATCAACTTGAAAATGTATTATTATTGATACGGTAATTCTTGGTAGGCTAATTTTTCCTGGTCTGTGGGTCTAGCATACTCTCTTTATAGTCTAGAATACCCCTTTTCCCTACTCTTATTTTTTTAACATTTGTTGCAGGTACATGATGTTATCTAATGGTGGTGAGGTGGCTTCTATATATATAATAGCTACAATAGTCATTCCCTAAGGCTTCATTTATATGCAACTTCTGTAGGTGAACTTTGTTATAAATGGTTCTCCTACAACAACTCTTCGATTCAATCATGCTAACATAGATATAATGAAAAAACCACCAACATAGTAAAACTATTATACTTTTTAAATGAAACTTTTGGGGAAGTTGTTCACACTTTGCAGGATAGAAGTATTGATTTATAGCCAGCAAGAACCACAAGAACTAGCAACTCCAGTCAATCTCTAACTAACTATTTTACCTCTATTAGTAGTTGTTTCAGGTAGGCTATTTATGTTGGAAATAATATTGAGAGGGGGCGGGGGTGAATCAGTATTAGCAAATGAATAATAACTTTTCATTTCATACTCTGATTCATATACGCTACTTCTGTTAAGGGAAACCGCGTGTATACACAACTGTGTTTAATGCAACTAGCGTATATCCAGTAATTTTATGATTCAGTTAATCCATCATATGTTGGGCATTTATTAGTGCACCAGAACTTCATTAACCATAGAAATAGTAAAAAGGTGTAGTAAAATAGAACAGATCATCACACATATGCACACAAGATATAAGGTGGAAATGTTGAAAATGCAACAAGATGATGGAGCTTAGTGGAAAGGAGTCGCCTTCACTAAGTGGGCCCGTAGGCTATTTTTGGCGCAAAGTCTATTTTTAGACATATGGATCATGGTCTATGAGTTGCAGGATGCTGTTTATGGATGATTGGTCATGTTGGGAAAAATAGATGGACTTCTATTTTTGGTTCACAACAGAGTGATTAGAGTCTACTTTTAGACTGCCATGCTAAAAATAGAAACAGTCTAATATTATTAGCCCTTAGTAATATTTGGACTCTAGACATTATCTTATTCTCTTGGAGCACTTCAGGTTGAGCTACGGATGTGGCACATGCAGCTGACAGAAGGAATCACATGGTTTCTTATGCGTTAGTTGAGCTATTGCGTGGAGGACTTCAGTTAGAACTCATGCGTGTGAGTTCTGTGGAGTTGGATGTGGAGTTGATGGAGTTGTGTTCAGTTTGACTTAGTTGAACTAGTTGTATTTAGTCTAACTAAAGAATACACTAGTGACAAGTTGTGTGAATTGATTTTTAATTAATTCACTAATTATTAACTCATAAAGCAACTAAAGAATACATCAGTTAACTCAGTGCATGGACAGTTCAACAGAGACAGGTGTTAGAGTTAAGTGAAAGGGTGAGTTGTGACTATCAGTTGTGCATGAGAATTGCACATGCATGGATTGAGTAATGCCAATGAGGTTTGCACAGTGTGGGCCAATATCAAGGCAATTGTAGCTTGTGCTCACGTGATTCTCACTTGGCATTGTGCAGTGGAGGCAGGCAAAGCAGCGAAGGAGATTTGAACCTGTGACTTTTTTGGATCTGAGCTAGTTTTGTGTGTAACAGGTGGAGATAGTGCTGAGGACTTGCGAGGAGTATTGTACTATGTATTGTTACATGTTCTCAATCATTATAATATATAGATAGTGTGGGGTTTTCAGCTGTATGCTTTCCTCGGGTTACATACTATGTTAATGTGCGCATGCGATTGATGTTTCATTGTTTTTAATGCTGCTAAATTGATGATCAACGTAGAGGAGGTTATGTATTATGCATGTATTCCGCAATAGTGTATAATCGGGATAATATCTGTGAATAAGTGTTTATTATTCAAAATATATACATGGTATCAGAGCTTGTTGATTTGTAGAAAAAGTTCTACAGGATATCAAAGCGAGATTGATCATCAGATCTATTATTCAGAAACTGTTTACAATTTATTTCTTCAGGCAGAGTCTGTAATTGGGCCAGGTAGCTTCTGGATTCATCCTTCTTTTCGAAGGTAAGATATCCGGTGAATGCCCATACAGTCAATCTCTGTAAAAGAAGTACTTTGTTCTCACGAATTTTAGATCAGAAGCGGTTGAGTTTTGAGCTGGTGGAATGGCGCTCAAGGATAAACTTAGAAACATCAAAGCTGAGAACGGAGATGCCACATATTGTCCGCAGAACAAGAAAAATAAGCAAGTTGTTGGATCTACAGCGGGAAAGGCCTTAGCCTCGCAGTTTGAGCTGGATTTTTCATTGATCGCATGCTTGGTATCAAGTGTGATGGGATCGGTATGGTTCTCGGACAGTGGTGCATCTTCTCACATGACAAGAGATCGAGATTTGTTTTCTGATCTGGATGAGAAAGATCTTGGAGTGCACATCGAGATGAGCGATGATGGTAGATACAGTGCGACCGGTATCGGTACCATTTCCTTTGAGAGGGAGTCTGGTAAACCCTTCAGATTGAAGGAAGTGATGCACCTTCTAGGATTGAAGAAGAATCTTATCTCTGTGGCGATGTTAGAAGACAAGGGATATGATGTTGTCTTCAGCGAGGGAAAGGCTTTCTTGCGCAGCAAGACAACTGGAGAAACCTGAAAGATAGGGGTTCGAGTCAGGAACCTTTATCAGTTGCATGTAGATGCATGCAAAGCCTTGAGCAGCAAGGCAACTGATTGAGACTTGGTGGTTGAGTGGGAGGGTATATTACCTCTCAACATGCAGAGCCAGAAGAAGTCTCAGACAATTGTGGAGGAGCCACGATTGGTGCAACAGCTTCTAGGAGGTTATGGAGTAGCCACATCAGGGGAAGCTGAGAGGAGATTAAGTAGAGACATCTACTCATGCAGAGACCTCCAGTAGGGGGAAACTTCGAGCCAAGTGGGAAGAGGGATCACATGCAGCCATACCTCTAGGTAGGAGGTGGGGTGATATAGAGTGATTTTCCCAAGGAGGAGGGGCAGGATCCTTGAGGTACCCAACCTCTTGGATGAGACCTTGCTATGGGAGCCCTGATGTGGAGTAGCAGGAACTGGCTGATTGGGTAGAGAAAGATGCGGATGGAGCGGCAGAGAGAACGAAAGTGCAGGGAATCCTAGGACAATGCATAGCTAGCATGCTACAACAATGCGAGAGGCACAAGTGTTTTGCACAGTGCTAGGTGGCACAGAGAGGTGTGCAATGGTGCGAGATGAATGGAGATGTTGCAGTAGCATAGATGTCAGAGAGGGAGCACTTGTGAGCAACAGGCAAGGATAATTTTAGGGGCGAATGTTCACCCTTTGGCGAAATTAAGGGGTTTTAAATTTTTAGTGGGCGAATATTTTGTATCATAGTACATTTTTACAAATCACCTCAAATAGCCCACCTTATTTTAAGGGAGAGGGTAAAAAAGGTAAATTTAGCCCTTGAAATTAGGACTTACAACCTTCCATTCGCCCATTTTCAAGAATAGGTTTTATTTAAGTGAATCCATTCGCCCATTTTCAAGAATAGGTTTTATTTAAGTGAATCCTATGGGCCAAATACCATATTTATAAAAGAGGTATGGTAAATTAATAAAAATATAAATAAATGAACGGTATGGTAAATAAATAAAAATATAAATAAACTAGACGTATCGTAAATAAATAAAACCTCTTTTTATATTTAGTCCATAACCCTCGTTCTATTTATGAAGGCTCAAGAAAGAGGTTTTATTTAAGTGAATCCTATGGGCCAAATACCATATTTGTAAAAGAGGTATGGTAAATTAATAAAAATATAAATAAACGAGAGGTATGGTAAACAAATAAAACATTTTTTTATATTTACTCCATAAGTCACCTTATATTTACGAACACTCAAAAAATGGGTTATATTTAGGTGAAACCTATGGCCAAAATACTATGGGACAAATACCATGGACTAGATTGTTATTAATACCATGCAAAAAACCATTATTAACCCTAATATTAGAATTAATAAAAATAAAAATGGCACATGGTATTGACCCATGGTATTCACTGGAATGTAGCCTATTTAAATGGGGGAATTAAACTAGCATGTAGCCTATGCTAAGATTCACTAGGACTTTACAAAGTTTTATTATTTAGTGAAAGACTCGCCAAGATCTTACAAGATTTTATAATTGAGTAAAATATTCGCCATGCCTGGTGAGAGATTCGCCAAAAAATTATATATACATATTATATTATTGATAAAATCGCCTTCCATTTTTCCGATATACCATGGAGATTTGCCCATTTATTATATTTATAAATTTAGGGGGGGCTCTTAAAATTTTCCCTGGCAACAGGTAGAGCTTCAGCATCAGAGTATGTTCCTAACCCAACAGAGTGGTCAGTTGGGAGTGTTTTTGTTCCAAGTGTTGTTGGAGCAAGTGGACCGAGGAAATGTGTTGCATGAAGAATATTCCAGAGTTGCAGGATAGGGGTTGTAGATAATCCATATCTTGTTGAGAGGGAGTGTTGAAAATGAAACAAGATGATGTAGCTTAGTGGAAAGGAGTCGCCTTCACTAAGTGGGCCCGTAGGCTATTTTTGGCGCAAAGTCTATTTTTAGACTATGTCTATTTTTAGACATATGGATCATGGTCTATGAGTTACAGGATGCTGTTTATGGATGATTGGTCATGTTGGGAAAAATATATGGACTTCTACTTTTGGTTCACAGCGGAGTGATCAGAGTCTATTTTTAGACTGCTAGGCTAAAAGTAGAAACAGTCTAATATTATTAGCCCTTAGTAATATTTGGACTCTAAACATTATCTTATTCTCTTGGAGCACTTCAGTTCAAGCTACGGATGTGGCACATGCAGCTGACAGAAGGAATCACATGGTTTCTTATGTGTTAGTTGAGCTATTGCATGGAGGACTTCAGTTAGAACTCATGCATATGAGTTTTGTGGAGTTGGATGTGGAGTTGATGGAGTTGTGTTCAGTTTGACTTAGTTGAACTAGTTGTATTTAGTCTAACTAAAGAATACACTAGTGATGAGTTGTGTGAATTGATTGTTAATTAATTCACTAATTATTAACTCATAAAGCAACTAAAGAATACATCAGTTAACTCAGTGCATGGACAGTTCAACAGAGACAGGTGTTAGAGTTAAGTGAAAGGGTGAGTTGTGACTATCAGTTGTGCATGAGATTTGCACATGCATGGATTGAGTAATGCCAGTGACATTTGCGCAGTGTGGGCCAATATCAAGGCAATTGTAGCTTGTTCTCATGTGATCCTCACTTGGCATTGTGCAGTGGAGGCACGCAAAGTAGCGAAGGAGATTTGAACCTGTGTCTTGTTCGGATCTGAGCTAGTTTTGTGTGTAACAGGTGGAGATAGTGCTGAGTACTTGCGAGGAGTATTGTACTATGTATTGTTACATGTTATCAATCATTATAATATACAGATAGTGTGGGGTTTTTAGCTGTATGCTTTCCCCGAGTTACATACTGTGTTAATGTGCGCATGCGATTGATGTTTCATTGTTTTTAATGCTGCTAAATTGATGATCAACGTAGAGGAGGTTATGTATTATGCATGTATTCCGCAATAGTGTATAATCGGGGTAATCTTTGTGAATAAGTGTTTATTATTCAAAATTTCTACAGGAAACCCAATGTGGGACAAAGACCACTTGTTGTCATCTTCCTTTAATAAAAAAAAAATTGTTTACAATCTTGTACTGGCGCAGACTCATACCCGTACACAGGCACCCACCTGCAGAAGGCTACAACCTTCTCTCGTTCTCTAGCTACTACTAGAAGGGAGCTATAACCCCCTGGCTCTTGTACTAGCCACTATGTTTACTAGTACATAGGCGTCGGCCTACTGAAGGCACCAACCTTCACTCATTTTCCAACTGCTACTGGAAGGGAGCTCCAACACCCTAGCTCTTGTACTGGCTGATATGTTTACCAGTACGTAGGCACCGACCTACTGAAGGATACGACCTTCTCTCTTCCTCCAAGGACCACATTTCATAAATTTTCAAACTGAATACTCCTGAAGCACAACACGATAATTTGAAGGCCACGTTTCATCCAATTTTTATACTGGATCCATCAACAACATTGAAGCACAAAATTAATCACCACTACAATACACCCATCAACTACACCTGCATCATCAATCTCTGAATCACCCAACACTGAAACACTGAAACCCTGTCAACAAAACATAGTCACCAGAACATAGAGCAAACCGCAGAATTCTGCAACAACAACCAGATCCAACTACAACTTCAAATATCATACTTCATACTATATATGCTACTCTGATGAGCCGAACCAGTGTGTATATGTGCTTTTACTAAAGTGAACTCGCGTAAAGATCTGTAAATATTTACTCATAACTTTGAAGTTATTCCAGACATCAGTCATACCCAGATCATAACATTTATGGAATAAAACATGCGTCAATAATTCAGATCTAGCCTATCCATGATCAAACCACATAATGATAATACATTCCAAGCCTTATGATCCTGATCCATCATCCATCATGAACCGCATAGGTGCATCCTTGGTTCAGATCAAGCAAAGCATCACAAACCCATAACCAAGATACTAGATCTCACACTTCATCAGATATTCATCACTTGCACACTTGAAATTTGGTCTAATGATCTTCTTCTCCTTATATAGGTTTAGGCCTCTCTCAATACCATGGTCCAAAACCACATAGGACCAATACCTTGGACCCAATACTTGGGGTCAACACCTCGAACCAAACAACATAGACCAATACCAAAATAACATGGTCCAAATACCATGGACCAAAAGTTAGTTTTCTGACAAGTACGTGCCTTTCCTTCTGTGAAAGTGCATGTGTACGTTATACGCACCTTTGTATATATAATGAACCTGCATGTATACGTGACTTGGTATATAGTGAACCTGTGTATACCTTTCTTTCTTCATTCTTGCTGTTTACCTGCAATACTATGATCTTTCATCTGAGAGAGTTGCCATCAGGGACAACACTTGTGTCATACCTGTATCATAATGCCAACAATCTCCCCATTTTGACTTGATGGCAACAACCACACCAAGTCACTCTCCCCCTTTGACATCAAGGGCAAAGGGTGGATCAAGATATTCTCTCCCTTGACATACATTCTACTGTCCATACTCCCCCTGAGTATATGCTGAAATCTCTGATTGAGCTCTCCCTTTGTACATGCCAAGATGTACCAATCCTTCCGTGCTCCCCCTGAGCACATGCAGAGTTTGCAAAAATATTTTTCAAAAGAATAACATGACTCTACAACTCAACTAAGTGAGTATGACCTTCCTATGACTCATACATACATCAATCTTCCAACCAAGTGGGGATACACCATTTTGACTCATCCACCCAACCATGTGGGGATATACCAAATGTTTATACATGACTGAAATCATCCTTCCCATGAAAATTGGGGTTACAAACTACGTCCTTTCATGACCTTTACATCAATTGATATACATGACTTTTATAACAATGACCAACAATGTAAATAAGACCATGATAGTCATCAACAACTATTATACACCATATATGATCTACAACATAAGCATCTATCAGCAACATCAGCAACCTGTAACCTGCAATACCATTCTCTTGACCAACCAACAATAAGTAGCAAGATGTATCATTTAGCCACATAAGCATCATCACCAAAGACTTCTAACCATAATGCCAACAATGCATTATTTAAAGCAATGCTCCCGCTGAACCTGTTCCATCTGTTCACTGTCAGATCTGATCATGCATATATCAGCAAGAAGTATCAAGGCATCATCAATAAGATATACATCAAGTTAGGATAAAAAACACTTCTAAATAACAACACATTTCCACACACCATCAACAAATTGTAACAATCATCAAATAGAGCAAATAATTGACTAAACCATATCAGACCCTTTTTCCTGAGTCTGTTCCACTACATTTCCTCAAACTAACATATACATGACTGTGTGGCCTCAAACTCACGTATACACGTGACTTGTCTTTATGAAACTTTCATATAATATTTAGAACACTGAAGTTCCACACCTTTAGCTCCCTCTAAGTCTGTCATGTCTGTATACTCTGCTTTGCCACATCTTTCTGACTGTACTTCCTTTTCCTTCCATATCTTCGACTGTGGTGATGTTTTCTCCTTTTGGTATGGTGCACAAAATATTCTCCTGCATTCGTTTCCTATATGTCCAAGCTTGTTACATGCATAACATCTTATATGTTTCATATTCCTTCTATAGCAGTCAATGGCTTTGTGACCAACATATTGCAAGCAAAACAATATCCCTTAAAGTACCTGGAACATGATGATCTTTTTGTGTGATAGTCTTGAACCATTCTACTTCTGCATCTAGCTACAACATGCCCAAGATTATGACATACATAACACTCAACATTATTCATCTGAGAAAATAACCGATTATCACTTCCATAGTTTGGAGTAAGAGATTTTCTTTGATAAATTTCTTTCCTTGGTTGTTGATGTGGTTGCCCTCTTATCTCCTTGTTGAGTATTTCAGTTTTGCATTAGAGTTCCTTGCCTCACCCTAAGAGCTAGATTCACCTTCAACAGATTCATGAAAACCAAGACTAGTTTTGATAACAGAGGATCTTTGACTATTAAGAATATCATCCAAAATCTTAGTACTGTCTTGACATCGTAACCATTTATCCTTTTCTTCTAATTTACCTTTTAATATATTTACCTCAACCTGATGTTGCTCTTCTTTTTCCAGATGTTTTTTCTTCAAGATTTCTGCAGCCTTTCTTCCTTCTTCCACTTGTTGCCTTAATTTGAGAATTTCATTTTCTTGTTCTTTATCTGCTTCATTCTGCTTATTTTTCAATGATATCACTTCATCCTATAGCATTTGACGTACTTTGTGTTGGGTGTGGAGCTTGATTATCTTCTATATTTAAAGATATCGTAGCATTGGACCCCAGTTCGAAATGGGGCAGCAAGGTTGCCCGTAAAATATTCGCTACAAGGGGGTCTAGGGTGGGGCGGCTGCGACCTTTTGGGAGCCCCTCCTTGGTGGGGGGATCCGGGGCAGCACCCCCGAAGCTTAGAATAGATGTAAAATTGCCTTGCAAAATGTTGTAATTTCGTAGTCAATCTGGGTTGTTCATTTGGCGAAGATCTAATGGTAGAAGTTATGTTTAATCTAGGGTTTTTTGCCCTGGAAGGCAACCCCTTGCTATATATGAGGGAATTGTATTGTATCTATGTAGATCTGTATTCTAAGTGAGGAAGAGAGAGGAGATTGAGAGAGAAGAGGAAGTTCCAGCAGATGTGTTGTAGGTTGTATCTCTTCAGTTTGCTAGATAATATAAAAGGAAGGACTGGCTGTTTCTCTGTGGACATAGCCCAAACTGGGTGAACCATGTATATCTGTGTCTCTCTTGTTTTATGCATTTTTTGTGTTTATATTTCTGCAATATTTTATGTCTTCTGTTGCTCTGTAATATATAATTTTCTAACACTTTGAAGGCACACTCCAGCTGAGCTTTTAATTTAGAAACTTCTTCTTGGAGGGCACTCTTTCTTTTGTTAAATAGATCGTGTTGATCTGATGGTACATTTGCTTGTTCATCTTCAATCTGAGGTGAGTTAGAATTTTAATACTTGCTTCCACCTGGCAGCAAGTTGTCACTATTCATTTGAGCTATCTTCTTCTTCTGACATGATTTCTTTCCCATTGTTCTACGGATATCCTTCAAGTGATCAAGCTTCTACCAAGGGACCTGCTCTAAAAGCAATTGTTGGAAATAATACTTGGGGGGGGGGGGGTGAATCAGTATTAGGAAATCAATAATAACTTTTGATTTCATACTCTGATTCATATATGCTACTTCTGTTAAGGGAAACCGCGTGTATACGCAACTGTGTTTAATGCAACTAGCGTATATCCAGTAATTTTAAGATTCAGTTAATCCATCATATGTTGGGCATTTATTAGTGCATCAGAACTTCATTAACCATATAAACAATAAACATGTGTAGTAAAATAGAACAGATCATCACACATATGCACACAAGATATAAGGTGGAAACCCAATGCGGACAAAAACCACCTACTACCATATTCCTTTAATATAAGAAAAACCTGTTTACAATCTTGTACTGGCACAGACTCATCCCAGCACACGGGTACCCACCTGCAGAAGGCTACAACCTTCTCTCACTCTCCAGTTACTACTGGAAGGGAGTTATAACCCCTTGGCTCTTGTACTAGCCGATATGTTTACTAGTACGTAGGTGCCGGCCTATTGAAGGATCCAACCTTCACTCTTTTTCCAGATGCTACTGGAAGGGAGCTCCAACCCCCTGGCTCTTGTACTGGCTGATATGTTTACCAATACGTAGGCACCAGCCTACTGAAGGCTACGACCTTCTCTCTTCCTCTAGGGACCACATTTCATAAATTTTCATACTAGATACTTCTAAAGCACAATACCATAATCTGAAGGCCACGTTTCATCCAATTTGTATACTGGACCCATCAACAACATTGAAGCACAAAATTAATCACCACTGCAATACACCCATCAACTACACCTGCATCATCAATCTCTGAATCACCCATCACTGAAACACTGAAACCCTGTCAACAAAACACAGTCACCAGAACATAGAGCAGACCACAGAATTCTGCAACAACAACTAGATCCAATTGCAACTTCAAATATCATACTTCATACTGTATATGCTACTTTGATGAGATGAACCAGCGTGTATACACGCTTTTACCAAAGGGAACCCACATACAGATCTATAAATATTTACTCATAACTTTGCAGCTATTCCAGAGATTAGTCATACCTATATCATACCATTTATACAATAAGACATGCATCAATAGTTCAGATCTAGTGTATCCATGATCAAACCACATAATGATAATACATTCCAAGCCTTATGATCTTGATCCATCATAAATCATCAACCGCATAGGTGCATCCTTGGTTTAGATCAAGCAAAGCATCACAAACCCATAACCAGCATACTAGATCTCACACTTCATCAGATATTCATCACTTGCACACTTGCAATTTGGCCTAATGATCTTCTTCTCCTTATATAGGTTTAGGCCTCTCTCAATACCATGGTCCAAAACCACGTAGGACCGATAGCTTGGACCCAATACTTGGGGTCAATACCTCAGACCAAATACCATGGACCAATACCAAAATACCATGGTCCAAATACCACGGACCAAAAGTTAGTTTTCCGACATCTACGCGCCTTTCCTCATGTGAAAGTGCATGTGTATGTTATACGTGCCTTTGTATATAATGAACCTATGTGTATACACAACTTGGTATATAGTGAACCTGCGTATGCCTTTCTTTCTTCATTCTTGTTGTTTACCTACTATACTGTGATCTTTCGTCTGAGAGAGTTACCATCAAGGACAACACTTGTGTCATACCTGTATCATAATGCCAACAATTTAGAAGTCTATGTTCCTAAGAATACTTTCTTGGAATGAAAATTACTTTCGTATGTGCCCACATAGGATTATTTTTCCAGTTTATAAGATATATTTGTATTTTAAGGCATGAAAATAACATCCAAAACCATGAAAAGACCATCAATCATAACCATCCACCAAATAAGAGTCAATCCTCTCCAACTAAAAACACTAATGCAGCCAAGAAGTAGCATCTTTGAGAAAGGAAAGAGTGTGTGCCCCCAATCCATCCAAAAATCTCGAAGGGTACTGTTACACTAAAAAATGTCACCATGACTATTTACAGTTAGTATGGCTCTATCAATAGTCATGCTATCCTCTTAGGCAAGTCTTATGCCTCTGCTCTCCATGTCAAACTCCAAAAAGAGAGAAAGTCTTTATAAATGTATTTATCTCTGGGTACGCAGGTTCACTCAACCTTACCTGCGGGTACACACCCAATGTTCACAAAAGCTGCGTCCTTGGACGCTCTGTATGTAAAGGGGCAGGTGCGTCCCCCTGTAAAGGTCAAAATGCGCAAGTTTCATCTTTAAAAAGTTACTTGTGGTCATTTCTAGAGCATTCTAGAAGGTTGTTCGACGTGTATTGAGTGCCTCCAGATGGTTCATGTATCCCTACCAAAGAGGAACTTATCCCATCAAGAGAGGAGCTATCCCATCCAAAGAGGGGATTATCCCATTGATGGTGGACCTGATTAACTTCGTCTTGGGCACTATAAATACAGGCATTGGGCCAGAAGGAGGGGAGGTTGAAAGCTAAACATTTCTAAGGGTAGATGCTGCAGGAATTAGGACTCCCATTTAGAAGCTTGTGAGGAGAGATTCCCATCCTTACTTGTTCCATTTGGAAGTGGGTGAGCTTTGTCAAAGTAAAGGAGAACTCTTGATGGACCCTGGGAGGGACTTGCACAACACCAAGGCTCAGGTTGTAATTGTTCCTTTTGTTTCCTATTAATGCAAATGAGTCCATTCTTCTCAATAACTTGTTATTTATGAGTTGTTTCATGTACTCCTTGGTCTATGTGTTAAATATGTTTTATTCTATGAGATTATCAAGTGCTATTTAATCGTTTGATTGTTAGTGGATGCAGGTTTCAAAGTGAAGGAGGAGCTCATCCGGATCCGCGGAGCTGGACTGCTACAACAGCGTTGGACTACAGGTAGGATCTAAACACTTGATTTCTTATATAGTAAATGCATGTTTAGAGAAGGATTGCTCGTGTTTGTCTTGTTTGTCACTAGAGAGTCTTAGGCTCCTAGGGAGGTTGATTTGTGTCCGCACTATCGACTCTTTCCGCCTGACAAAATGGCGACTCCGCTGGGGACTCCATTGATGTGAAAGTCTTTTCCTTTGTATGTAACTTTGCTCTGAGAAAAGTCATTTATTTTCTGGTTTTTGGCTCTGTGACTTTGTTTCTGGGTGGGTTAGCTTAGGGTTAGATTCAATTTAGTTTTTCTTGAATTTTCCAGTAGGACGCACCCTCTGAGTATTGCACAGTGCGTCCCTGGACGCACTGTCGCTGTGTGCACAGAGTGGGCCCGCACCTGTCTTAACGGGTTGCCTGCGTCCCCTGCTAAAATTTAAGAAAATTCCATTTTTTGCATTTTTTCTCTTAGATTTTGCTTTTTCTTAGTTTTTACTGCCCAGATCCATTAGTCTCCTGTCAAAGATCTTCACCTAAGCTTGTTTCATTGGCATTCCTGCTTTAAGCTTTCATCAATTGGGTGTTTTGAGTCTCTTTTTTGAGAAATTCTTGATTTGTTTTCCTTTGGTCATTACTTGGAGGTTTCTCTCAGTCCTTTCACAATTTTGCATCTTTTTGCTTTCATTTTTGCAAAAAAATTTCCCCCTCATTCGCCGGGGGGGCTAAATTGTGTATGAGTGTTAATCGCCTTTGAGTGTTCTTATTTTTTGATCTTTGGAACTCGCACCCAATTTTCTCAACTTGCACTTGATTGGTTCTTA
Organism: Pinus tabuliformis; assembly: GCA_031772625.1. Taxonomy (NCBI): domain Eukaryota; kingdom Viridiplantae; phylum Streptophyta; class Pinopsida; order Pinales; family Pinaceae; genus Pinus; species Pinus tabuliformis. The sequence continues at coordinate 1,705,140,819 of CM062816.1, read as the reverse complement.
GATCACATTAGAATTGTCTTGTGTTTGAGAATTCTCTTGCATAGATCACATTTGTATAATTAGAATTCTCATTCTCAGAAAATTAATGAAAAATGTGCATAGATTACATTTGCATACTTTTCAAGTGAATTGTGCATAGATTACAATTGCATAGTTTACATTCTGGAAAATCAATCGTAGATTTAGATCAGTTTTCGTTGATTTGAATTTACACAAAAATAAAAAAAATTATTTTGGAATTGATTTGCATTAGTTTTTCTTGATAAAATTAGTGCATTAGAGAATTTGTTATATTTTCTCTTAGTGATCAATTTTTTGCATTGTTGGAAGTGAATGGAAACTCTCTCCTTACTTTAGTTAGGATTCATCGAATTGAAAAGATTACATTATCATATTCGATTGCATTCAGTTGAGTCGGGTCATAACACCATTGGTTTCATATCCATTTACCCATTTGAGTAATAACAGCCTTAATAACACAACGCTTAATTAAAATTCATCTAGTAATTTTTACATTTCTAGGACTCTGATACACCAACATAGCTTAGGCTAGTGTCTTGGAGTAGGAGAGTAATTAACTCTCCAAGACAGCAAAACCAAACAAGTAGCTCATCTTGTGGTAGGATAAATCCAACTGTTACATTTGTGCTCTGGGAAAGCTCCTCTTAAAGGAGAAGCACGAGACCGTGTCCGAACCAGTGAGGGGATCAATCCTCCTTCATTGGGAAAGACGCCAGATACGCACGTACTACAAACGGTAAACCTCGGATTATTGTCGAGGAGCCTGGGATCACTTTTCGGTAAAACCTTGGATTATTATCAAGGAGCCGGTAAGGGGATTGAGCTTGTTACTCTGCCCTTGCGTGCTATCGGGTCATAGACTGTTCCCCCAGGTATATTTGTTGCTGTTGGTAACCTTAGTGACCATTATCTTTAGGATTCTACCCAAGGTGACGGTGGAGGGAAGATCCCACTGTACCTGGAGCAGACGTCGGCTAGATTCACTTGGATTTTCTGGGGGGTTCACTTCACTCGAGACGGTTAAAGTGGAGGAACTTGGTCCAGTCTATTCATTAAGCAGGTTGCCGGGGTAACTGTTCCACCCACCACTTCTGTACTGAATTCGGCAATGTTGGGCTTCATCACCAACTAGTGTTTTCGGTCTGGAAGGTTACTGTTTGTGTGTGGTTTGACTCCTAGATTTGATAGTGCGTGTTAATTTGTTTGTTTTTACTTTTAGAGACCATAGGTGTGAATTGTGAATTTTAATTTTTAGGTGTGAATTGTGAATTGTTAATTTTAGTTTTAAAAGTTGTTACTAAAATTCACTGAAGTTGAAAATAATGGCAAATGTTCCGGAATTTACCAACCTAGGAACCCCTCCTAACGAGAATCCTAGTACTTTTCCTTACTTTGGAAATGTTGGTCCTCCTTATATGGCTACTTTGTCATTACCTGGATTTACAATAGGTTTACCGATATGGTTATTTTCAACTTCGTTGGCCCAAAGTACTCCAATTGTTCCACCTCAACCGAATGCTTCACCTCAACAGAGTTCACCATCTCAGCATCACCAACCTTTTGTTGACCCTTTACCTTCTTCGCCTAATTTTTCTTCCTCCATTTCTTCTTCTTCGCCTGGTAAAAGCCTTGACGCTAGTAACCAGGTGTCTAAGAAGAAGAAGAAAGGGAAGAAGAAGAAGAAGAAGAAGAAGCAAGATAAGAAAGAAGTCAACCAACCAACCGCGACTGTAAGTGTTAGTTGTGTTGAGGAAAACTCCGACATGCATCGTAAACCCAAATACCCTTGCAGGCTTTGTAAGGGTGACCACTTCCTTGTCAATTGTCCTGGTATTCCAAAGGTCTTGGAAGTATGGTCAGAAAAATTTCATCAACTTTCCGTTGATCCATCAACCAGTGATAGTCAGGTTCCTGGGAAAAAGGGTAAAGTTAGGTTTCCTTGTAAGTTATGCAAAGGGAGTCATCAAACTCACATTTGCCCTCACATGGATGAAGCCTCAACATTGTTGGAAAACCTTACTGTTCCACAGCAAGAATTTCCAACTGGTTACCGTAAACTTTCTCCCAACCTACCGTCAACTGACGGAGTGATTGATCTAATTTCAAGTACAGTCGATCACACTCTTCCATTGGAGAGTGAAACTCATGTCACTCAGGTTGATGATCAATTAGTTGATCAAGTGGTCGATTCAATTTCACATTCGGTCGATCACACTCTCCCTTTCGAGAGTAAATTTCATACCGCTGATGTTCTTCTTGTTACATCAGATTCTTCTATGCCGGGGGGCATTTCACCTGTTTCTACAGAACCCCCTCCAAGTACTGAGGTCTTTTCCTTTGATTGGAATAGACTAACAGAACCTCGTCTTCCCTCCTCCATCCCTTTCCAAATCGTTGTTAAGGTTGGTGGTAGGGACATACATCGTACTCAGGTAGATGAAGGTGCTTCTGTTAGTATTTTATCCTCAACTATTTGGAAAGCTTTGGGTTCCCCTCAGCTTGCACCTATTACGCAGAATCTGAAATCTTTTAACAGAACCATTAGGGAACCTTTAGGGATCCTTCCTGAGTTTTCCATTACTTTGGAAGGTAAAACTGTTTGTATTGATCTTATGGTAGTTCGAGGTCCCTTGGATTTCAATTTACTCCTTGGGCGAGACTATGTTTATGCAATGAAAGCTGTCGTATCGACACTCTTTCGCGTGATGTCTTTCCCTCACAATGGCAGTATTGTGACTGTAGACCAGCTTTCATTCCCTGGTCTTGTTTCAACTACCAATAATGTGACACCCCTAAATGTTCCTGATTCTAAAGTGGTATCTACCCTGCCACGGGTTAATTATGTGGCAACTGGTCCCATGTTTTCAGTTACCGATGTAAGTGAGCCTCTCACTGTTGATTTAGATCCGGTAATTGACATGGAAAACTCTATGGGATTATTTGAACACGATGTTCTTATCCCTTTTGAGTCCCTTGACATGTGTTCCTTCCAGAGAAGTATTCTTCCTTCTGATGAAGACCTCTTGGAAGCCATGATCAAGGTGTGTCCATTGACATGTCTTTCTTCCGGTTGGAAGCCATGATCAGTGGCAACGAGGATAGTTTCTTCTAGTCTCAACCTCGTTAAAAAATGAAACTGGATGTCATGAGCATAGTTCCTTGTCTTGTGTCAAGCTCATTAAAAAATGAAACAAGGAGCGCGAGGATAGTTTTTTCCTGTATCAACCTCATTAAAAAATGAAATTGGATGTTACGAGGAAAGTTCCTTTTACTGTGTCAACCTCGTTAAAAAATGAATCAGTGGGTGAGGAAATTTCCTTTTACTGTGTCAACCTCGTTAAAAAATGAATCAGTGTGTACGAGGATAGTTTTTTCCTGTATCAACCTCGTTAAAAAATGAAACAGGCTAGTATGAGGATAGTTCCAGTTACTGAGTCAACCTCATTAAAAAATGAATCAGCTAGATTTTAGGATATGTAGATAGATTGTAGAAAGTAGGATTTTGAGGATAGTTCCTATTATTGAGTCAACCTCATTAAAAAATGAATCAGGTATGAGGATAGTTCCTGTTACTGAGTCAACCTCGTTAAAAAATGAATTAGGTATGAGGATAGTTCTTTTCTTGTGTCAACCTCCTTAAAAATGAAACAACTCCCTTTTCAAGTTAAATATTGAAAGTAAACCTTCATTCCATCCATCTGGTTGAATGCAATGAAGCCTGGGGGGCATGTACCTCGCTTTGCATCATTAAACTTGGGGCATGCGAACTTTTTGAGCATAATTCCTTGTCTTGTGTCAAGCTCGTTAAAAAATGAAACAAGGGTAGGTTAAGTAGGTAGATTGTAGAGAGTAGTCATGAGCATAGTTCCTTGTCTTGTGTCAAGCTCATTAAAAAATGAATCAAGGATTTTAGAGCATAGTTTCTTGTCTTGTGTCAAGCTCGTTAAAAAATGAATCAAGGTTTTTAGGGTATAGTTCTTTGTTAGGTAGATTGTAGAGTAGTTATGAGCATAGTTCCTTGTCTTGTGTCAAGCTCATTAAAAAATGAATCAAGGATTTTAGAGCATAGTTCCTTGTCTTGTGTCAAGCTCGTTAAAAATGAATCAAGGTTTTTAGAGTAAAGTTTTTGTTAGGTAGATTGTAGAGTAGTTATGAGCATAGTTCCTTATCTTGTGTCAAGCTCATTTAAAAAATGAAACAAGGGTTTTGAGGATAGTTCTTTTCCTGTGTCAACCTCACTTAAAAATGAAACAACTCCCACAAGATCTTGAAAGTAAAGCTTCATTCCATCCACCTCATTGAATGCAATGAAGCTTGGGGGGCATGTACCTCGTTTTGCATCATTATGCTGGGGGCATGCGAACTTATAACAAGCATAGTTTTTCGTTTCAAGCTTGCGTAAACATGAAACTGAATTCGAGCATAGTTCTTTTCCTGTGTCAAGCTCGTTAAAAAATGAAACAAATCCTCCTCTACTTGAGTCGAGAGATTGACTAGATCTCATAAATGTTAAGTGTTTAGGTTAGTTATTTCAGTTTTTGCATAATTTTCTTACAGTTTTAGGTCGGGTCTTTCAAATGATCTCGTACTTGAACCTTCATTTCATCCACCGTAGTTGAATGAAATGAAGCTGGGGGGGGCATGCGCTCTAGCAGTTACGCTTAGGGGGCATCAAGCATAGTTTTCTCTCTGTTTTAAGCTTGAGTAAAAATGAAACTACTTTGAAGTATAGTTTTTCTCTGTTTCAAGCTTTTGTAAAAATGAAACCTATTTCGAGTCAATTTCAGTTATTTTCAAGACTCGTTAAACTCATGAAAATCCCGCGATTATTTTGCTATTTTTCATTCTCGTAAAACAAATGAAAATGCCGAGTTCTTTCCGTCTTTTCCTGCTCGTAAATTAAATTGAAAGTCGGCCACATGAGTACATTTTTATCATTTTTTCGAACTCGTTAAAACTTACGAAAAAGTGAAACCTTGGAGTTCTCTTTTAAGCCCATTTCAGACTCTCAAAATATGAAAAGATCGCTGAGCGTTTCTTTTACACTCGTTAAAACGGAATTAAAAGACGGTCCCCTTATAGCCCTTTTCTGACCGTAAAAACAGGAAAAGGTTGCCGGGTTTTTGTCATTTCAAACTCGATACTGGAAATAAAACGACGTGTCCTTGATCGCTTTTTACTTTTCAGGTCAGTGGCACTAATTATGAAAGTACTCCTTGGTCGCAAGATCAAGCGGTTCTCCCAGGTATTATTTTATACTTTTTCGGGCTTGGGGGACACAAATCTACGAAAAAGTTCAACTTGGAGTCTTCTTAAGTTTTTCAGACTCTCTAAAATTGAAAAACGCCGAGTTTCTCCTATACTGGACTCATTAAACATTTCACAGTAAAGGACTTGTTCAATTACAAACAGGAACGAACCACTCCTTCCTAGGGTTCGAATCAAAACTAGGTTGGACTCATCCGAAGGATGAGCTTATAATCAAGCATATGTTATCCTCCTCAAGCTTGTTAAAAATAAAGAGGTACTTGCCAGAAATGGTGGGGGAAAAGAGAGAAGAATGAGCCTATTTGTTATTCTTTGTCTCAGAAGAAACTTTATTACCACTCTTGGACACGACGCTTTTCATTCACCTGGGTTGGGAAATCCTTTGCCTCACAGTTGATCAAACCACATTGAAAGTCTTCAGCCGGGTTCCGGGGATTAACTTTGAGTCATTCGTCACCAAGCCATCTGTTGTGTCGTTATGTGTTCAAGAGGTCTGCAAGAAAAACTTTCATCTGCAAAATACTTGTCATCCATTTGACCATCCCTGAGTCAGTCCTTACAGCAACATTTTCTTCAACTTGAATTGTGATTTCGTGTTGTGGGCTTGCCTGCAACGGGTCGCTTTCTATCGACATCAGCACATTATCTAGAGAGATGACTTAGAAATCGTCAGTACCTTGAAGTCTGCATGCATCAATGGCAGGTTTCTCACCTTTGACGTCAGTTTACATCATTGACTTTCGATCGAAGGACTCCATGAAATGTTCGACATCAACTCATTCATTCACATCTCATGGATTGTACTGGGTACTTTGAGAACCATTGACATCACTGGTGGTCTCTCTCACACTTGTTAACAGTTTACATCATCGACTGGTAATCAAGTGGTTTCTACCATGTTCGACATCAACTTATTTATTCGCATGGCTAGAATCGTACCAATTCGGGAAGAAGAAAAGAAGACCCTGGATCTAGTTTCCACCATCCAGGCTACGAGGAGTTTTGTATTCATTATATAGTAGACCAATTATAAACAGATGGCTGCGTCCATACTGTGTCTACACAAGTCTATGATTATGATGTACTGCAAGATCATTCCTGTATCAGAGTAGTTAGTCAGTTAGTTAAAGTTTTGATCTGAGTATGGGAATGCCTACCTCAGTGATGATATAATCTTATACATGTATTTTGTGTTGAAAATTGCAGGTTCTGACCAGGCTCTCCACGAGATAATCCTTGAAATGATAAAGCGCTTCACCCTTCCTAGATTTACAAAACCCTAATCTATTACAGGCTTCGCACTTTAGGGGGCAATCTGTTACACTAAAAAATGTCACCATGATTATTTACAGTTAGTATGGCTCTATCAACAGTCATGCTATCCTCTTAGGCAAGTCTTATGCCTCTGCTCTCCATGTCAAACTCCAAAAAGAGAGAAAGTCTTTATAAATGTATTTATCTCTGGGTACGCAGGTTCTCTCAACCTTACCTGCGGGTACGCACCCAATGTTCACAAAAGCTGCGTCCTTGGACGCTCTGTATGTAAAGGGGCAGGTGCGTCCCCCTGTAAAGGTCAAAATGCGCAAGTTTCATCTTTAAAAAGTTACTTGTGGTCATTTCTAGAGCATTCTAGAAGGTTGTTCGACGTGTATTGAGCGCCTCCAGATGGTTCATGTATCCCTACCAAAGAGGAACTTATCCCATCAAGAGAGGAGCTATCCCATCCAAAGAGGGGATTATCCCATTGATGGTGGACCTGATTAACTTCGTCTTGGGCACTATAAATACAGGCATTGGGCCAGAAGGAGGGGAGGTTGAAAGCTAAACATTTCTAAGGGTAGATGCTGCAGGAATTAGGACTCCCATTTAGAAGCTTGTGAAGAGAGATTCCCATCCTTACTTGTTCCATTTGGAAGTGGGTGAGCTTTGTCAAAGTAAAGGAGAACTCTTGATGGACCCTGGGAGGGACTTGCACAACACCAAGGCTCAGGTTGTAATTGTTCCTTTTGTTTCCTATTAATGCAAATGAGTCCATTCTTCTCAATAACTTGTTATTTATGAGTTGTTTCATGTACTCCTTGGTCTATGTGTTAAATATGTTTTATTCTATGAGATTATCAAGTGCTATTTAATCGTTTGATTGTTAGTGGATGCAGGTTTCAAAGTGAAGGAGGAGCTCATCCGGATCCGCGGAGCTGGACTGCTACAACAGCGTTGGACTACAGGTAGGATCTAAACACTTGATTTCTTATATAGTAAATGCATGTTTAGAGAAGGATTGCTCTTGTTTGTCTTGTTTGTCACTAGAGAGTCTTAGGCTCCTAGGGAGGTTGATTTGTGTCCGCACTATCGACTCTTTCCGCCTGACAGGTACCGGTTGTAAACTTCATTAATGTGATTCCAATCACAATGTGGAACCTCATACAATATGAAGTGTAAAATAGTTCAATCTCATCTCTCTTTGAGGCCATAGAATGAATGTTAAGGATTGGGTCCTCATTAGAGGTAGTGTACCCTAAAATGGGAGGAGAGGAGACTTCCATGGGTAGGCCAAGATGAAGAATATTTCTTTCAATAAGATAGTGGAGGGAGATTATTTTTAAAATTAGTTCCAGGTGATGTATAATGTGCTTTGTAGTGTTGATCACATACTTTATCTTGGCATTATTTTCTTGTTAAGCTAGTCAGTGAACTCATCTTTCTAGCAATTCTAGCACAATGTCTAGTTTAGAACACCACATTGGGCTTCAATGAAGTCCTTCTTATTCTTCTTAGTCTACATTGTACCATGTTAAAATTCATTGAATATGCGGAAACCTTGCATATGGTGAAAGTTGGCCATCATGATTGCACAATATTTTATTTCCCTAGAAACTTTCCCAGGCTTCACCCAATCTCTACCCACCATGCAATTAAAAATGCAAAAAAAATCACTAGAAATCAAGAGAGTAGGAATGTTAGCATTATTCCCAACTCCAAACTCCAACTACATGCAGGGATGTTCATGGACATAGATGCTTTCATAGACACTAGAGAAGAAAATATCTTATCAGGATCCAAGCTTTAGGGAAACACCTACATACTAGTTTCAATGTCCAATTGATAGGATGGAATGTGATTATTCCCAAATGAAAATCATGGGGTTTAAATTCCCAGATTTATCATTGCAACCACACTTGTACTATGTATTACCTCTCCCTGCTAAGGTATGGGTAGGAAAGAATGATGAAAATGCCAATACATAAATTTCTGATTTGTATTTTTTACTGTGTCATGGTGATGGTTGCACTCCATTTATAAAATCATGGTTATAGGGGTAGCATAGGGATGAACTCCTCATTTATCTCACACAGGCCTTACACTAGCTTATTCCTTAGTTAGCTTCAACATTGTTAACTTCTTTTGATCTTGGTGAATATGAAAAAACTCTATATGATCCATGACATGAATTTCAGATAATTGTTTTGGACGAGCCTATTCAAGTGTTGGAAATAATACTGAGAGGGGGGTGAATCAATATTATCAGATCAAGAATTTTTCTTTTTTCATAATCAGATTTATATATGCTACTTTAGAGAGGGGAACTAGCGTGTGCATGCAACTATCTTTAAGGCAACCAACATTTATGTAGGAAACCTATGATTCAGTTAATTCATCATATGTTGATATTTAATCAGTGCATCAGTACTTCATCAATCATTAAACAGTTACCATGTGTAGTATAAACATAATAAACCATTACACATAAGAAACACACATGAACACCAAGGTGGAAACCCAATGTGGGTGAAAACCACCTACTGCTGTCGTCTCTGTCTTCTTTTAATAACAAGAAAATATGTTTACAATCTTGTACTGGTGTAGTCTCATACTAGTACGCATGCTTCTACCTGCAGAAGGTTACAACCTTCTCTCGTTCTCCAACTTCTACTAGAAGGGAGCTACAACCCCCTAGCTCTTGTACTAGCCAATATGTTTACTATTATGTAGGTTCCAGCCTACAGAAAACTCCACTCTTCCACTAGGGACCACGTTTCATAAATTTTTAGTTTGGATGCTCCTGGCACATATCAACACATATGAGGACCTTGACTCATCAATAACCCATCAGAAATTTAGAAACTCAAACTTCATCAACCAAGATGTAGTTAATCTGAAACAATCAGATCATTTTCATCAGAACACTGTGTTGAACCCAAAAACCTATATCAACATTCATAACCAACTGAAACCTCAAAAATTCATGTGTCAAACTGTATACGCTACCTCAATGACAAAAACCTGCATGTATATGCCACTTCCTTCAGCCCAACCTTCGTATACATCTAAATATTTTGAATCATAACATCTATGAATCATAAACTGTACCAACCAGCAGTATGCTGAACATCTACTATCAACTTACAAAACTTTAGATAGGCAGGAAACAAAAAAAAATTCTTCTCACTTATACAATCAATCAAATATCAACCTCCTTATGCATTCAGATTTAGATTTAGATCTAAAAAGACTTCATTGACAAGCAATAGTAAAATAGAAGCAACAATAAATCAACAATACTGATCTGATAGATTAGTCATTTTTGAACATCAAGCCTTTTTTTTGTATATGCTACTTGAAAGAATTGAACCTACATGTATATGGTCTTTTGCCAAGACGAACCTGCGTACAGATCTGCAAATATTGATTGAGAACTTGGCTGCAATTCCAGACTTCAGACAAACCTAGATCATGATAGATAATGAATAAAACAGATGCAAAACATCAGATCTAGACTCAACCAATATTAGATCATTCAAGAATAATTCATTTCAGGTCTCATGATCCTGATCCAATATTGAACTCAAGGAGCACATAAATATTTCAGATCTAGTCCCAAACATAACCCTGCAACATAAAATATACTTCAAATAGAAGTATTCCTTAGAATCTTATTCACTTGCACATCTAGCCTTATGATCCTCTTCTCTTTATATAGTTTTTGGCCTTTCTCAATACCATGGACTGAATCCACTTAGGACCAATACCTTGGATCAAATACCACCAACTGAATACCTCGGACTAAATACCTAGGGTCAATATCATGGTCCAAATATACCTTGAAGGAAATACCTCGGACCAAAACCTAGGTTTTCCAATCATGTACACGCTTCTCTTTCTGTGGGAGTGCGTGTATATGTATACGCTCTTTTTGTTATGTTGAACAGTGTGCATATGTTGTTTTGACTAAGTGGACCAGTGTGTATCAACTTTTTCCTTTACCTTCTTTAACCTAATAAGTAGACCTTAGTTCCATCATTTTGTTCTTTTGTACCATTGACCTGTAACCTCTGAATATACATGTTGTATTGTGAGTTTCCTTTTACCAAAACTGAATTGACCTCTGAGTGAGTTTCCATCAAGGACAACACTTGTATCATAGTTCCAACAATATCCTCCTTTGGACCTGATGGCAACCATGATGGTGTTGACTACTGTAAGCTGTAAAGACTATTAGAGATATGATACAACACAAAAGTACCAAAATACCATCCCCCTTTGACATTAAGGGCAAAGGGTAGACCACTCTACTCTCCTCCTTTGCATGATGCTATTTATACTCCCTAGGAGTACATGCCGAGTCTGCAGAGAGATGATTCAATATAATAACATGACACTATAACTCAACAAAGTGAGTATGACCTCCCTATGACCATGAACTCATACATACATCAATCACCCAACCAAGTGGGGATACACCATATTTGACTAATCTGCCCAACCGAGTGGGGATATACTAAAGTTTATACATGACAGAAATACAACAATTATTACATCATCCATCCCAAGGATATTGGGGAAATAAATTAGATTATATGACCAATAGAACTCATTGAAATATAGACCATCACAGAAGAATTTATATCACACTAATGACTGATGCAACTAAGAAATAGTTGAGTTCAGCAACCATAATGCCAACAATGTGGAATGTGAACGCTCCCCCTGAACCTGTGCTACCACTGTTTTTTTGTTCGAAAAACATATACGCACTTTCAACCAAGGCAACCTGCGTGTACCCACACATATACTATATGAAACCAGCGTGTCGTAAACTTCCTCTCAAAAACTGGATTTAACGCTCGGATGATGTAGCAACAACTACTAGCTTTTGTCTGAGATATTCAAATGTTTCTCTGGGAAGTGGTTTAGTGAATATATCAGAAACCTGTTCTTTGGAGGCGACATACTCCAATTTGACCTTTTGTTTAAGCACTTGTTCTTGTAGAAAATGGTACTTCATGGGTATGTGCTTGGCCTTGCAGTGCATGACTGGATTCTTTGAAATACTGATGGCACTTGTATTATCTCATAGAATGGAGATGGGTGGAGTACGTGTGATGTGAATGTATTGCAGAGTTTGCATCATCTAAAGTAGTTGTGTGCAGTAATATGTAGTAGCCACATATTCTACTTCAGCTGTAGATAAAGAAATTGAACTTTGTTTCTTGTTGAACCAAGACACTAACCTGGAACCCATATAGAATGCACTACCACTAGTGATTTTTCTATCATCAACACTTCTTGCACAATCTGCATCTGTATCTACAAGAAGAGTAAGATCTACATGTCTAGGATACAATAATCCAAAGTCTTGAGTTCCTTGAATATATTTGAAAATTATTTTGATTGCTTAAAGGTGTGATTCCTTTGGATTAGCTTGTAATCTTCCAACTATTCCTACTACATGCATGATGTCAGGTCAGGTACCTGTTAGATAAAGTAGATTGCCAATCATGGATCTGTAAGTTGGCTGATGTACTGCTATTGATTCATCATTTGAGCTGAGATTGCATCCTGTTACCATTAGAGTACATACAGGTTCAAAATCTTCCATTCCATACTTTTTCAAGATCTGCTTGAGATATTTGGTTTGTGAAACAAAAATACCATCTTTAGTTTGTTGAACTTGTAGACCAAGAAAATAGGTAAGTTCACCAACCAAGGACATTTCAAATTCTCGCTGCATTACTGAAGCAAAATTTTGACTCATGGATTCTTCATTGCTACCAAAAATGATACTATCAACAGAAACAATAATAATTAGCAATTTATCATTTTCAATCTTTGTATATAAATTTCTATCTGCGGAACCTTTTGTAAAACCTTATTGGTGTAGATATTTGTCAAGGTGGTAATACCAAGCCCTCGGAGCCTGTTTCAGACCATAGAGAGCCTTTTTGAGTCTGCATACAAGCTTTGCATCATTTCCAAGAATGAATCCTTATGGTTATTCAATATAAACTTCTTCTTCTAAATCTCAATTAGGGAAGGCTGATTTTACATCCATTTGGTATACTTTGAATTTACGAAAACTGGAAAGAGCAAGAAACATTCTTATGGCTTCAAGTCTGGCAACAGGTGAAAAATTTTCTTCAAAATCTATACCTTCTTGTTGAGCATATCCTTTACAAATAAGACTGGCCTTGTTTCTAATGACTTCTCCATTTTCATTTAGCTTTTTCTTGAGTATCCATTTAGTTCCTATAATATTTTTATCATGAGGTGTAGGAAATAATTCCCAAGTGTCATTCTTTTCAATTTGATTAAGTTCTTCATCCATGGCCTTGACCCACCATTCATCTTTGGATGCCTCATTTTCATTTTGAGGTTTGGTAGAGGATAGTAATGCTAAATAGCTTGAGGTCCCTGTAATAGTTCTTCTTGTCTGTACACCAGCCTCCCTTTCTCCTAAAATTTGAGTTTCTGGATGATTTTTTTGAACACACCTGGACAGAGTCTTTTCTTCTACCATTATATATTCTTCTGGTGCTTCATTGGTTTCTTCTTCAATATAATTTTGATTTGATGTGGGAAAGTAATGCCCATCTTCCTCATTTTCATAATCTTCTGTTGATTTTATCTGTTTTGGATTTCTACATGCTTCATCAACTACAACATTAATGCTTTCAACAATTTTCCCAAGTCTTTTATTATGACTTTTATATCCTTTACTTCTGGAAGATAACCAAGAAGAGTCCCTTCATCTTCTCTGGGTTCAAACTTACCATGTTTTTCATTAGTCCTTTTGATAAAACATTTTCTTGCAAAAGCTTTAAAGTATTTTACAGTTGGAGTCTTACCATACCAAAGTTCATGTGGAGTCTGAGTGCTATTTACCTGAACATTTGCTTCGTTGATGATAGTCATGGCAGCGAATGTAGATTCACCCCAGAAGCTTGCAGGATTTCCAAATTCATCTAGCATGGCTCGAGCCATTTGTTGAACTATTATGTTCATCCTTTCTACTACACCATTTTGCTAAGGTGTTCTCGCTATGGAGAATTCCCTATTTATTCCATGTTGTTCACAAAATTCAAAGAATTCATCCGATATAAATTCCCCTCCTAGATCAGATCTGAGGCATTTGATTTTTTGATCTAATTCATTTTCAACCAAAGCTTTGAAGGCTTGGAACTTTTCAAATGCTTCATCTTTATGCTTTCGAAGACCTATTCAACACATTCTGGAAAACTCATTAATGAACAAAATAAAGTATTCTTCTCCACGAGGTGACTTTTTCCTTGTTGGTCCACATAAATCAGTATGGATAAGTTCAACAAGCTCACTAGATGACCCTTCTTTTCCCATGAAGTGAACTCTGGTTTGCTTACCGATTTGACATGGTTCGCATATTTTATTTTCTAGGATGCTGATATCTAGAAGATCATGAATAGCCATGAGTCTACATGCTTTTCTTATTTGAGAAAAACTTAGATGTTCCAATCTTCTATGCCAGAACTAGATTTTATCACTTTTGCTTAGATAGCACTATTGTTGTCCTCCTTTGAGCATGTATAATTTGTTTGGAGTTCTTATACCTTTGATCACGGTCTCTCCTATATCAAGCTCACGAACAACACATCCGTTTGATCAAAACACCAATTTATTTCCTTGATCACACATTTGACTGACACTCAACAGGTTATGCTTTAAACCATCTACACACATAACATTTCCAGCTTTAACCTTTTCTTTCAAGAAAAAAAAACCTTTACCTTTTATGACAACTGGAGTGTCATTTCCAAATGAGACATTCTTTTCCTTTTCTAAGGCATTATATGAGTGAAGTTTCTCTTTTTCACCTGCCATATGTTTGGAGCATCCACTGTCGATGTACCACTGATTCTCTTGTCCTTCTGCATACAAGGTTATACCACATATTTCTATTTGAGATTCTTTCCATCTCCATATCTTGGGTTTTAATAGCGTTTTCTTCTTCTAAGGTGTTTGCTGAAATTTTCTCTTGCATTCAGATTCTTCATGACCAAAGTTGTTACAAATTGAGCAATCTATTTCATTTTCAAGAGGAGAAAAGTTACTATAGAAACTTCTCTTGATCCCTGTTACATTCCTTTGATTTTGTGCTTCTCTAGTCATGATGGTTTTGTAAGCAATGCATTGAGCATATTTGTGTCCAAAATTATGACATGAAAAACATTTCCCATTAAAGAAGTTTCTGCGACTATCAAATATATTTACCTGTTGATTGTAGTTTCTATTGATATTCATCTTTGGAGAAAATTGAGTATGATTTGCCTGAGGTTGGTTGTGGCTTCTATTGATATTCAACATTGGAGAAAATTGAGTATGATATACCTGGTGATCAGCTTTATGCCTTTGCTAACGATTGTCATATTGTTCACTGGTCTTTACTGCATCATGATAGCTTTTGGTGGAGGTTGACAGCTTCTGTGATTGAGATGCTTCTTCAGTATATCCAAGACCTATCTGTATCAGAGGAGAATGTTGAACTTTGATAATTTCATTTAAATTTTCTCATCCCTTAGCAAATCTAAGACTAAGAGATTTTGTTTTCTCAAGATCTTTTCTTCGACCCACAATTTCACATTCTAGTTTTTCATTGTGTTTTTATTTTTCAGAAAATTGGTATGTCAAGGTATCTATGATCATATTCTTTTCTTGTAAATAGATTTCGAGTTTAGAGATTTCTTCATGAAATTTTTCCTCTTCTAAAGCATCCCAAAAATCATCATTTTCATAAGACATGAGAAGTCTATAATCATCACTATTAGATAAAACATCGCTATCCTCTTCTAAACTATCCCAAAAATCATCACTATCATAAGCCATGAGAAGTCTGTAATCTTGACCAGTTTCATCTTCATCACTATTAGATAAACCATCACTATATTCATGAGTACAATAACTCCTTCTACTCATAACTTGTTTCCTATTCCCTTTTGCATACTCCTTTCCTTTTTCATATTTATCATTATGAGGACATCTAGCAGCATAATGACTGACTCTACTAGAGGCAAAGCATTTGAAAGGTTGCTTACCTCTAAACCTTCCAGAACCCTGTTGAAGCTTCTTGACAAAATTTACCTCATCTTCTTCTTCTGAAATTTGTCCTGATTCATTGTGTTCTTCCTTTTCTTTTCCTTTTGTTGAAGCTTTAAATGCGACTTCTCTCATATATGATGGACCTCCTTTTATCATCTCAAAAGCAGTTAGGATTTTGTGAAGCTGTGTCATAGTAATATTCTGCAGATCTTGTTTTTCTTCGATGGCAGATACTTTTGATTCAAATTTAGTAGACAAGGATCTTTAAATTTTCTCAACTATGGTAACTTCCTTTATTCCTTCACCTAGTTTCTTCATACAATTAGCAACCTCATCTATACGTAAGAAGTAACTAGTGATATTCTCATCACTATGCATCTTAAGAGTTTCATACTGAATTCTGAGAGTTTGAAGCTTAGCACGTTTTACCTGAGAGTCTCCTTCATAGCTCTGAACAATTTTGTCCCATATATCTTCGGTTGATTTGAGCTGCATGACTTTGACAAATTCTGATTGTGACAAACTGCCCAATAAAGTATTGATAGCATTGCCATTGGTTTCATATTTCTTTTTACTTGCGTTATCTGTAGGAATTGTTGTTGGAAATTAATATCCTCCTTCCACAATTTCCCAGACATCTGTTCCAAGAGATTGTACATAGGATTTGGTTCTTATTTTCCAATAACAAAGTTTCTCCCATCGAAGATTGGCGGTCTGATGGATCCCATGCTTTCATGATTATTCATCTTGATGGATCTTCCTTTAAGCAATGAAGCTTCTTTTGAAGAACTTGGCTCTGATACCAGTTGTTGGAAATAATACTCAGATGGGGGGTGAATCAATATTATCAGATCAAGAATTTTTCTTTTTCATAATCATATTTATATATGCTACTTTAGAGAGGGGAACTAGCGTGTACATGCAATTGTCTTTAAGACAAGAAACATTTATGTAGTAAACTTATGATTCAGTTAGTTCATCATATGTTGATCTTTAATCAGTGAATCAATACTTCATCAATCATTAAATAGTTACCATGTGCAGTAAAAACATAATAAACCATTACATATAAGCAACACACATGAACACCAAGATTTAAGGTGGAGACCGAATGTGGGTGAAAACCACCTGCTGCTATCATCTCTGTCTTCTTTTAATAATAAGAAAATCTATTTACAATCTTGTACTGGTTCAAACTCATACCAGTACGTAGGCTTCTACGTGCAAAAGGTTACAACCTTCTCTCATTCTCCAGCTTCTACTGGAAGGGAGCCAGAACCCCCTAGCTCTTGTACTAGCCAATATGTTTACTGGTACGTAGGTGCCAGCTTATAGAAAACTCCACTCTTCCACCAAGGAACACGTTTCATGAATTTTCAGACTAGATTCTCCTGGCACATATCAAGACATATGAAGACCTTGACTCATCAATAACCCATCATAAATTTGGAAACTCAAACTTCATCGACCAACATGTAGTTAATCTTAAACAATCAGATCACTGTCACCAAAACTCTGTGATGAACCCAGAAACCTGTATCAACATTCAAAACCGACTGAAACCTAAAAAATTCATGTGTCGGACTATATATGCTACTTCAATGAAGAAAACATGCATGTATACACCACTTCCTTTAGCCCAACCTACGTATACCTCTAAATATTTTGAATCATAAAATCTTTGAATCACAAACTATACCAACCAGCAGTGTACTGAACATCTACTATTAACTTACAAAACTTTACATAGGCAAGATACAAAAAACACTTCTTCTCACTTATACAATCAATCAAATATCAACCTCCTTATGCATTCATATTTACATTCAGATCTAGGAAGACTTCATTGACAGATAATAGTAAAATAGTAGCAATAATAAATCAGCAATACTGATATGATAGATCAGTCATCTCTAAACATCGAGGCTTTCTTTTGTATATGCTACTTGAAAGAACAGAACCTACGTGTATACGCTCTTTTGCTGAGATGAACCTTCCTATAGATATGCAAATATTGACTCAAAACTTTGTTGAAATTCTAGACTTCAGACAAACCCAGATCATGATAGATAACGAATAAAATAGATGCAAAACATCAGACCTAGCCTCAACCTATATCAGATAATTCAATAATAAATCATTTCAGGTCTCATGATCTTGATCCAATATTGAACTTAAGGTGCACATAAATATTTCAGATCTAGTCCCAAACATAACCCTGCAACATAAAATACACTTCAGATAGAAGTATTCCTTAGAATCTTATTCACTTGCACATCTGGCCTTATGATCCTCTCTTCTTTATATAATTTTTGGCCTTTCTCAATACCATGGACCGAATCCACTTAGGACCAATAGCTTGGATAAAATACCACGGACCGAATACCTCGGAGTAAATACCTAGCATCAATATCATGGTCCAAAGATACCTTAGACCAAATACCTTGGACCAAAACCTAGGTTTTCCAATCATGTATGAACTTTTTTTTTTTCTGTGGGAGTGCGTGTATCTTTTTGTTATATGGAACAATGTGTATACACTGTTTTGACTAAGTGGACCAGCGTGTATTAGCTTTTTCCTTTACCTTCGTTATTCTAATCAGTAGACCTTAGTTCCATCTTCCTGTTCTTTTGTACCATTGCCCAATAACCTCTGAATATACATGTTGTACTGTGAGTTGCCTTCTACCAAAATTGAATTGACCTCTGAGTGAGTTTCCATCAAGGACAACACTTGTATCATAATGCCAACAATCTCCCCCTTTGGACTTGATGGCAACCATGATGGTGTTGACTATTGCAAGCTGTAAAGACTGTTAGAGATACCATATAACACCCAAAGAGAAAAATACTCTTCCCCTTTGACATCAAGGGGAAAAGGCGGACCACTATACTGTCCTCATTTGCTTGATGCTATCCATACTCCCCTGACGTACATGCCGAGTTTGCAAAGAGATTATTCAATATAATAACATGACAATATAACTCAACAATGTGAGTATGACCTCCCCATGACCATGAAATCATACATACATCAATCACCCAACCAAGTGGGGAAACACCATATTTGACTCATCTTCCCAACCAAGTGGGGATATACCAAAGTTTATACATGATAGAAAAACAACAATTATTACATCATCCATCCCAAGGATATTGGGGAAATAAATTACATCATATGACCAATAGAACTCATTGAAATATAGACCATGACAGAAGAATTTATATCACACTAATGACTGATGCAACTAAGAAATAACGGAGTTCAGCAACCATAATGCCAACAATGTGGAATGTGAACGCTCCCCCTGAATCTATGCTACCACTATTTTTTTGTTCGAAAAACATATACGCACTTTCAGCCAAGGCAAACTGCGTGTACCCATGCATATTCTACATGAAACTAGCGTGTAGTAAACTTCCTCTGAAAAACTAGGTTTAACAGCAGGATGATGTAGCAACAACTCCCAAATTTTGTCTGAGATATTCAAATGTTTCTTTGGGCAGTGGTTTAGTGAATATATCAACAAAATGTTCTTTAAAGGGGACATACTCCAATTTGACCTTTTGTTTAAGAACTTATTCTCGTACAAAATGGTACTTGATGCGTATGTGCTTGGGTCTTGTAGTGCATGATTGGATTCTTTGAAATATTGATGGCACTTGTATTATCACATAGAATGGAAATGGGTGGAGTACATGTGATTTGAATGTATTGCAAAGTTTGCATCATCAAAAGTAGTTGTTTGCAGCAAGATGCAGCAGCCACATATTCTGCTTCAACTGTAGATAAAGCAATTGAACTTTGTTTTTTGTTGAACAAAGAAACTAAGTTGGAACCCATATAGAATGCACCATCACTAGTGCTTTTTCTATCATCAACACATCCTGCCCAATCTGCATCTGTATATGCATGAAGAGTAAGATCTGCATCTCTAGGATACTATAGTCTAAAATCCTGAGTTCCTTGAAGATATTTGAAAATTCTTTTGACTACCTGAAGGTGTGATTCCTTTCGATTTGCTTGGTATCTTCCAACTATTCCTACTACATGCATGATGTCAGGTCGGGTACCTATTAGATAAACTAGACTACTAGTCATGGATCTGTAAGTTGGTTGATGTACCGCTGCTGATTCAACATTTGAGCTGAGACTGCATCCTATTACCATTGGAGTACATATAGGTTTAGAATCTTCCATTCCGTACGTTTTCAAGATCTGCTTGAAATATTTGGTTTGTCAAAGAAAAATACCATCTTTAGTTTGCTGAACTTGTAGACCAAGAAAATAGGTAAGTTCACCAAGAAAGGACATTTCAAATTCTTGCTGCATTACTAAAGAAAAATTCTGACTCATGGATTCTTCATTGCTACCAAAAATGATATCATTAACATAAACAATAATAATTAGCAATTTATCATTTTCAATCTTTGTATATAAATTGCTATCTGCAGAACCTTTTGTAAAATCTTGTTGGCGTAGATATTTGTCAAGGTGGTAATACCAAGTCCTTGGAGCCTGTTTCAGACCATACAGAGCCTTTTTGAGTCTGCATACAAGTTTTTCATCATTTCCAAGAATGAATTGTTTTGGCTGTTCAATATAAACTTCTTCTTCTAAATCTCCATTAAGGAGGGCTAATTTTACATCCATTTGGTATACTTTGAATTTATGAAAACTGGAAAGAGTAAGAAACATTCTTATGGCTTCAAGTCTGGCAACAGGCACAAAAGTTTCTTCAAAATATATACCTTCTTGTTGAGCATACCGTTTACAAACAAGTATGGCCTTGTTTCTAATGACTTCTCCATTTTCGTTCAACTTGTTCTTGAATATCCATTTAGTTCCTATAATATTTTTATCATGAGGTCTAGGAACTAATTCCCAAGTGTCATTCTTTTCAATTTGCTCAAGTTCTTCATCCATGGCATTGACCCAACATTCATCTTTGCATGATTCATTTACATTTTGAGGTTCGGTGGAGGATAATAATGCTAGATAGCTTGAGGTCCCTGTAATAGTTCTTCTTGTCCATACACCAGACACCCTTTCTCCTAAAATATGAGTTTTTGGATGATTTTTCTGAACATACCTGGACGAAGTCTTTTCTTCTACCATTATATCTTCTTCTGGTGCTTCATTGGTTTCTTCTTCAATATAATTTTGATTTGATGTGGGAAAGCAATCCCCATCTTCCTCATTGTCATAATCTTCTGTTGATTTTATTTGTTTTGGATTTCTGCATGCTTCATCAACTACAACAACAATGCTTTCAACATTTTTCCCAAGTCATTTATTATAACATTTATATCCTTTACTTTTGGAAGAATAACCAAGAAGAATCCCTTCATCTGCTCTGGGTTCAAACTTACCAAGTTTTTCATCAGTCTTTTTGATAAAACATTTGCTTCCAAAAAAATCAAATTATTTTATAGTAGGAGTCTTACCATACCAAAGTTCATGTGGAGTTTGAGTGCTATTTACCCAAACATATTCTTTGTTTAGAATAGTCACGACAACAAATGTAGATTCACCCCAGAAGGTTGTAGGAGTTCCAGATTCATCTAGCATGGCTTGAGCCATTTGTTGAATTGTTTTGTTCATCCTTTCTACTACACCATTTTGTTGAGGTGTTCTTGCAGTGGAGAATTCCCTTTTTATTCCATGTTGTTAACAAAAGTCAAAGAATTTATTTGATATAAATTCCCCTCCTCGATTAGACTTGAGGAATTTAATTTTTTGATCTGATCCATTTTAAACCAAAGCTTTGAAGGCTTGGAACTTTTCAAATGCTTCATATTTATGCTTTAGAAGACCTATCCAACACACTCTAGAAAAATCATCAATTAACAAAATAAAGTATTCTTCTCCACAAGGTGACTTTTTCCTTGTCAGTCCACATAAATCTGTATGGATAAGTTCAACAGGCTTACTAGATGACCCTTCTTTTTCCATGAAGTGAAGTCTGGTTTGCTTACCAATTTGACATGGTTTGCATATTGTATTTTCTGGGATGTTGATATCTAGAAGATCATGAACAACCTTGAGTCTGCATGCTTTTCTTATTTGACAAAAGCTTAGATGTCCAAATTTTCTGTGCCACAG
This sequence comes from Pinus tabuliformis, assembly GCA_031772625.1. NCBI lineage: Eukaryota > Viridiplantae > Streptophyta > Pinopsida > Pinales > Pinaceae > Pinus > Pinus tabuliformis. The sequence continues at coordinate 1,705,119,077 of CM062816.1, read as the reverse complement.
CCAGTTTTCATCACTTTTGCTTAGATAGCACTGTTGTTGTCCTCCTTTGAGTATGTATAATTTGTTTGGATTTCTTGTACCTTTGATCACGGTCTCTCCTGTATTAAGCTCACGAACAACACATCTGTTTGATCAAAACACCACTTCATTTCCTTCATCACACATTTGACTGACACTCATTAGGTTATGTTTTAAACCATCTACATACATAACATTTCCAGTTTTAACATTTTCTTTCAAGAAAATAGAACCTTTACCTTTTATGATAGCTAGAGTGCCATTTCCAAATAAGACATTCTTTTCCTTTTCTAAGGCATTATATGAGTGAAGTTTCTCTTTGTCACCCGCCATATGTTTGGAGCATCCACTGTCAATGTACCACTGATTTTCTTGTCCTTCTGCATACAAGGCTATACCACATCTTTCTGTTTGAGATTCTTTCCTTCTCCATATCTTGGGATTTAATGGTGTTTACTCCTTTTGAGGTGTTTTCCGAAATTTTCTCCTAAACTCAGATTCTTCCTTACCAAAGTTGTTACAAATTGAGCATTCTATTTCATTTTCAAGAGGAGAAAAGTTATTATAGGAACTTCTCTTGATCCTTATTACATTCCTTTCATTTCGTGCTTCTCTAGTCATGATGGTTTTGTAAGCAATGCATTGAGCAGCTTTGGGCCCAAAATTATGACATGAAAACATTGCCCATTAAAGAAGTTTCTACAACTATCGAATTTATTTACCTGTTGATTATAGTTTCTATTGATATTCATCTTTGGAGAAAATTGAGTATGATTTGCCTCAGGTTGGTTGTGGCTTCTATTGATATTCATCCTTGGAGAAAATTGATTATTATTTACCTAGTGATCAGCTTTATGCCTTTGCTGATGATTGTCATACTGTTCAATGGTCTTTGTTGCATCAAGATAGCTTTTGGTGGAGGTTGACGGCTTCTGTGATTGAGATACTTATTCAGTATATTCAAGACATGTATTTATCAAAGGAGAACGCTGAACTTTGATAATTTAATTTAAAGTTTCTGATCCTTTAGCAAATCTAAGATTGAGAGATTTTTTTTTCAAGATCTTTTCTTAGACCCACAATTTCACATTCTAGTTTTTCATTGTGTTTTTCTTTTTCAGCAAGTTTGTACGTCAAGGTATCTATGATCATATTCTTTTCTTCTAAACAGATTTTGAGTTTAGATATTTCTTTACGAAAGTTTTTCTCTTCTAAAGCATCCCAAAAATCATCATTGTCATAAGCCATGAGAAGTCTATAATCATCCCTATCACTATCCTCTTCTAAACTATCCCAAAGATCATCACTATCATAAGCCATGAGAAGTCTGTAATCTTGACTAGTTTCATCTTCATCAGTATTAGATAAACCATCACTACCTTCATGAAAATAGTAACTCCTTCTAATCACAACTTATTTCCTATTCCATTTTGCATATTCCTTTCCTTTTTCATATTTATCTTTATGAGGACATCTGGTAGCATAATGACCGACTCTACCACAAGCAAAGTATTTGAAAGGTATCTTACCTCTGAACCTTCTAGAACCCCGTTGAAGCTTCTTTACAAAATTTATCTCATCTTCTTCTGAAATGTGTCCTGATTCATTGTGATTTTCCATTTATTTTCCTTTTGCTGAAGCTTTAAATGTGGCTTCTCTCATAACTGATGGACCTCCTTTTCTCATCTCAAAAGCAGTTAGGATTCCGTGACGCTGTGTCATAGTGATATTCTATAGATCCTATTTTTCTTCTATAGAAAACATTTTTGATTCAAATTTAGCAGACAAGGATCTCAAAATTTTCTCAACTAAGGTAACTTCCTTTATTTCATCATCCATATTCTTCATACAATTAACAACCTCTTCTATACGTAAGAAGTAACTAGCTATATTCTCATCACTATGGATCTTAAGAGTTTCATACTGAATTCTGAGAGTTTGAAGCTTAGCATGTTTTACCTGAGAGTCTCCTTCATAGCTCTGAATGATATTTTCCCATATCTCTTTGGCTGATTTGAGCTACATGACTTTGACAAACTCTGACTGTGACAAACTTCCCAATAAAGTATTAACAGCTTTGGCATTGGTTTCATCTTGCTTTTTACCTCCCGTGTCTTTAGGAATTGCCGTTGGAAATTAATATCCTCCTTCCACAATTTCCCAGACATCTATTCCAAGAGATTGTAGATAGGATGCGGTTCTTATTTTCCAATAAACAAAGTTTCTCCCATCGAAGATTGGCAGTCTGATGGATCCCATACTTTTGGGATTATTCATCTTGATGGATCTTCCTTCAAGCGATGAAGCTTCTTCTGAAGAACTTGGCTCTGATATCAATTGTTGGAAATAATACCAAGAGGGGGGATGAATCAGTATTATCATATCAAGAATTTTTCTTTTTCATAATCAGATTTATATACGCTACTTCAGAGAGGGGAACTAGCGTGTACGCGCAACTGTATTTAAGGCAACCAACGTTTATGTAGTAAACTTATGATTCAGTTAATTCATCATATGTTGATCTTTAATTAGTGCATCAGTACTTCATCAATCATTAAATAGTTACCATGTGTAGTATAAACATAATAAACCATTACACATACGCAACACACATGAACACCAAGATTTAAGGTGGAAACCGAATGTGGGTGAAAACCACCTACTGCTGTCATCTCTGTCTTCTTTTAATAATGACAAAATCTGTTTACAATCTTGTACTGGTGCAGACTCATACTAGTATGCAAGCTTCTACCTGTAGAAGGTTACAACCTTCCCTCGTTCTCCAGCTTTTACTAGAAGGGAGCTATAACCCCCTAGCTCTTATACTAGCCAATATGTTTACTAGTACGTAGGTGCCAACATATAGAAAACTCCACTCTTCCATTAGGGACCATGTTTCATCAATTTTCAGACTGGATGCTTCTGGCACATATCAAGACATATGAAGAACTTGACTCATCAATAACCCATCATAAATTTAGAAACTCAAACTTCATCAACCAAGATGTAGTTAATCTGAAACAATTAGATCATTGCCATTAGAACACTGTGCTGAACCCAGAAACCTATATCAACATTCAAAACCAACTGAAACCTCAAAAATTTATGTGTCAGACTATATACGCTACTTCAACGAAGAAAACCTGCCTGTATACGCCACTTCCTTCAGCCCAACCTGCCTGTATACGCCACTTCCTTCAGCCCAACCTGCCTATACCTCTAAAGATTCTGAATCATAAAATCTTTGAATCACAAACTACACCAACCAGTAGTGTACTAAACATCTACTGTCAAATTACAGAACTTTACACAGGAAGGCAACATAAAACACTTCTTCTCACTTATACAATTAATCAAATATCAACCTCCTTATGCATTCAGATTTACATTCAGATCTAAGAAGATTTCATTGACCGACAACAGTAAAATAGCAGCAACAATAAATCAACAATACTGATTTGATAGATCAGTGGTCTCTGAACATCAAGGCTTTCTTTTGTATACGCTACTTGAAATAACACATCCTGCGTCTATACGCTCTTTTGCCAAGACGAACCTGCGTATAGATCTACAAATATTGACTTAGAAATTTGCTACAATTCCAAACTTCAGACAAACCAAGATTATGATAGGTAACGAGTAAAACATACGCAAAAGATCATATCTAGCCTCAAACAATATCAAATCATTCAAGAATAAGTCATTTCAGGTCGCATGATCCTGATCCAATATTGAACTCAAGGTGCAAATAACCCCATATCTGCTCCCAAACATAACCCTACAACATAAAATATACTTCAGATAGAAGTATCCCTTAGAATCTTATTCACTTGCACATCTGGCCTTATGATCCTCTCTTCTTTACATATTTGTTGGCCTTTCTCAATACCATGGACAAAATCCACTTAGGACGAGTACTTTGGATCAAATACCACAGATCGAATACCTCAGACTAAATACCTAGGGTCAATATCATGGTCCAAAGATACATTGGACCAAATACATAGGGTTAATACCACAGACAAAATACCTTAGACCAAAACCTAGGTTTTCCAATCATGTATGTGCTTTTCTTTCTATGGTATCTCTAACAGTATTTAGAAATGAATAGAGTATCCTTTTGGTGCAGTTCTTGTTGTATGGCTAATTGTCACCAAAACCTTTAAAATAGTAATAAAAAATTCATATAAACAAATATAACATTAACGTTTAAAATATTTTAAATAAATAAACAAGTAAATTTTAAAAATATATCTATAACAAAAATAATTATAGAGAAAGAAAGAGTATGTTTACTATAGATATATGTTTCCTATTTCCAAATATAATTGATGCATGTGTTAACACTTTAATGTGTAGAAATAAAATATTTCAATGCTAATTGAGTATATATATATATATATATATATATATATATATATATATATATATATATAACACATTTTTATTAGTGTGTTTCTTAAAATCATCATTGATTCACCTTAACTTTGAACCTACCAAAAGTTGAGAGAAATCAAATATTTAGAAGTGCAAACATTTCCTTAAGTTTTGCATTGAAAAAAAGATTTAGATTTGCATCTTGAGAGATTTGATACCACTAGAGTTAAGATAGATCTAGTATGAGAGAGATGTTGTCTAACATTACATTACATTTATTATTTTTATTGAGCTAAGAAGAGTTCTACAATGAGACATGTTGTCACTTAAGGTTACATTTTAAAACAATCAAATAATACTTTCAATAACAAATTAAAAAATAGTAATAACAAAAAAAATCAATGTAAGACATAAACAAAATACTTGAATTTCCACCTTAAATTTAGATCTACTTTATATAGAGATAAAGCAATTGAAGGTAAAGAAAACAAAATTAATACTAAAGAGATATGTAATTCCTTCACTACTTAATATGGAGTTCTTGACAAATGCCATGTAAAAATAATATAATTAATATTACATGATATGTAATTCATTTTATTTTTGATTTTCATGTAATAATTGTACTAAAAATATATTAATAACAAAACAAATATTTTATGGTTAGCCATAAATAAATCTTTCAATGTCCATATTAACATAGTTTTATATCAAATTTATGTAAAGAAAGACAAAATAATTAAATTAAAAAAAATACATACATTTTCAATTTTTATTATAAAGCATATGTGTAATTTATTTATTTTTTAATATCAAATTGATATATAATATTTAACAAACATTAATTAAAAAAAGAAAGTTTAATATGGATTTTATAAGTGCTTTTAAGGAAAAAAACTTATTACATTTTTTTTCCCGGCTACTTTATTACATTCTTACATTCTTAACATAGAGTTAATATATAACATTTAAAAAATATTAATAAATAAAATATAAAAATTATATATGTATATATATAATATTTGGTTACTAATATTTAGAATGTAACATATTTTTTTTATATATATAGTGGAGATGTAACATTCTAAATATTAGTAACCAAAGTATATATATATATATATATATATATATATATATATATATATATATATATATCTAACAAACCATTATATATATGTATGATAAATAGTTTTTATTTTTAGATATTATTAGATATGTATTAGAATTTCAATGTGTAGAGTGTAAATCATAAATAAAATATTTCAATCATATATATATATAAACCATTCTATTGGTTAAAAAAGTTTAATAGGAATTATATATAAAGAGAGAGTACTTATTACATTAGTTAAAAAGAAAATTAATATTTATAATTCATTCGTTTTTTAAAATGGAAATGATACATAACATTCTTAATGATGATGAGCGTGATTATGATGAACTTCCACTAAGACCAATGTGATATATTGGACCTTAACAAAGAAAAATATTATGAAGTTCCAACAAGACCAATGTAGAAAAATATTATGAACTTCCACCAAGACCAATGTGGTATACTGGATGTTAATAAAGAAAAATATCATTTATGACTATTTAATATGTTATTTCTATGATCAAAATTAAGGGAAGGAAGTGTTCCGAGATCACTATAATTTTGTTGAATTAACAAGTCAAGAAGGTTGGTAGTGGGAAAATGTTTTAGAAATGAAAATGGATGTGAGTAAAAGTTGACCAAACCAAGAGAAAGTGTTTTTCAGCTTCACCCCTCTTAGTAAAGCAAAGGTGATAGATTCCTTCATTCCAAGTTGTTCTATGAATAAACCAATATTTGGTTTCACTTAGAAGCTCATAAGAATTAGCTCTTATCTTCAAAATGTTCATTTTATTCTTAGCACTCATGAAGGCATAAAGATAATACATGTTATCAAGAGTAGTGTTAATCACCTCTTTGTAATACCTTAGCTTTCTTTTTCCCTCTAGCTCCTTTTCTTTCCACAAGTAATCCTTAAATTTATAAGTAATAGTATTTGTAATATTATCCTTATTATCCAAGGTAATATTTTCCTTTATCCCCCAATTGTCAAGCCAAGACTCAACATCCTTATATTAGCCTCACTTGAGCCAAAGTTGGGGGTTTCGGCTAGAGTTAAAACCAAATTTGGGGAACCTATTGGTTTTTGTGTTGTAAATCTTCTTCTTACGCATCAAATACCTAGACATAACCATACTTTGAATGGAGGAAAGGCTAGCTTCAATCAAGAGGATAGGATAAGGAGTATTTCCTTTAATCTCCAGATTATATCTTTGGATTAACTCAATATTTCTCATTAATTTTCTAGATATAAATAAACAAGTAACATTTTATAAAATATTTATAACAAAAATAATATATTTTAGAGTCTTATGGATATATATTTTCTACATCCACATATAATTGGAGTATGTATTTACATTTTAGTGTGTAGAATGTGGATCATAAATCAAATATCTCAATGTTAATTACATATATAATATATAAAACAAAAGTATATATATATATATATATATATATATATATATATATATATATATATATATATATCCTCTGAAAAAAAAAATATAATATATAAAACAAAAGTATATATATATAGAGAGAGAGAGTTCTTATTCCATTCATAGTATTTCATTTTTTGGGGATTTGTAATTCATTCATATTTCACATAACTTTACATTTAAAAATAATAAAATAATAGTTATGCCGTAAGGCATTTCCATTTGAGATAAACTCCCCAAGTTGCCACTTTGCAATCTTCTACACCATCAGATTCATTGTTAGATAATTGAGATTTCTTACACCCCTGGACCTCACTCTTTTAATGGTCAACCAAATATTTAACTATCAACCAAATTTTGATTTGTAAATCTAAATAATGGATCCATTAGGGACAATTTCTGTCAACTAATGGGCCCTAGAAGTGCCCTGCAATACTATTTTTTCTATAGTAGCAGGGTGTTGTATGACAGTGGATGTAAAGCCGTCGCGTCTACTTCAGAATTCTCCTATTCTGTTTTTTTCCAGTGACCATTGGTGAAAACCCATGCACGGAAGACAAAACCCTGAACCCCAAATTATGTGATCGTCATTTCAATGCCCTTCATTTTCTACATTTGGCGACTTCATATTCTCGAACTTTCGGGAAATTTCTACGCCCTTTCTAGATTTTCAGGCAATTGGCCTCCCATTGTTTGTTTCGCTTTGGATTCTTGTAACGCTACAGTCACCTTTGTGATTTCCGTTTTCACTGCATAAGAAGAATTATGGGATCAATGGTCTCGTGCGCCTAGTGGACGAGGGCTGTGAATTCAGATGTTATCAGGGTTGTCCACCTTAGCGACCAGGTGGACGAATTTCCGGGTCATGTCTAAACAACTAAACTTGGTCATCTACCCTCGAATTCCATGGAATGATATGCATGTTCTCCAAATCACCTTGTATGTTCTCTGCATTCTCCATTAGCTTTAGAGGAAAAAAATAGGATCTAAATACATTTATTTCTTCCCTACTCTGCCTCATTTTAATTTCAAGAATATGTCGAAGAAATTGAGGAAGCGTCCACAATAATTAGTCATAACCATTTTGGAGGCTGTCGTTTGTGCTGGCCACTTTCACGGTTGTGCTAATTTTTTCCATGAGCATATATAGCTCTAGGAAAGGCAGCCTTGGAAATTGCTGGAGAATAATCCATTTTCTGGTCTCAATGTTAAGTGAAAAGTAAACTATGTTTTACACACAAAAAATTGTCGATATTTAAAGAATTCGCTAAAATTTGCTTCCTATTTTAGCAGTAGAGATAATTTTGGTCTACATTGTAAGAAGCAATTGATATTTAAGGAAATTGCGAAAATAAATCCTATATTAGAGTGAGATTCATTCTTTGGGAGCTTTAAAACTTTGCTAGGTAGGAGTTTCTTAATGATGATTGGGCTCTATATTTTCTGTACTTGAAAGCATTAGTGAAAACATATACATTTAATAGAGGATTTGCAATTGCATGAATAAATATCTCAAAGTTTCCCAAGATATACTTATTATATGACTGGTTATCATTTTAGGAGTTGGCATTATTGAGTTAGATTTTCTAACGATTGAACATGACATTCTAAGACACATATATTTTCATGTCCTATGAGAAAGTCACAGAATGCAGTTTCTCAACCTAAATTATTGGGGTTAATTCCGTAAATTTCCATGAGAATAATATTCTTAAAACCATATTTTCTTTGGTATTCTCTTGGTCCAAACATTTTAAAGTTAGTTAAATACTACAAAAGCTTATTCTTTTACCACTGTAGTAAATATATACATCCTTAGGAGCGTTGCTCACGAAAATTCTAACAAGGTTGTTAGATGCATTATCATAAGCAACTTCCTGGAGGACTTATGCCAATTATTCATTTTTGAAAAGCCCAACCCTTGATTATTTGTTATTTTTGGTCATTTTAGTGATGGACTTGAATTTTTAGTCATTTTTCTAAAGCATTTCGAGCTAATATTTTTTCTAAAGAGAAGAAATCACACCTTTTATATGCGGTAGCACTTAATCCACCCAAATTTAAGATTTTAGAAACCTCCTATCCTTGAAAAACTTCTATAGGTTTTCTAAAAAGATTATTACTATTAAAAGAAGAAAAGAAATTTGCAGTCCTTTCTACAACTTCATATTCATATATCACCTATACAGTACTGCTTCTCTTCTCTGGTATGAAGATAAATTATAAAGAATTATAAAATTATTTATTTTAATAAAAAAGGAATTGACATCATCACTGATAGGAAACCAGAATATATGACTTCTAATGGGAGGTAGGTTTCAACAAAAGGCCTCTTCAAAGACAGATGATAACCTATCTCTGATTGCTTCAACTATAGCCTTTCTTTCTCCTACTTCTGACCCTAATTAGAAATCATGCCAGCCTCCATGTTCTTCTCCCTGTACATATGAAGAAAAAATATTAACTATTTCAAAATCAAATGCATTGTTTCTGGTTATGCTTATGGAGTTCATATAAAAATACAACAAAGAAAAGTCTCAAAATTACATAATGGATTTAGATTCCAATTGGACATTGTGATCTTTAGATAATGGATTTATTCTGTTTTGCAGGCCACAATACTTAGGATTCAAGCACAAGTTGCTAAAGATGTTGGATAACATATTAACGGTTTCTTCTCTTTAAAGATATTCTCTTCCTTTAAGCACATCCCATTCGAGAAGAATGAAATATAAAGTAAACAATTTCTTTATGGAGGTGCAACAACTCCATCTCTGTATGCAAGCCGTCAATGGCTTATTATTCATGTATTAACAAAATGTTCATTTGATGTGAATTTCTTTTTTATGTGCAATCAAATTTGCACTCTAAAGTTATGGGTGTTCATTCGATAGTTTCTTTCTTAAATGGTTTAAGCATCCTTTGTTGCTTTCATATTTGTGTTGAAACACTACATACTGCTTTTTCAAACTGCAATGTTGTGCTCTGCAAAATTATTATGTATACAAGGCATGATTCCACGGGAAAAACGTTGAAATTTTGTTAGATTTATGCCAGGGAAATATTTCATGGAGCCCCTGAAGTTCGAAAGGTGTAAGAAATTATATTTTTATCATTATTTATATATAGAATTTGTAAATAGGCAACACAAATCAATTTATAGTAAATAACTCGCAAAATTTGTGTTTTGTCATTGTTACTTTTAGATTGGGTAAACTCACCAGATGGAATCCTAACTCTGCATAGAGGCCCCCTCCCAGGCATTGCACATGGCTACTTGGAAATTCATTGGAAGAGCAACAACCAGTTACTGTGGACACGGGCAAATGACACCCATGAATCGCCGAATCCCCCAACATTCACGACACCCTCTCAAAGGTCATTCTTTTGCAATGATTTATTACTCAAAGTACTTCATAGAAGTTCTCTAATTATTCCCAGGGTTCTGTGTCCGTGAGCATCTCACTGTATTCCATATATTCCATTTCATATTATAATAGCAAGTTAAATTATATCTCAGTTGTAAGAAGTAAATAAAGAGATGTTGGATAATGAAATTCTAACCTTTGATTTTTGTTTCCTGTTTGCATTCTCGATACAGAAAGGGGCCTTTGTTTGAAGCGCGCAAAGTCTCCTTTATTAGCTGATTTATTTTCAACATTGTTGTATTGTGTTATGATCATTTTAAATTTTAATTAAACATGTAATTGTCCCACGATACATATAATACTTACATTTCTTGCGAATGTCATCGGTTTATAATCCTCCCACGTTAAATATATTTCTTCTTCCTTTTTTTTTCTCTCAGAGAATGGCTTCATGTTCATCCTGTTATGTCATTGAACATTAGCATCTCATGTATATGCAGCGTCCCCTTACAACGCATGTTTATGTTTATGTTAAAAGATACATATACTTTATTTACAATTTGATGGACCATTATAATTAACGTTTTGATTTTTTCATTTAATTTTAATTTTATATTTATAAAATGATATAAAATAATATACCTTTAAAACATAAAATTAATTATTTTTTTAATTTTAAATAATATTAATTATAATTATAATTTTGAATTTCACTTGATTTTTTTAATAAAGTATATCTATATCTTTACATAAACAAAAACATTTTATATTTATGTAAAAATATATTTATACTTCATTTCCATTATGCTTTGATTCTTTTATTTAGTTCTATTTTTGTATTTACAAAATGATATAAAGTAATATTACCTTTAAGACATAAAATTAATTATTTTTTAAATTTTAAATATTATGAATTATAAATTTATTTTTAAAATTTATCTAAAATTGCAAACGATCAATTTTTTTTAGTTATATATATATATATATATATATATATTTATTTTACACTAATAAATTTACAAAATTCAAATTAAAACATCTCAACATTCAAAAAGAAAAATTGAGTTATAAAATTGTCAGTGTGCACATTTAAAATTATACCATAACTATAATAAGCATAGTATATTTTGCAGATCTCTAGGACACCATAATCCAAATCCGTGAGAGGTATTTTGGTACAAAATATAATTTACATAAATCTAAATTGAAAACAATTAATACACTATGTGATTTTCGCCGAAGATTCTCCAAAAAAACAATTAATACACTAAGTGAAAGTTATTCAGTTAACGCAAATTTATTTCTGATTTGATTTTTCTTTATATAATTTTTCATCTTCTGTTTATGGTTCTCGCTGGCTCAGGGCTCACAAAGGTGCGCTGAGTGGTGATGGGATGAAACCGCCACCGTCCCATCCTACCTCCTCAATGTGCAAACCGAGGTGCCAATGTACTACTAGACCAATTTAATGGTCTCCTCCATAGATATCTGTGTTCTTCACTTCATTTTACTTAGATTCTTCAGTATCATTGCTATCCGTCTATTCGTTTAAAACTTGAATATATGTGTGAAGATTATTGTTTCCCTCATAGTATTCAGGGTGAGTTTTATTCCTCCTAACAATGCCAGCTCACCAACCCTGAGGTGTCGTTTCTCTCAATTGGTTTGTGAATTTCGTAATGGGATTGGGTTATAGGCTCATCTCTTGTAGCCAACGCTCCTCCCACTACTTCTCCAGCAGACATTGCACACACATCTCCATTAGCACTGGAGGGCACATGTAGCTTTGAGCAATTTCTACTAGCACTTTGGTAGCTTGTTAGATACTTTCAATGAGATATGGCTCACCAATATTATTCCTAACATAGTTTTCACCCCTCACATGGTCCTCTTTGATGTAGGTTGCATCTCCTAGGAGCTGCTTTCCCATGTAGGCTGCATCTCTTAAGTGGGGTCTCGCTGGGTATTTATTATGAAGTTATTATGTTTAGATGTACAATTTATTTTGTATTTAATTTGGAGTTAATCAAATTGGAAAACAAGATTAATTATAATAATAAAAAATACATATCCATGTACCATATTCTAAAAGAATTTGTTTTATTTTAGATGAGAAGGGAAAGAATTAACATTTATTGTTAATTATGAATTATTTTATTTATCATTTACAATTATTCTCATGGTTTTTATTTCACTTATAATAATTTAGTAGCGTTATATAGAGTTATATATATATATATATAAAGAGCATTACTATTATAACATATTCTGTTGGTCTAAGTTTCTTTCGGGTTTCTATATCTACATGGTGGTATATATGTTGAAATACTTATATATAAACTTGTATGCATGCTTTCTCTTCATGTATATATATAGATATATATATATATATATATATATATATATATATATATATATATATATATATATAAGAGCATCACCATTATAACGTATTCTATTGATCTAAGTTTCCTTTGGGGTTCTATATCTACCTAGTGGCATATGTGTTGAGATACTTACATATAAACTTGCATGCATGCTTTCCCTTGATATATATATATATATATATATATATATATATATATATATATATATTTTTAAGAGCATCACCATTATAACGTATTCTGTTGGTCTAAGTTTCCTTTTGGGTTCTATATCTACATGGTGGCATATGTGTAGAAATACTTATTATAAACTTGCATACAAGTTTTTCCTTGTGCACCAAGTTAAGGTCACTGCATTGATATATTGTTTTGTTGGACTTCATAGTAACTCGCTTCGAGAGTCCTTAGCGTGACAAATTAATATTGTTATTGAGGTCAATTATTTGACTTTTATTAACGTTTCTAGGGTCGATAATCCACATTGATAATTATTTTGAAGTCTTCCGAATAATCCATAACTTGTACGGTTGTGTCGGGTTAAGATCTGTCGGGTTAGGTTTCACCTGGGGTCAGCGTCATTTTGGACCTACGGTGAAGATACTTATGGTTTGGTTCGACGGTGAGGATGAGGCATGGTGACTATGGGAATAAACACCTCCTCCTCCTGTTGTAGCCTTGACTTATTCAAAACCCGCAGGCTAATGGGAATAAACACCTCCTCCTATCGTAGCCTTCACTCATCCAAAACTGATGAAAACAAAGTCTGGGTGATCTTCATTTTCAAAATTTTCACGTGCTCGATCCTGGGATCTGTGGGTTATGGGCCCACAAAGCCTTTCAGAATCGCTTCTTTTTGACAGCGAGGCCTCACTTGCCTTGTGGTCCAGTGAATCTTTAAGCTTCCTCCATTGCGCAATTCAGGTGGCAGTGCAGGACGGCGCTCTCCTCGCTCCTTCAATCCAGCTCTGACAGGATGCGTTGCTTTCAAACAACCGTCTTCTTCCCCCCATAATTCGCTGCCGAACACGGCGATCATCCTCAGTAGCTGTTTGCCGTGAAGAATCCTCAGTACTGCGGCGATTATTTTCCAGAACATCGCGTATGGCTCTCAGACGATTCCTTACTTCCATCGTACCTCGCCCGAAGTGAAAGTACCCATCATCTCCCCGGCCTAGACTCGCATTCCCATGTTCACCGCCATATTCGACCATGTCATCTGCATCCAACCAAGCGGAAATCGATCTTTGCCGAGACCTTCTAAAACACTGGCAAACAATTCAAATAAGACATGCACAAACACCAATATTTTATCTATTCGACGACACAGTATTAATAGACTGCGGTCTCCCTAATCTCACAGTTCGCCTCATCAAAAATAAAACCAAAATCTTGCTCAGCGACATGCCTTCTCTGTGGCATTGAAATTTCCATTTCCAACTGAAAAGAAAACCAAAAAAAACACACGAAGACACAAATTCATAGAGATGAATTTTCATTATTTTACAAACTCATTTTACAGTTTTAAGGCATTTCAGCCTTAATCCAGATTTCCCCATCAACTACATTTCGCCTTCTCTCTTACACACACAGGGTTTTCCTAATCTCGTCTTCTTTTCTTCTTGATTCCCTCAGGAATCTTTAAGTTCTTTATACATACGTTCAGTCATAACTGATTTTTTTAACTAAAATTAGTTCCTATAACAGAATTCAGTTGTGGTTGGCCTGGTTGTCCACGTGATCGTCCACTTGTCTTCTTCCTCTAATTTTCTTTCATTGACGTGTCCGGATGCTCCTGCATCATACTCCCGAGGTACAAAAATTATGACCTCCTGGTCATATGCTCCCGAGGTACAAAATTATGACCTCCTGGTCATATGCGTTTTCCTGAGCAATTCTACCTACTGTTTCTCTACTTCAGTGGAACTGCCTTCTGTGAGCTGCAACCAAACCTCTGCCATAGCAAGTCCTCCTTGCTACCAGATGCCCTACCAAGCTTCTCTGCTAAGCTTAGTCCTCTCGGCATCTCCGCGGTTCTCTCCTTTCGAACCAATTGAGCACTCCTGCTCCAGGTTTGCTGCAATCTCTTCTTTCTTCGCATGCAAAAAAAAACTCCTCTTCGCAGGAAATCTTTCCCTGCTCTGATACCACTTGATGAAAACGAAGTCTGGGTGATCTTCATTTTCAAAATTTTCACGCGCTCGATCCTGGGATCTGTGGGTTATGGGCCCACAAAGCCTTTCAGAATCGCTTCTTTTTGACAGCGAGGCCTCACTTGCCTTGTGGTCCAGTGAATCTTTAAGCTTCCTCCATTGCGCAATTCAGGTGGCAGTGCAGGACGGCGCTCTCCTCGAACCTTCAATCCAGCTCTGACAGGATGCGTTGCTTTCAAACAACCGTCTTCTTCCCCCCATAATTCGCTGCCGAACACGGCGATCATCCTCAGTAGCTGTTTGCCGTGAAGAATCCTCAGTACTGCGGCGATTATTTTCCAGAACATCGCGTATGGCTCTCAGACGATTCCTTACTTCCATCGTACCTCGCCCGAAGCGAAAGTACCCATCATCTCCCCGGCCTAGACTCGCATTCCCATGTTCACCGCCATATTCGACCATGTCATCTGCATCCAACCAAGCGGAAATCGATCTTCGCCGAGACCTTCTAAAACACTGGCAAACAATTCAAATAAGACATGCACAGACACCAGTATTTGATCTATTCGACGACACAGTATTAATAGACTGCGGTCTCCCTAATCTCACAGTTCGCCTCATCAAAAATAAAACCAAAATCTTGCTCATCGACATGCCTTCTCTGCGGCATTGAAATTTCCATTTCCAACTGAAAAGAAAACCAAAAAAAACACACGAAGACACAAATTCATAGAGATGAATTTTCATTATTTTACAAACTCATTTTACAGTTTTAAGGCATTTCAGCCTTAATCCAGATTTCCCCATCAACTACATTTCGCCTTCTCTCTTACACACACAGGGTTTTCCTAATCTCGTCTTCTTTTCTTCTTGATTCCCTCAGGAATCTTTAAGTTCTTTATACATACGTTCAGTCATAACTGATTTTTTTAACTAAAATTAGTTCCTATAACAGAATTCAGTTGTGGTTGGCCTGGCTGTCCACGTGATCGTCCACTTGTCTTCTTCCTCTAATTTTCTTTCATTGACGTGTCCGGATGCTCCTGCATCAAAAACCCTTAGCTTGCCAAAGTGATCTCTACCATTTTTTTTTCTTTCCAATTTCGAATTATATATATTTAGAGAGAGATAGAGAGTGCATGGTATTCATTTTTTACAGGTTGATTTCCTCTAGGTGTTCATGGTAAGGACTGCTTTGTATTTTTGTGGAAGAATTGTTTGTAAGGAAAGAAACCCTTGCCCCATTCTTTAAGCAGTTGACCATAGTTCAAGCTCGACTTTTAAGAATTATTTAGGAGTCCATTTTCATGATTTCTTTATCTAGTTCTAAATTCTTTTATATTTCAAATATATTTTGATAGAAGACATAAATGAAATATTTAAACATCCCTATTAACTAATATATTTTAATAGTAAAAGAAGATACTTAAATATTCATATTATTTAATATATTTTCATATTAATTTTATATATAATATAAAGAGAAAGAAAAAATATATTTTCATTTTGACCATAAATAAAATATTTCAATAAGTGCTTTGAATAAAATCATTTTATATCAACTCCCTATATTAAAATGTAATTGGAAAAATAACGTCAATTAACTCTTAATAGGAAGGGAATATGTATATATTTAATTTTAATATATGATGTTGATATGTGACATTAAAAAATATCAATAACAATAACAAGAGAATTATATATGTTTGTGTCTTTTAAAACATATTAATAACAAAAAATATCTAAAAATATCTCTATGTTTTTTTAATCTTGAACAATGGGTCTAGTGTCCACTCAAACGTTGGACATTTCAAAATATGTCGAAATTTTATTCCAAAAATATTATAAACAAGAAAAATAAAATATTTTAGTATCATAATATGACCTATAAATAAAATATTTCGATGCCCAAGTGGAGTAAAACATTTCAATGTGAACTATGTGTATGTTACACAAAGAAATTCTGAAATATAGTAAAAAAGTCTTGGAATTGCAAGTTTAAGTTGTGTAATTTACATAATCAAAATATGTAAGGGGACTCTCAAGGTGCTAAATCTATTTATACATTAAAAAAAGTCATTTAAATAATGAAAACATACAATATCACAAAGAATTATTTCTCCATAATATTTTATTAATGTGTTACTCAAAACTAAAGAAATGTGTAATTTCTTTCATATTCAACAATAATTTGATACACAAACACATTTAAGTTGCATAATCTAAACATTAGAAGTGTCCAAAAAACCTTTCAAGACACTAAAACTATTTATACATTCACATATACAATTGAAGTAATCAAAATTTGCATTCTAAAAAATTTTTCTCACACTTAATATATTCTAAATTAATATGGACATCGACTCACATTTTATATATATATATATAATGAGCATATAAAGTGTCCAAAACAATATATCTACTGAGGTACAAACTTTTTATATTCTTAAAAAAAAATTACACCTGAAGACATTTTACTTTATTGCTCTTAAAACTTAATATACTTTAAATAAAAATAAAAATGTACTGATAAATAAATATCACATATTACAAATTTTAAATATTTTATAATTATTATACTTTGTAACTCTAAATAAAACAAAAAATTTACACTATTTATTTTGAAGAACAAATATAAATAATTCTAGTGCAGACTAGACTTTATTTTATTTAAAAAAAATTAATTATGTCTTATCTATAGTTTAAAACATCTAAATTTTATATACTCAATAGACATTAGAGCATACGTTTATCCACAACAATAATAAAATAGCTTAAAACATAATATAATTTACATAAATCTAAAATAGAAACAATCAATACAGTAGATAAAAAATATTCAATTAGCAGAAATCTATTCTCGATAGGATTTTTCGTTTATATATTTTTATTCTCATAGATTTGGTTCTCCCTCAATCGGTGTTCTCAAGTGTGCGATGAGTGGTGATGGGACGACACTACAGCCATGCCATCCCACCTCCTCAACATACCACCCCAGGTGCTAATGCACTACTAGACAAATCTAATGGTCTCCTCCGATCTGCATCGTTCACTGAAGTTTACCTTGATTATTCGGTAGCATTGCTATCCCTGTATTCCTCCACACCTTGAATCTTCGTGGGAGAATTACTAGTCCTCCTAACCAGGGAATTCAGGGTTCAATTCCTAGTCCTTCTAACCAGGGAATTCAGGGTTAAATTCCTAGTCTTTCTAACCAGGCCACCTTGCCTCCCCTTAACGACAGCATTTCTCATACTCAGTATGTGAATTCTGTAACAAGCTTTGCTCCCCAGCTCACCTCTTGTAGCGAATGCTCTTCCCATGGCTTCTCCAATAGATAATGCACACCCATCTCCATTAGTAGAGGAGGGGTACATGAAACTTTGTGTAATTTACACAAGCACATTGGAAGCTCGTTAGATACTTTCAGTGAGGCGTGGCTCAACAATATGATTCTGAGTGTAGATTGTATCCCTCGGTGGCACTCACAGATGTAGACTACGTCTCTCAAGTGGTGCTCTCGGACGTAGATTGCATCTCACAAGTGGTTTCTTGTTGGGTATTCGACCCCTAGCTAGAGGTACTGCAAATACATGCATTCCTCAGTGTTTGTTTTATAAACTTGTTCCCGACGTTTAGGATTGAACATAAGGAATTTTGTGTATTACCACATTTGTGGTCTATTTAGTGAATGGGTACACTCCCCACGTTCACCTTCTTTCCACATCGCATAGCCTTGCCCCCCTCTTATCTACAAACTCATGCACGTCCATTTCCACGTCATGCACACCTCCTACAATGTCTCCTCATCTTGCTACATCTCTTAGCATTCAGTAGCTTTCCCCATTGTGATTCAACGTTGGATACTTGTGGCAGTAGCACTCAGTGTAGCTTTATTGTGTCGCTCGCCACCTCTCCCTCTTTCCTCCTTGGGACCCATCTCTCCAAATCATCCTTTTCCCACCTGTAATCCTCTCCGGTAGTCTCACATATGGTTTGCGAAGGAATGCTCTACCGTCGGGACTCCCCATGCCGAGGTGCAGGCAAAGTCTCAGCTCGTCTCATAACCTTTTCGATTGTTAGAACCATCATCCAAAGTTAGAAAAGCATAAAAGATATATTTTTTTTTTATTAATATATTTCAAAATATGATTTTATTTTATTTTACATATATAACTTTATTTTGTTTAAAATTATTTCTGTGATTGATATTTTTTTTTCCACATGAATTTTATATTGAAAAATAAACAAATAAATATCTTTTTCTCTTTTACTAAGAGCTAATTCATATTTTTTTTCCACTTACATTTCAATATGACAAGTTGATATAAAATAACTTTACTCAAAGTAATTATTGAAATATTTTATTTATGATTAAAATTAAAATTAAAATATATTTGTGCTCTCTTTATATTATAAATAAAATTGATATTATAAAGGGAGCACAAATATATAAAATTGATATTTCGGTCTGGAGTATGTCGTAAAACTGCTTCTGCTTGGCTAAGAGCTCGTCTTCCTCGGACGTAAGGAAACAGGTTAACGGCCCAAGACCCAGAGGCATCTGGCAGGAGTGAAAGCCTGCTCCCTTACGGACCACCAGCGGGTTATTACAGGTGGCGTGGTTTTCCTTGATAACAGTGATGAGTCAAACCGACATTCGCGGATAGCAGCCAGAGATGGCTGTCCTCACTGTTGGTTTGACACCTGATAGGTTTTGCCACCTTCGAGAGGAAATAAAATTGATATTTAAATATATTAGTTAATATGGATATTTCAATATTTTCTCTTACTATTAATATATAATAGTTAATATGGATATTTAAATATTTCATTTATAGTTTCTATTAAAATATTCTTAAAACATGAAAGAATTATAACTTTTATTCACATTATAAAATATAAGATTTTATTTACTTTCAATTAGTTTACTTCTATAGCTAGATTTGATATAAACTATGTTATTAATGTGCACATTGAATTATTTTATTTATGGTTTAGAGTGAAATTAATATGCATATTATTATTGTTATTATTACAAGATGTCAAGTTTATGTATGTAAGATTAGAAGGAATTACACATCGATATTGAATTGTCATATCAATCAACTAATCCAACAAGCATAATGAGACAAAGATTATTGATTTTTATAATGTTTTTAATTAATACTAACCAAATAGATGTATGTTTTTTTCTTTCCAATTATAATTAATGTTGTTTTTTTAATTTAGTGAATATTTTATTTTTATTTTTAAATAGATATATATTAACTCCACCTTGAACAAAAATGGAATTATGCATATTTCTCATATAAAACTATAAAATACACTTGTAAACATAATATTTCCATAATAAATTCTCATCTAGATGCCACTTGAGATATGTAGCCTACATCGGAGAGTACCACCTAAGAGATGGAACCTACATCAAAGAGCACCATCAGACGGGTGCAACCTATGTTGGTAATCATATTGTTGAGCCATGCCTCACTGAAAGTAGCTAACAAGATTCTAATGTATTGGTGAACATTGCGCAGAGCTACAAGTGCCCTCCTCTACTAGTGAAGATGGGTGTGCATCATCTTCTTGACGAGCCATGAGAGGAGCATTTGCCACAAGAGGTGAGCCTGGAACGAAACACGTTATAGAATTCATAGACCAGTTGAGAGAAATGATGTCGTTAAAGGGAGGTGGGGTGGCTTGGTTAGGAGGACTAGGATTCACCTTGAATGCTCTGAAGGAAACAATAATATTTTGAGAGTTATTCAAAGTGCAAAGGAATAGAGGAATCGAAATCATAGCAAGGAATCTAGCTGAAATGAAGTGAACAATGTAGATATCCATGGAGGAGACCATTAAATTTTTTTGGTAGTGCATTAGAACCTAGGGTGACATGTTGAGGAGGTGGGATGGGATGGTTTCAGTGTCATCCCATCACCACTTATCGCACCCTTAGGAACCTGATCGTGTTGGAATCACAATTTCCATGACATGAAAACACACAGGTGTTAGTAAACGGATGCATCGCCAGAGTTAATGAATCTCCCCCCAATGTGAGTCGGGGTTGTTTCAAACTCAAGTCCTTTGGATTTGCTACTGAATTGGAATAAATAAGAATACGAGAAGGAGAAGGTAGAATAAACTACAAAGTATCGTAATATGCCAGATGACATCGTATTTATACATCACTATAATAGATCAGAGGAGAACCATATGCAAAAGATTAAAAAATACACAAATGAATAATCACATCCTCAATGGATATTAATTTTTTTCAATTTACTTATGTAAATATATATATATATATATATATATATATATATATATATATATATATATATATATATATATATATATATATATATCCTTGTGTGTGTGTGCATTTTCACTTCGTTTTACAAGGATTCCTCACTAGCATTACCATCTCTCTATTCCGATGCCTCTTAAATCTTCTTCGAAAGATTACTATTTCCCTTGTAGCATTTAGGGTGAGTCATAGTCCTCTTGATGAGGATTCCCCACCTCCACTTAATGATGTCATCTCTCTCATTTGGTCTGCGAATTTTGTAATGGGATTGGGTTCCAAGCTCACCTCTTGTAGAAATTTATCCTCCCATGACTTCCCCAACAAACGATGCACACCTATCTCCATTATTAGAGGAGGGGAACGTGCAACTCTCTACAATGTCCACCAACACATTTGTAGATCATTAGATGCTTTCAATTAGGAATGGCTCAACAATATTATTCATAGTGTACGTTGTATCTCTCAGAGAGAATAGGTGGTTCTCTCTGATGAAGGTTCAATCTCTTCGGTGGCGCTCTCCAACATAGGTTTCATATCCCAAATGGTGTCTTGTTGTGTATTTAATCCCTAGAGAGAGGTACTACAAATATGTGTATTCCTTAGCCATTGTTTCATAAAATATTTCTCAAATTTTAAGATTAATAGAAGAAATTATTATGGATTACCACATTTGTGGTCTATTTAGCACCTAGGTTCAGTCCCTAGGTTCACCTATATTCCACATTGCATAACTTTGTCCCCCCCACTTATCTACAACCTCTTACACCTGCATTTCCACCTCATGCACACCTCCTCCTGCAACATCTTTCCATGTTGCGATGTTTCTTGGAATTTTGCGGCTCTCTCCCATGTGATTTAGTGTTGGATGAGTGTTGCCACAACACTCATTGTAACATTGGTCTGTCACTCGCTACCCCCTCCCCCCTGTTGGACCCATCTCACTAGATCCACCTTGCCCCACATGTAACCCCCCGCTAGTCTTACATATGCGTGGCGAAAGAATGCATTTTTGTACTAGGGTCTTCTCAAGCCACGATGTGGGAAAATTCTAAACTTGTCTCAAAGCCTTCTCAGCTACTAGATAATTTAGAATCCTCAATCTAGAACCAACTGAAGCTAACATGACAAGAGCTTCATTCACTACAATGGCAGAAAGGAATGAGTTCACCGATGTATAGATTTTGGCTTCAACTTCGGAGTGGCTCTTGGAACCGAGACATACTTATTATTGGGAGAACCAATATTTTTGCATGGTATAACTCTATTGTCATATATAAGCTTTGCTAGCGCAGGGGTTAACAAAGATTCATGAGGTCCATCGTGAGATCTTCGCACAAATCAACGTTCTCATCACAGAGCACAAATACTAATTCATGGAGCACTAAGACTTAGCCTCACATTTGGGTTGGATTGAAGGAATCCTCCTTTGAGGCGAGGAATCCTAACTAATGTTTCTACATGGAATTGGTTTTTAACTTACAAGATTCTGAGTTTTTATTTTCCCATGCTTTAGAACTATCTTATGTTTATGCAACCAAGTTGAATACTTGTATATTTAGCTTTCTTTTTATTATAGATGTCATGTCTTTTACCTAAAGTATTTTATTCCTAGTACTTTTTTTGGATCTAAATTCTTCTCCTTTAAACACTGATCTAATTTCCCCAATAAAAAAACCACAATCTCATTTAGACACTAGTCTAATTTCCCAAATGAAAAACCACAATAACAAGAATAAATGACTATGGATGTAATGGAAAACTTTCCTAGAAACTGAAATTTAAATAAAAAAATAAAAATAAAAAAGCAATTGTTATTAGAAATTAAAGAAATAAAAATAAAATAAATCGTGATTTCTATGGTTGGTTGAAAATTCTCCACTGTGAATTTCAAAGTTCGAGTACATCTTGAGTAAGCGCATAAGAAAGTGGTTTTCCGGTTAAAAGGAGACGAACATTCCATATTAAAGGGAGTCATTTTGTTGGGTCGCTCTATAGTGTATCTACTATTCGTTGCTTTGTTCTACAGTCTGTCCACTATTGACCGAGAATTGTAACAACTTATCAAATTTCGAATCAGTGGATGGCAATCGCACAACCCATATTGCTTGACTAGGGATTGTGCGCCATGATTATGTCCGGGTCGTCTCCACACCATCACGTCCCAAACGTAGTTTCTTAGCTTTAATTTATGAGGGCACTATGCAAATTGCAGATTTAGTGGGCGAGGAATCAACTTTGTTAAATGAGAAAACCTGCGATGAGCTGATGGACCTATCCTGTCCTGTGAGAGGACATGGGATGGATAATATACCATGAGTCTCCACTAAGAGGTATAGTGGTTGTCGCCACTAGTTAGAATTCGATTCCGTCCCTCTGCTTCTCACTAATTTCCCACGCAGGGGAAACATGCATTATGTTGCCCATTGGACAAGGCAACGTGATATGCTCACGATACTTCTTTATGGCGTTGACTAACAAAAAGGACTTGCACAATGAAAGAACGAAATAACGAGAGATAGAGCTATAATATGCATTTCAAGAACCAGACGTCATGGTAGAATTTTACATACTTTAGAACTTTCCTTTGACTGTAAATTTTCTTTATGGCATTAGAGGTCCATGCTTTGGAGATTATAGCGGATGGGACGGTCACTATAATTCATGTCTGACTGTAAAGCTACTCGCATCAGCGCACATACGCAACTTTTTAAGTTCCACGTTTGAAGAATATTTTTTTTATAAGAGATGGTACATTCACTATGAGCCATATATTTATGAATTCATTTTATCATGAATATATTATAACAACTATCTATGGCTGACTGTAAACCTACTTGCATCAACGCACATACGAAACTTTTTAAGTTCCATGTTTGAAGAATATTTTTTATAAGAGATGGCACATTCACTATGAGCCATCTATTTATTATTTCCTTTTATCATGAATATATTATAACAACTATCTATTCTCACGCTTTCATCATTGGAATTTTGAACGTAGAACTTTCCACAATATCTAAATTATTGAATATTGATTTTGATAGGCTCCTTTGACCAGAATCCATGATATCCATCCTTTTATGATTAATTTTTCATATGTTTACTTATACTTCTATCTACCTTTGTTTTCGGATCATCCTCCTTACATTATTCTGTCTCTTGCTTGCCGTAACAAATATTTCCATGCCGTAAGAACGTTCACCATTGACCCCTCTTAGAAACAGGATATTTAGTGTTTTCCCTGTCTAATCAAGAAAGTGACCATAAGGGACCCAACAGATATTGTGTTGAATACGCAAAAGTAAGGGTGGAAGAGATGTGGACAACGAAGACTGCAGGGTGTTTTAAAGAAATTCCTTTCTACTAGACTTAGGGGATGGATGTTGCATATTAACATGCCTTTGAGAATAACAATTTAGGGGAGCTAAGGTTATGGACATATTGGACGGCAGTATAATATTTAAGTTGAAATATGATGTATCTAAGATTCAAAATGTATATTTTAATTAATTTAAAATTATGTTATTTTCATATCTATATATATTTTTTATATAATATGTTTATAGTCAACATATTAATGTAATTTGTTAAAAAACATAGGTTTCATGTATAAATAACATTTAAAATATAATTTTATAAAAAATGGTTTTTTATATAAATTACCCATCTAAATTATATATATTTTTAAATATATTATAATATACATTTAAAAATTCTATTAAAAGATCTCAAATAATAAAATGTTAAAATAGTGGGCGCAAAACTAAAAAATTAATAATTTATATTATAAAAAATATAAATATTTTATAAAAGGTATGTTATATTCAAATCGTTTTTTATAAATAAAAGAAGATTAGAAAACTATTGTATATAATGAAAACCATAAATCCAAAAAAATAGGCTTATAATAACAAAAACAAACCAACAATATTATTATAATTTTTATGTAGCAAAAAAGTATCTAGATAAAACTAGATAAATCTAAAACTTAAAAAATATTAACTTTAAAATGAATACAAATTTAATAAAAAAATTTAAACGATAAAATAGATAAAATAATGTGAAATAAAATAATGTGAAATGAATTATTATTATTTCATGTGTTTTCTAACGCTTTAAAATTCAAAATATTCTATTAAAATAAGAAATAAAATCAAAATCAAAACCTTTATTTTAAAAGAGAAAAAGGAAAATACAAAAATACAAAATATAAAATTTACTGTATTATATTGTTTATAATAGCCTTATTTTAAAAGAAGCTCACCAAGATAATTAGAAAAAATAAAAATTATTCAAAAACTAAATTGATAAAATAAGAAAATGCAATAAAATATAAGAAGAAAAAATGAAATTTATTTTCTTACATTTTTGTCTTATAAATGTATATAAATGTTATGGTGTGATGTGAGAGGAATTTAATACAAGTAATATGGTTCACTATTTATGTCTCAAACAATAAAGGGTTCAAGTTTTTGAAAACATGTTAATTTTTATGTTAATTTTTATGGAATTTATGAAATATTAGTTTTATCAAACAACCATTTCTATGAAATTAACAATTATACTAACAAAATATAAACATAATTTTAAAGAAAAAATCATATAATATTTTTTATTATGCCGTTACTTATCCTTTCCATGATATATCGTCACTATTGACCAAGTTCTCTCTTCATCTCTGTTACTTATATCGACTAAATCGAAACAAACTTAATTCGGAGGTCAATGTGAGTTTCAGATTGAGAGAAGATAATTCACTAAGGAAGTGTAGTATTACTAAGAAAGTGAAGTTATCTTTTGAGAAAAATATAATTAACAATAATGGTTGATATTATAAATTGTAATTAACTATGATTATGTGTTAATAGTTTGTTAGTAAAATTTCATGATTAGAAGGTTTATATGTCTAATGATTTATATGGTTAATTTGATGAGTGAGTTTAATGGGGAATGAGATTAGTGTGTTAAGTTTAGTTTAGTGTGTTTATATATAATCAATTTAGATGATTAGTAAATAGGAAATTAAAAATTAGTATGTTAATTAATATATTTTATATAAATGTAGAGATTTTCATTTTATTAATGTGGAAAGTTAAAGAGTATAATGTTCAAAATTGTGATATTAATAAAAAAAAGTTTAAAAACTCATAATGTAGATAAGAAAACTATGAATATCTAATAATAAATTGGAGATACAACACTAACATTAATATGAATTTAATTAATATTAATATTTTAAATTGAAAATGTATACCTTTAAGTAAAAAATATTAAAATCAAATTTTAAATCAAAAAGTGATGTTATTGATAACATTTTTCCTTTCATGTTTAAATCTATAATATTTTGAAATCATCACATTATAGTCTTGTAATGTGGTTGATTAAAACCTTCAAATTTACAATTTATATGACATAATACATTTAAAAACTAGAGATATTTTTAAAATGTTAAAACCAACCTTTTAAATAAAAAATAAGACCATTAATACCACTTACCCTAATTTATTTTAAAATTAAAATTGAAATACTTTTTAAACTAAAATATTAATATTGATGTTGATATTATTACACGAAAAATTCTAAAATCAATTTCCAAATTCAAAATTTGCTAATAATATTTATTTAATTTTTACTTTAACATTATGACTTTTTCAAACTAAACTCTTCAAAATTAATATTATTTTTAAAAAATTATAATTAAAAGAGAAAGAAAAAGAAAATAATATTTTATAAACTACTAAAAAAATATAAATTCAAATATTTTTATAAAAATTTATAAAAATTACCCTGAAATAAATATATTTCTATTTATTGGTAAAAAAAAACATCTAAAATCAATTTGATATATATATATATATAACTTGGCCACCTTAACGCTTGTTACTTTAAGGAGCAACAGAGCTCTTGGAAGTCACTTATACATTGAGTTGGCACTTAATTTTGAGTGGGATGTAGGTTTAGATGTTCATTTCGCAATTTAATATTTATATTTGTTTTTATTATTGTAATATATAATTATAATAATAAAATAATTTTAAATTTATGGTTATAATTAAGATATTTTTATATATTGATTTGATTTATAATTTTTTTTTATTAAGTTGAGTAGGATTTTCTTATTTTTGATTTTTACATGTCTAGTATTCACTTCCTAACAGGGAGGGTAGTACAATATTCAAATTTAAGATCTCCGGTTTGGTGAGACTTTATGAAACAAGGAGGGTAGTACAATATTCGAACATAAGATCTTCGGTTTGGTGAGACTTCATTCCATGACCATTGCCACTTGAGCTACCCCAAGAGGACAATCTGATTGTTAAATTTTATAAAAGTATATATATTTTATTTTATTTGAGTTTGATTTTAAAATGAAATAAGTGTTTTTAATTATTAGGGGCATCCATACACATATAAACAATCAAAATTACTAATATTATTAGAAAAGAAATGGTAAGAAAAAAATAATATAAAGGAATAAATATTTTGACTCTTGCATATTTTAATTTGTAAATTTTTTGAGGGATATAAAAGATAAGAAAACTTAAAACAATGGGGATGGGGTGAAATATTGGCTAAACATATTATACCCCAAATGTTTATGAGTGTGGTGTAGGGTGCAGTAAAATATTGTGTATAACATTTTATACCCCGAATATATATGATGGTGAGTGTGGTGAGAAATATCGGGTAAAACATATTACAAGGGGTGAGTGGAAATATTGGATAAAACATTTTATAACAATATGTTTTACTCAATATCTACCCCTCCCCTCCTCCCCGCACACCACTCTCATCACTCAGTTAAGGGTGTGGGAAAAATATTGGAGCAAATGTATATTTGTTGAATGCATATGATTTGAGGGTGAGGAGAGTAGGTGTGTCGTAAATATTGTGTAAAACATATTATTATAATATGTCTTACCCAATATTTCCGCCCACTCTCATCCTCTTTACATTGTAGGTGGAGGGAAATATTGTGTAAAACATATTATTAAAATATACATTGTTGGCACATAAGGAAAGACCCAAGGTTTAGGAGTTTTCCAACAAAATGCCCAAGGATACTAGCATTGGCAATGCCCACGAACAAGTGAGGTCTCATTCGAGGTATGTAATGGGGTTGTAGAACCTGTGTAGGTTGTGTAAGGAATTAGGGATACAAGAAGTTATCTTGGTTATGGAGATCCAACCTAACCCATCATAGAGGTCATGTGTCACAAATATTCCTATCAATTAGACATGCATATTCTAGACCTTTCTTGTGTGCATTCCTATAGTCATGAATTATATATAGGTTAACAGTTGTACACTTCCTACAATTTATATGAGGAGTGAATCCTCTAATAGCCCTTGAACCATTATGCATAAAATAACTTTGATAAGAAAAACCAAGGTATGGGTTAATTATTTATACATTAATCTTATCATACACAACAACCAACGTAACCACAGTAAGAAGAAATTAATTCAAACTTCAATCGCACCCATGATATTCATCATTAAAGTCAACACTATGCACGAAGCACACATATGATACCCGAAAATCCCATCAAACCCTTATGACTAACAACAAAAATTTAGATATAATACACAAGATTGAGAGAAAAACATGGGAAATTAATGCTTAATTAACTACTTCTAGCCAATTCCATAGGGAGAAGATTTCATACAATATATTATCTAAGATTCTTCATAATATTCCTCCACAGACTCAAAACATAAAAAATGGGACAAACTATACTTGGACAAAAAAACATAAAATAAATCTCAATAAAACACTAGAACTAAAGTTCAGGATAGACTTCAAAACCCTTGATTAACATATATCATCCTTTTTATCATGGAGGATTCCCATATATGACACTAGGAATCCTTTTCCAGCTTAACCTTCAAGCTCACCCTACTGTGCCATTCTCACACGCTCCCTCCTCAATTGTCCATTGATCCATTCTAGGCTAAATCTTCCACCTCATCCCATGTCGAACTACCATAAAGTGTTTGCAGATAATTTGTTGGTTATAGTACAAAACGGTTGTTAGGCATTGTCTCATAAAATGTGCCCTTCGGTATTTCGAGCAAATACTTTTCAAACCTCTATGTTGTCTGGTGCTCATAATGTCTCCTCTTTCCTAGCTACTGATCTTGTTCTTCAACAAAATTGCAAAATTCCTTGCATGCCCCATTCCTCCTCATAATGTCTCCTTTTCCACCTATGTGTCCCAATAGTTCCCCAATACCACTTGTAGCTCACCCCAATTAATTTGGCTACTGTTAGATAGAAAAAGCATGGAAGAATTTTATAGTTTTGGCCTTCAATTCCCTCAATTCGTCTTCAACCTAGGTTTTCATGGTTTCAAGCTTAGTCACCATAGCTAGAATATTTTTAGTTGTGTCTAATTGTATTAGGGGAGCTTGGATAAATGGTTCATTCCCAACTATTATATTTTTATCCAATCTCCAAGAAACAGTAAGGTCATCGGTAACTTGTATGGCTTCCTCTTGTAGTTTCTCTACTTGTTGTGTCAACTATTGTTGTTATGCCTTCCATTGGTTGATTTGTTAGCTCAATGTGGTACTTTCCAATAAAGAAGCATAATTCTTTGATGCCGATAATGAGAAAATACTACCTTATATGGTTTCATTCCATTATTGGGCATGGAACATGTTTATGCTGAGATGCTTTAGTTTGATGTTGTCTTGCAACTATTTCCATAACTCGACCCTTGATTCATACAACTGATTTCATTCCTTTTCTATATAGCAAGCATTGTCTAGATATTTGAATTATTTATGCTCCTTTTATCTTCTGTCAAGATCCTCAAGTGGGGTAGTACATTGAATCTATAATTATAGCTCTTCTACTCATGCTTCTAGTCCATGAACCATTTTTTCAATTTTAATTAACTTCTCCTCTACCGGAACATCCACTTCCATAGGCACACTGCACATTTTACTATACACGGTTTTGACAATCTATCAAATCATCTCTTCCCTAACCTTTGATTGATGCTCAGCCTTCAATATCTAACTTCGAGCCTCTTGTAAAGCTTTATTATTTGTAGTTAATTGGATAGAATTTGTAGTTGTAGATTTGGATGTCACTTGTACTTCCTAGGAAATGGAATGCTTTAAATATTTAAGAAAAGGCATAGTTAGTTCAAAAATAATAAACTCTACTTGTGACAAGACTTTCGCTCATGGTTTTAATTCAGTATCTCCGAATGCACTATGACTAACGCAAATGTGAGGTTTAATAGTTCTAAATATGTCATGTAGGGTTGCGATGGCTTGGTTGAATCTCCTATACATAGGGTGCACTGGTCCTTTGTGACCATTGGTAGATCTGTCACACTAGGTGTAGGTGGCATGATTCTTATAGTTTCTATCATTACTCGTAGTTATTCTACTTGCTATAGTGTTATGACCCATTGTTATTTTTTAGTTTTTTCTTCTTGTTTAATAGTGGGGATGATGGTCATATTCCCCTGCACAATTAATTCCTGCATCTATGTATCTAATCCTGTAATGTCATCCTCTCACATACTAGAGTCCACTAGCTCTAAATCCTTCTTCTTTCTAGCTCTTTCCTATTACCCTATTAGGTGTATCTTCTCCTTTTCTATCATGATGTCCACCTTACATGAATCTTGCGGTGGAATGACTCACTAAGGTTGTTCTATTTAATTCGGTGGGGTTTCTGGGTGAGTCCCCATCTATTCTTTAGTCTTCTCACCTTGATGGCCATTATTTTGAATAATATCGAGTTTGATTTCTATCGCAAAGTCAACATTTTTAACCTCTATTTATGGTTTCAACACTATTGTCTCTAGTGCTAACATCTCTAGCACTAGCACTCTACACTTAGATGGCCAATTGTTGACAATTTTTAGAAAATAGGCCTCATAAATTTTACACCTACACGATAGATAGGTTTTGTTAAGGTCTACTTCAACATGGACATACATAGAGTGGGGGTTGGTGTAGAAGCATGCCACTGGGCCATATTCTATGACACTTTGAACTCGTGCCCACAATACCTTCTACATCACATGGGTGATAGATTATTTCTAAACATTAAAAATTCTATGATTTTTTTTTTATGTTTTTCTTTATCACTGGTATACCATAAGCCTCCAAACCTTGGTTTTATGAATTCAAGCTTATCGAGGTCAAGGAATTTGGTACCTTTTTTAAATTTCCTCATAGTTAGAGAAATCATAATAAATATCTATATATAATGGAAGTTTGTGTTTTTATATTATGCATCTATGTAGTCCTCCATAAATTTATTTTGTAGGAAGTTCACCCATTTCATCTTGATTCCCTCTACACACTTTGTAGTCGTGGAAACTACCCCTGCTAGACATTAATCCTTATGGCACTTCCACAATAGCTGACAGACCATCAATTTGGTGGAAAATAACACAACATATTTCTTAATACTCGCAATCTCTACATCATGTTTCCCATCCCAAACATTAAATTTTTCTTCTACCTCCTTAGTCATGGTATTTCATTCCTTTTGTTAAACAAAGGCTTTGGATCCTCTCCATTTGGAAGTCCTATAATTCTTGCATTTAACTAAGTATCGATTTCTATGGGTCATCAATGCATAGAAACTGTAACAACACTGGTTAAAACTCCATGTAAAAAAATATGAGACCACGACTGATGGGACACATATTCCAAGTTGAATGGTAGGCAAAAAGATCCTAGAGGGTGTTAAATCTAGTTATTATGGCCAAGGAAATTGGCAAAGGCAATGGAAAAGGCTTTGGAAAGGAAAAAGCACATTTTATGATACAATTATTTAAGAAAATAATGGAAATTAGGAGAAAAAGGAGGTGAAAGGTCATAGGTTTCATGTGAGGAGGAAAATAAAGGAAAATAATGGAAATTAAAGAAAATAGAAGCCTTATTGATAAAAATGCTTCTGAGGATCAATGTCTAAGCTTGGTCAGTTCAATTTTGGAGCTATCTCATTATTTTTTCTCTCTCTCACTCTTGGACACTTAGAGGCTTCCTGGAGCACTTGGGAATTAGACCAAGAAAGGAAAGGAACGCAAGAGGAAGTGAAGATCAAGCAAGGAAAAGCAAGATGAAGCAGCTAAAGCATGATTCTTTGCAGGTATTCATTTACATGTGTGATTCTACTTACTAGATTTGGCATGTATGATGTTGCATGTGGTTGTTGTCTGTCATGGCATGGGTTTTACCAGGTGTGACAGTGTTTCTCAGGCTAAACTTTCCATTTCCTCATAGTATTAATGAGATGGGTTCTCATACTTGAGTTGAGCTGGATTTCAAGATGGATGCAAATTTGAGTGGCATGGATCTTTGAAATGGCAAACACATGGCCTACTGGTCCCTGAACTGAACTGTGGGTCACAGTAAAGCCACTGGCCTAGTAACCCTTGAGCTAGATTGTGGGTTACGGTAAATCCACGATTGTGTACCGCTGTGGGCCTAGGAATCATTTCTAGTGAAGGGAAAGATATGCGGTAAAGCCAAGAGGTGGATTTTTTTTCTGTTGGGCCTAGTAGTCCTGAGATGGGATGTACGGTAAAGCCTAGAGAGTGGATCTCAGTGTCGGGCCGAGTGATCCTTGGATTGGACTTTGGATTATGGTAAAGCCTAAGTGACTAGGAAGCAATCAAATTCCTCATGGTGGAGGTGGAGAACTCCGGTAGCATCCATGGTTGTTTGGTTCTTTTTGGTTGGTTATGAGTCCCACATTCATGCTTGGAATATGGCACGGGGGTGATTAGCTGAAGAGAGATTTGGATCAGGAAATCTATGGTGGGGTGTAACGTGGTAGTCCCATCCTCGATTGGTTTCTACATTCATAAATTAGAAATTCATCCTTTTCGTTTTCATGTGTAAATGTATTGGTTTATATGTAGACTCTATGGTCAATTTATTTATTGTATTTATGTTGTTACTATGTTGGTTATGTATATGTTTCATGACAACAAGTTTGTATGGCTCTCATCATGTCTTTACCTGTAAATTAGTGGACAATGTATCCATGACCTAATAGATGATAATGCAACAAATGAAATGAGGGAACAATGGTTCTTAGCAATTCTTAGATAAGTATGAGATCCCTATGCTTAAATATGTTGTTTACACCTATAGATTACATGTTTGTGATATGTTTGACAAACTTCCTATCATGGCTAGTGTGGTTTGGTTAAGGGCTTATTCAACTAATTTCTTTTACTTCATTGTTCCCAATTATTTTACTACTTTGAAGATGTCATTCCATTCTGGGTAGTGACATGGGCTCTAGACCTTTAAAGTGGCTCAAATCCAATATATGTTGGCTCATAACTAGACAAAATGGTCCCTGAACGCCATCTTGTAGGCCTGTGAGAGTGTCTAGAGGTCCTTGGACACTGGAATCCCAATACCATGAGAGTGTCCAGAGCTCATGTGATAAAAAAATTTAGTTGGATGTAGAGGCAATCTGCCTGAAGTGTTGGCACGGTTCTCAGGGGTCCTGTAGATGATGTGGAATTTTGTATGTTTAGCTTTTTTCGATTCCATTTCCTTAAGGTCACATAGGAGGTTGAATCCAATCGTAGTAGCCTCTCATCGCATGTTTACCCCAGTTGCCCAGTTAATTAGGTAGATGTGGGAGGAGGGTGTTACATAAACTCTCCATGCACACAATTTAACAACAATTTGATGAAAATATTTACCTCATTGCTCCACCCAAAATGAACAATGTTGAGGAGGTTGAGGATTCCAAACTTCTTTACTCCCATAGCCCACTATTGCAAATCAATTACCACTAGTTGTTAAAAAAATTTAATTCATTTCTTATATATCTCATGTTCACAGTCTCAGAATTTCTTGAAGTCCTTGACGTCATGATCATTATATTTTAACTTATCTACTAGCAATAACATCTCCCTTTCTTTGATAACTCCTTTTGGAATTAGGGTTGTAACCAAATTGTACATCAACATTGTTGGGACGGAGACCTTTCCAATTAAGATTTTCATTTTGGCTACATCCCGGGGAGTAGGTCACCTTCCAACTACCTTATATTTTTCTTTCTTCAGGGATAATGAGGATGCCATGATGAAGCTACCTTGGAGATGGAACAAGCTTTGTAATTTGAAAACTAAAATTTTGTATACCTTTAGCTCTTCGTATGAGTTCAACCCTATGATCTCAATTGGCTACAAACACTTGAAAAATGTGGGACGTTTAAAAAAAAAATACTAATGATTTATGTCCTTAGTATGTCTTCCTAGCTACATTAACTGTCAGGTGATCATGCCCATGCTCCACCATCAATCCATCAATATTTTCACATGATAAATCTCAGGGTAGTATCCTCATTAATGGTTTGCATATGGGTAGAAGTCATGTCAGCATTCCATTCCAGTAGAGCCGCTGATATGGATAATATTTTTCTTTAATTAAATTTATTACCTTTTACATCATCCAGTTACACAATGTCCTTTCCACGTGTGGAGGACACGTTTTTGTTTCTACTATGTTTTGGACTTTTCCATTCTTTGGTACTGTATTGATCACCAACTATATTTCACTTTCCCAATCTCCTACCCACATTGTGTACTTTCTCAATTGATGCTCTCTTATTGTGTGGTGATCCAGCTTGAAGAGTGCAAGTCTCTTACCCTGAAAAGAGGGATTTTCTTTGACAATTTTGTTGCATTATTTCTTGGTTTATTCTATTCAATGTGCACCTAAAACCACATATAGTGTTATACAAAATGGAAAGAAAAAAATAAAAATAAATAAATAAATAAATAACTGTATTCTTTTTCTTTCCTTTAGTCGCGAAGTGGATTTATTTGTAGAGTTTCACCCTACTCCCATTTACATGTCCATTAAGGGGATCACTTATTAACCTTTCTAATTGAACTACCATTTCTTATGTGACACAACAAACAATATAAGGTCCTAACCATTGCATCTAAAAATTAACATGATGTTTCAAAAGCTTTCTATGACACATTAGCACCAAGTTGTAGTTTGGATTTTTTTTTATTTAATATTACGATCATGCTAAACTTCTCTCTTTCTTCTTGTACACCCTACTGAAATCTTCATATAATAAGATCCTCCTCTAGTTTCAGTACCACCAACGATATTTTCTCAACTGCAACATAATATTCTATCCCTATAACAATAACAATATGTAGAATCGATAATATAAAATACATTGTCATAACCACTTCATTCCCATACACCAATGGAAAAGGTGGCTATGCAATAAGTTTCTTCAACATGGTGTGGAATTCCCACAAAATGACAAGAATTCTTTAGTCCCAGTAATTCTCATTTACATTTTAAATTTTGGTTATTGTAGTCTCCAATATTTTGTTGAAGGCCTCCAAAATTCCATTTGTGTATGGATGCTAAGTTGTCCTCTTTTACTAATAGATCTAGAATTTTTGGTTAGATAAGCCTCGATGGTCTAATTTAGAAAATGGATTCCTTGATATCTCATTAATATCAACGGGAATCCAAAACACATAAAAAATTCTAAAATAGAAACGTTGTAGCAGTATCGACACTACAATCCTTAACCGGTGCTACTTTGGCCCACCTATTTTAGTAATCAACCAAAATGATGATGTATCAGACTTCACTCCTTCTTGTTGGTGGATTAAATAGTCCTATGAAATCCATGGCCCAATTTTCCAATGGCTACGTGGTCAAATATGGGTTGAATGACATCTGATCTTACCATGACTTATTATTATTATTATTTGACATATGAAACAACTACAACATAATTCCTTCTCATCTTGGTGAATAGTCAATCACTATAAGTTGGTATGCAAAACCTTTTTTGATGTTTCCTTTCTTGTGCAATTTCCTCTAGCTACATATTCATGTTCATTTTACAATATGGAAGGCCTCTCATGCTCTATCACACATTGCTAAAGTATGTCATCTACTCCTAATTTGTATAAAAACCCGACAATCAGCTAATAATCTATATATTTTACAAGTAATTATTTCTTCTATGCCACATTAAACTCCAATGGTTCCATTCCTCTAGTGAGAAATTGGTTTATTTGAACAAAGTGATCATCTAACATATCCACATAAAATAAGTGGATGGATCATAAGCTTTCATTGAAATTAACCTCCTCCTCACCTACAATTATGCGTGAAAAATGATATGATCTAACATTTAACTTAACAAGCTTAACAATGACATCAAAATGATATTCTTGGAATAATAAAAACCATCTACATATCCTCCACCCAAAAATATCTTGTTGACAATATTCCTTAACACAAAATCGTTGGTGCATAGCTTAAAGAGAGATCCCAAGAGATAGTGCTTGAACATGAAGTGAATACAACATGGCCAAAACCATGTAGTCTCTAGTAGTATAGTGGTGTTTTATTGTAGACAACCTTTGTCTAGAAAATGAAATTAGATGGTTTACTTTTGCTTCCCCTTACTTTTCCAGTATGACACCTAACACTATCATTAAGGCATTAACATGTAGATAAAACTCTTTTCTCCATTCCAAGAACACTAATATTATTGCTTATGCAGATTTTTATTTTTGTGTGTCTATAGCATATTGGCATTCCTCGCTCGACTTGAATTTTACATCCTTCTTTAGTAACATGTCCAATAGTGCAGTAATTGGGGCGTAACCTCGCATGAACTTCCTATAATACCCAAGATTCCATAGTGTTCCATATCGTACAGATATTGGAGTAGGTTTACTATCAATAAAACATTCATAGGTTTTATAAGAAGTCCTTCCTTACTAACTACATCCCCATCAATGAACCAAAATACACTTCCTCATATCAATGGAGATATTCATCTATCTACATTTATCCAACATTATTGGGCCCTTCATTTTTGTTAGTATTTTTTGGTTAAAATTTGGCTATAGAGAATAGATAACACAAGTTCGAAAATGAATGTATAATTTGGTTAGAAAATAAAAATGGAAATAAGGAAGAGGGAGCCGAAAAGGAGCCACCCGAAATGGATAATTTGATTAGAACTGAGCAATGAAAATGGAAAAAGTGATCACCTACAAAGTTAGCTGGAGCCATGGAATTAAGCAAGCATGAATGAAGTGAGCATGAGGTGGATTTGTTCTCATAAAAAGGATAAAAGTTGAGCTTGTCAAGCAAGTGAAGAATTTAAGTTGGACTAGATAAATAGGCCAAAGTTATAAAAGGAAACAAAATGAAAAGTTCAAGGGAGAGATAATAGAGGAAGGTTGAAATACTACTGAAATTTGTCACAATCTGTGACTATCATCCCATTGTGTTTGATTGTAGTGATATGATAATATGCATTGTAATGACCCTTTTATTCTTGAAACAAGTGCTAGAGATTGTATTATATTCTTTCACTCCTACATGATATAATAAAGATATTTACTGTAGGTAACTTAATTGTGTAATTTTTCTGAATGGATACATCTATGTTTATGTGTCCTCTTTAAAATTTCGAGATTTTGTGTTAATATCTATGTGATGCATATTCTTATCTCCTGTGTAAAGGTTATTTAATAAATATGTGAATCATGATGCATATAATGTATCTTTTAATCAATTTAATCTATCCTATCACCATCCAAACCCTATGCATCACTTATATGTATTGGTACACCTTGGACGAGAATTTCCTCCCTTTCAGAAGATCGAATATGTCAATGTTATGCTAGACTACAATAGGCCCTTTGTTGGCACCCTCCGCTAGAACCATTGGTATCTATAAAAAAAAGAAATTCTCCAACAAATGGTCTCATTGTCGAGACCTAAAGATTAATTGGGGTTTTAGATCATAGTTACTAGGATCATAAAGAGTAGTGTTTGAGAATGGTGGGAAGAGAAACTTCATTCCTTTATTTACCAAAAGGTGCAGTGATGACAAAAAAACCTATACTGGGTCTATGACAAGAACTTATTTTCCAAGCTTGCTTGCGATCAATATGAGATCTTTTGGTGCAAATTCCCTGATGTTTTGTATCATTGGTTAAGTAGGTTGCACAATTCCTTGGGAATTTGGAGTTATAGTTAGACTTTTAGGACTTAGAGTACAATCTATCTAGCTTTATTACATTGGTTGGATCATGAACTTACCAGGGCTATTTATTTTGGGTTTAAGATACGTTAGAAGGGTATATAATTCAATTTGACGCATAGAATCAATATTCATTCTCTAAGGAATAATGAATGTTCAAATACAGATTAAGAGGATAGTTTCTAAAAGATATATCTTTATGGATTAAAGTTTTCATGGTTGAAGAAAGGTTGTTTCTATTTGAACAATCTAATATGGTAGTGTAAAACCCTTGTACTAGGGGTATGGTTTTTCAAGAAGATTTTGATTGGTTGTGCAAGTTGAAAGGGAGTTACGATGGATGGGGAGGAGTTGTGGAAATAATGAGACTTTAGAGCATCTAGGAGGGTGTGGATATCTGATGGATGGAGGAAACAAAATTTACATGAGATTAAGAGAAGTTGAAGGGAGTTTTAGTAGATAGGTGAAGTTTTGAGAAGTCCATATTTCCAGAGAGAATACATGAGCAATTGGAGTCACGCAATGAAGTGACAATAGAATGATTAAGCTAAAGTACAAGATAGGGAACTAGAGGTGATGAGTTGGGAAATCAAAGTATGAATAATGAGTCCCATCAAGAAGTAAAGGGAGATCGAATGCTACAAATTCTAGATGAGAGGATCTTGGTGTCTAATCTGAATACTCTTGTAAACGAGGAGACACACTTTCTTATTAGAACATTTTTCATGAGGATGAATCTTCCCCAACAAGAAATAGTATGCAAGGTGGTAGCATGGTCATCTCTCTCCTTTCCCTTCACATTGTATCCTATAAAAACCATGTAAGTTTCATTTCCAAGTTGATAAGACTCTAAGATTCCATAGTGTTCATAAGGTGTATTCTACTAGGTGTTCTAGTAGCAGTACTCAATTACATTTCATAAATGACTCACAACTCACTTTAAGAGGATTTGTCTTAGTTCCACCTGGACATACTCTAATGGATAGGAATGCAGCTAGATAATTTACTTTTTATTCTAACATTTTAGGCTGAGGAGATGAAGACAAAAAGAAACACTAGTATCTATGTGAAGTTATCTGGAGAGCTAGAAAAACTCCAGATAACTCTTAAAATGAGCAATTTTTATATAAAAGTGAGAAATAGATATCTTTGGTATTTTTTTAAAAGGTCAGTGATAGTTCAAGATACCCCTCTAGATATGGTTAGACAAGAATTCATTAAGGAATTTAAGCTACCATAGATTAAGCAGTAGGGCTTGGCTAAGTTGTGAGATATTAAGTAGTGAGAAGTTCAAACTACATGGAAGTCTATGTGATGATTCAAATATGATATTGGGAAAACTACTTATCCTATTCATCCACATCATCAAAAGGAATGGTTAATCAAAGTGTTGTTGCCATTGACTAGGATTCCTCTAATGCAATAGAATATTGATACTATATAGGATGCATCACAACAAACCATGAATATTGAATTAACAGTAGGATATCCCAATGATTCTAGAGCGAGTTATTCTTTTGGTGATCCTGTTATAATTGGTATATAGAATCAAATTGTTGATTTAACTAGAAGGATCAAGGACGTGAATACAATCAAACCTAGTTGAATGAAATTTTTGTGTATATTCTATCATACCGAGGGGAATCATGTTAGAGAATACCCATGGTTATGATATGAAGAACCCTCTTATGTATCACTAGGAATGCCTCCTCCTCATGAATCACCTTAATTAGGGGTCTTACAAGTCTCAAAAATTGTTCCTTTTCAGGTACATACCCAATACAATGAATTTCCAAATCAACAAGGTGTTCCTTCTAATGAGTATTGTGGACTTTATTGTACCTATGGCCATTATCCTTGACTCTATCCTATATTAAAAAATATTCAAATGTACCTAATAATATTTTTTGTGAGATCTATGGGTCTACCAATCACTATATAGATCAGTGGAAATCCTAAGATGCTTTAGTTGATTCATTAGACTTTATTGCTTTTTGAGTAAATGAGTCCCCTCATGGAATGTGAGGTGGACAATAGAGAGGAGGGACGAATAGAGGAAGTAGAAATATCCATTTTTATAACCGCAACCAAGAAGGCCATGTTTCTTAAGATTTTCCTTTACTTAGAAGGTCTTGGTGCTCACATTGTCGAGTGAATTCCCATGCAATGGACATCCCTAATTTGATAGCCCTATGGGTAGAGTGCAATAAGAAAGTGTGGCTAACTTAATAAATGTAGATCAAAGAGAGCCATAACCAATTCTGCATCGCAATATTAATATAATTAGTAGAGGAAGTAAGTGAACTAGAGCTAATAAAGATGTGCCTGAATGGTCTTCTATAATAAAAGTCACATCTTAAAGAAAACAATATGATTCCCACTGAAAAAAGGAAAATTATAAATATGTTTTTGAGATATTTAAATAGTTAATCTCTTGCAATATTAAAATCATATATTAGGAGAAGAGGAACAAAGATGGTTCTTAGTTCTTTCAAGGAAGATCACAACTTGTTATGGAGTGGTTCAAATTGTTTTTTGCAAATTTTGGGTCACAAGCGATTATTCAGTAAGTTGCAAAAGATGCTGAAAAACATTCTAAAAGATGAGGATCTTTCAAATAATTATATTTCAACAAATTTACCAGAAATCGACAAAGTATGAGTTCACCACAACAAATGAAAAACTTGGAGGGAATTTTTCATTAATGCTTAGGTTGTGGGATATCAAATTAAGGATACTATGCTGGATCTAGGCTCTGACATAACTAATTTGTCAAGAAACACTTCAGAGGAACTAGGAAGACCAAAGTTAGTATTCTCTCCAATCTAGTTGTGCATGGCTACCAATATTGCATTCTCCCTATTGGTTAGACAAAAGATGTAGAAGTAGACATTATTGGAGTTAATACATATGCTTATTTTTATGTCATTTTCATTATTGAGGATAAAGGCCCATTTTCAACACTACTCGGTGTTAATTTGTCTTTCGGGAATTATGCCATAACTTTTCTAATGAAGGATACTATTACCTTTGAGGTACATGGAGTCTGTGTTATTCATCCCATGGACCCATATCGAGGTACTCGATTCATGGAGGTCATTGATGATGCAAATGAAACTAATGTCCTTGATCATATATATTGTAAAACTACATGAAAGAGGGAGGATTATATTAATCCTATAGTCAATGAATCTCTTAGTTGGAGAAGTTTTCACCACACTAAAGCTAGTTCATAAGTTGTGCTAGAAGAGTGGTAGCAGGGAGACCATGAGTTATACTCTAGGAGATGTGCAACTATTTATTGTACTAGATAGATTGTTGCTAAGGTAAGGTACCACCCTAATTTTAATGGTATTAGTCCTATGGTATTGGTAGTATTTTATTTTATCAAATAATTTTAATTGAACATTGAAGAAAGCGAGAGGATTCCTCTCATTGATATTGCCTTACAAGCTACTCCTCCTAGATGGTGGGGAGCTCACTATTGGGTGAAGTTTTGAAGCATATATTAGACACCCCTTCCCCATTTTTTATCATTATCTCTATAAAATTATGAATTTTATGTACCAATTACCATTTTTCCTCATTATAAGAGCAATCCTTTCTCAAAATATTATTTTTCCATCTTTCGTTAAATATTGATTGAGGTGATGTCTTTTTTAGATGGCTAACCAAGGTAACTGTGGTAGACGTTTTCTAGTTATTTTTCCTTCAAGTGTTGCCTACAAATAAGGAATAAGGATGAGTATTTGTAGTTTTTAATTCTTGATTACACTTGGATGATTTATTGCTACAATCTAAATTTTTCTATCACACCTCAAGTTGTTATTACATCTCGAGTTGTTGTTACACCTTGAGTTGCTATTACACTGCAACTACCAAACACCATAGCTGTTTTCTTCAAAGATAGTTGTCAAGGATCATGAATTATCTATGGATGGTCCAAGGATCTCAGCAGTTATGATTGTGGATACGGTGTAGCTTGAATTGGTCTTTTATTGTAAAATTGTTTGTGACACTTTCTATTTTTCTCTTAATATTGATCAGCATGGGAATCATGAGATTATCATGATTGATTTGTTCCCTAATTTTTGTGGGTTGTAAAATTTTTAAAAGGGTTTGGTTCGATGAAAAGGGAACGAAAACACAAGAACAACATCGAAATTTTGATCTTGTAATTTCGAGTGATTTTTAATACATAACACTTCTAGTGATGTTCATACATATTTTGTGTTGGTTTCTAACTACTTTCCATTTCATCTCTATGCCCTGCTAGGGAGGAAGGTTCCTCCTCTTTAACAAGGATTGTAGTAGTAATAGATTAGTTGTTTGTTTTATCTTTCTTTTAAGTGTGAATTTATTAATTCTTTTGTATGAATTGTAGTATTGATACACTTCTGTTTCCACTTTCATTATATGTTCATACAAAAGGATTGGTTCGAACTATAATGTTTAATCAGTTGACACAACTTTAATAATGATGTGTGGCGTGCATGTTATTTGAGAAAAACTTGAATTGTGATGAGTAAATTTCATTCTTGTAGAACATATTTTTAATTTCTGCATGAGTGCTTTGAGTTTTGCATTTGTGTTCAACGACATTTTCTTTCATTTCTTTCCTTCGCTATTATGTATGGATATAGATAGTGCAAACAACTTTGAAATAAATAAACCTATCCTTGTAGAAAATTAAATTCTTGCAGTACAATCAAATTAAATAGTGGTTAAACCAACACAACATTTTGGCATTGTTAATGAGGAAGGTAGTTTCTAGTAAACAGGTGCTGGGTGGTAAGAGGAGACGTAAGAACATGCCCATCGCTCTAACATTCCTGATCAGACTCACCACTATGATCATTAGAACACTTAGGGTGTCTTAACTTTTTAATTTATTTTCTTATAAGTGTCCTTAGTCCAAGGATAATTTTAGGGGCGAATGTTCGCCCTTTGGCGAAATTAAGGGGTTTTAAATTTTTAGTGGGCGAATATTTTGTAGCATAGTACATTTTTACAAATCACCTCAAATAGCCCACCTTATTTTAAGGGAGAGGGTAAAAAAGGTAAATTTAGCCCTTGAAATTAGGACTTACAACCTTCCATTCGCCCATTTTCAAGAATAGGTTTTATTTAAGTGAATCCATTCGCCCATTTTCAAGAATAGGTTTTATTTAAGTGAATCCTATGGGCCAAATACCATATTTATAAAAGAGGTATGGTAAATTAATAAAAATATAAATAAATGAGAGGCATGGTAAATAAATAAAACATTTTTTATATTTACTCCATAAGTCACCTTATATACATGTAAGGGTGTAAACAAATAAAAATATAAGTAAAGTGGAGGTATGGTAAATAAATAAAACGTCTTTTTATACTTACTCAAAAGGTATGGTAAATAAATAAAAATATAAATAAACTAGACGTATCGTAAATAAATAAAACCTCTTTTTATATTTAGTCCATAACCCTCATTCTATTTATGAAGGTTCAAGAAAGAGGTTTTATTTAAGTGAATCCTATGGGCCAAATACCATATTTGTAAAAGAGGTATGGTAAATTAATAAAAATATAAATAAACTAGAGGTATGGTAAACAAATAAAGCATTTTTTTTTTATATTTACTCCATAAGTCACCTTATATTTACGAGCACTCAAAAAATGGGTTATATTTAGGTGAAACCTATGGCCAAAATACTATGGGACAAATACCATGGACTAGATTGTTATTAATACCATGCAAAAAACCATTATTAACCCTAATATTAGAATTAATAAAAATAAAAATGGCACATGGTATTGACCCATGGTATTCACCAAAATGGCACATGGTATTGACCCATGGTATTCATCTGGAATGTAGCCTATTTAAATGGGGGAATTAAACCAGTATGTAGCCTATGCTAAGATTCACTAGGACTTTACAAATTTTTATTATTTAGTGAAAGACTCGCCAAGATCTTACAAGATTTTATAATTGAGTAAAATATTCGCCATGCCTGGTGAGAGATTCGCCAAAAAATTATATATACATATTATATTATTGATAAAATCGCCTTCCATTTTTCCTATATATCATGGAGATTCGCCCATTTATTATATTTATAAATTTAGGGGGGGTTCTTAAAATTTTCCCTGCCTTAGTCTTACAGACGTTGGGTGCTAAGATGAGAGGTAAGAACTTGCACATCACTCTAACATACCTAAGCATGCTCACCACTGTAATGAATGAGGCACTTGAAGTGTGAAATAATTACACATAGGGTCCATGTGTAGAGTTTATGAACAAAAGAGACATGGAACATAATAACTCTAATAAACCTATAGGAAAA
The DNA here is from genome assembly GCA_031772625.1 of Pinus tabuliformis. NCBI lineage: Eukaryota > Viridiplantae > Streptophyta > Pinopsida > Pinales > Pinaceae > Pinus > Pinus tabuliformis. Next base: position 1,705,074,556 of record CM062816.1, on the reverse strand, counting down.
ATGGGTCATAAAAGGAACAAGAAAAGTGCAGATTTAGGGAGGAAAACATTCATTCAGGAATTAATTTCAAAATTAGAGAGAGAACATTAAAATTCATAGAAGGATACAAGAAAAACATGACCACAAAATGTTGTTACTTCCATATTAAGGTTAGAAGCATCTCGTTCCTCCCTCTTAGAACCTCATCACCCTCAAACTAATATATACTCCTGAGACTGTAGATTTAATTTGAGAACAACACGGAGAAACTAGTGGTGACGACTTTGGGTATATAGGCCAAGGGGAAACCATCGGGGATCACTCAGAGCCATAAACCAAAAATCATTCTTTTACTTATCAATTCCCAGATTCAGGTAGTGCTGTGAAAGAACTAGCCCCAAACAAACCTATACAATCATCATCTTTAGGAGAGGACTCATCAAAACAAGAAATAGGGGAATCTAAAATGGAAGGAAATAACAATAATAACAATGATATATAAGGACTGATTCCATTGTTACCACCTTTGAATTCCCAATAAATGATATAAGGGGAAAATGTCCCATAAAAAACATTCCCTTATTAGCTCTTCCATCTTTTCAAGGAATATCTGTACAAGATTCTGATATATTCTTATTTGAATTTTGTGTCCTATGTAAGAGCTATGATTATACTTTGAATTCTCAAAAGCTAAAATTTTTCTCTGCTACTCTAAAGGGAGAAACGTTGATATGGTTCATGGGACTAGGCTCTTGTACTATTCGAGCATGGGGAGAGATGAAACTACCTTTCTATCAAAATATCAAGACTATTGTTGGGCCAAGAACTTGAGAAAAGAAGTATTCACCATGACACAAAAGGAAGAAGAAACGTTGGAGGATTATGTGGAGCGATTCCACTATAATATATAGAGGTATAAACATAGTGATCTGGATCCGAAGATCCTAAAAACTATATTCATACGAGGAATGAGAGATGACTACCTATATACATTGAATATGCCTGGGAAGGGAGATATGTATCAAGAAACATTAGATGAGATAATAAAACTTTACTTAAGATGCTTGAGAGGATCATCACGAGGAATAAGCATGACATGGGACACCTCCGTTCGAATACAAAAATCTATAAATGGAGGTGTGACCAGAGCTGAGATTGGGAACTTATTCGAGAATCTTAAAACTGACCTCCTTTGTACTTTATCTATCCAACTGACAAGTTCACAAGTAAAAAAGGCTCAGGATAAAGACGAGAAAGGATGAAGACGACAAACATTCCTTAAGGTATTGTAAAGTCGACACCATCAACTTGTGCAACATTTGTGATTTGGAGCATTCTACAAGCTATTTTCGAGAGCTTCTTGGACTAAAAGTATTAATTAAAGAATCAATTAAGGAAGTCCAATCCTCCTACTTCATTGGATCTAAGAAGCCTTGGCAGCCACGAGGACTAGGTATGCCTCAAGATTTTTCTTTTAATCCATGGAATAATGTATATAATGCACAACAATTTCCATGGAAATATTCCTCGTCTCCTCCAAATTAGTTTTCCTCACCATATAACCAATGGTCTCCCTCTTCGCCCTTTCACTACCCTCTGTCTCACCCATTTTCTTGGCCCCAAAATTGGAGAGGAAATTCTTTAGGTCCAACCTCTTTTGTGTTACCAATGCAACAACAATTGTAGCTTCCACCTCTCTCAACACCTGATGCTACCTAATATGACCGTAATTACCTGTACAACCTAATCCTAACCCAAATAATAAGGTAGCCATGCTTTAGAAGCTTCACTTCCTTCCAAACTCATTACATCAATCTTGTTAAATTTAATGAAATCCATCTACGATCAGGAAAAGTAGTGAAAACCTATCCTATCATCATTGAAAAAGAATGTGAATCTCCTAAGGGTTGTCATGCAGACTCTCAGGAGACTACTACAATAGGTCAAGGTGATTTTTTTACATCTGTAACAACTAACCTGAATAATGTTGGCACATCTGTATCAGCGGACCCAACTGTTACAACGACTAATGACCCTCCATATCTGTAAATATTATCAGAAACTAGAATGACTTCACAGCTTGACTCCCATTTTCTCAAAGATTTGAAAAATATACACATGAGGATTCCCCTACTTCAAGCTATCAAGGACGTTTGCATCTATTCAAAAACAATAAGGAACCTGTGTGTTAAAAAACTAGAAGAAAGCCTAAATACCCTGTCACTATCGCTTTGATGGGGAAATTATCAGAATTAATGACTAGTCAGTCTTTATTGACTAAATATAATGATTCAGGGAATCCTACAACTACTATCTACATTGATGAGACACCCATCCCAAATACACTAATTTATTTAGGGACATCAATTAACGTAATGACTAAATAAGTCTTTGTCATTCTAGGTTTGCATGGGTTGAGACAAACACCTATGTACTTGAATTAGTGGACAAGTCATGTGTAAAGCCACAAGGGGTATTAGAAGACGTAGTTATTACAGTGGATTCCTAGAGATATCCAGTAGATTTTATTATCTTATAACCAAAATAAAATTTAGGGGGGTATCCCTTGATCCTCGGAAGACCTTGGTTGGCCACTCACGATGCATTTACAGGCTGTATTTCAAGTTGTATGACAATTTCAGATGGTTGGGCTATGAAAAGCCTCATATTTTATCCCCCTGTAAAGCCAAGTAGGGACCTGGGAAACTCCTCTTGGGATGAGTTCGAACCTGAATCGGAGAACTCCCAGGCATGTTTTACCCTCGGTAAAGCCCATTTCTTTAAGGATGAGATAGAAGATGATATTATAAATGGTTTTATTAGTAATCCTCTTTCTATCACTTCTATTGAGAACTTAGGGGAGGAAGAGGTTGTGGAGCACTAGATCTTTTTAACGAGCTATTGTATGCGTCAACTTCGCTCTTCTCAAAGCAGCCCCCCATGTCAAGGACTGGTGGGAAACCTACTGCGAGCAGAAGGATGAAATTACCGGCTCGCTTTCAGCCGCACCGACTTGGGATTCATTCCGCAATGCCATCAAGGAGCAGTACTACCCTGACGGAAGCTATGAGGATGAATACATAAAATGGACCACACTGCGGCGAGGAAGGGACCAAGACGTGCCGGAGTTCACCAATCTCTTCCATAACCTTCGCACAAAGTTGGGTATCAAGGATACGGAGCAGCATTTGATACTCAAATACCGCGACTGCCTGCACAAGTACATTCAGGAAGAAATACAATTCCTGAACATCCCCTCGCTCGGCACAGCATACCGATATGCCGTCAAGGTCGAGCAGAAGTTTAAACAAAAGAAGCGAGACTTTGAATCTGCGACTCCGAAGCAAGGGAAAGGTGCCCCTAAAATGTAGAACAAAGGGCAAAGCCAAGGCGGGGCAGCCCAAGACAACCCGCCAAAGCTGCAGACAAAGAACGACACTGCGAAGACGAAAAAGGACACGGGAAAATGGTGTGAGTTGCATAAGAGCTCCACTCACAACGCCAGTGAGTATCGGGCCAAGCAGTCACTGGTGGCCGAGCTAAAGGGTCCAGAATCAGATACCTATTCTGACTCTGAGTCAGAACTTGACAAGGGGAATGAAAAAGGGAAGCAGATCATTGACGCGGATCCCAATGCCACTGTTACTACCGCCAAGATCTAGAAAAGTGAACCCGAAGATCCAGAGGAGGAGGAGTGTCTCTTCCACTCCCAGATGTGGGTAAAGGGCTCCCCACTACAGTTCATTGTTGATAGCGGGAGCCAAAAGAACCTCATTTCGGCAGAGGTCGTGAAGTGGTTGGGCTTACCGACCACAGCACACCCACAACCATACACCATCGGGTGGCTTCACCAAGGACGGGATCTTCGCGTCAGCCAACGATGTCGCCTTCCGTAAAACATCAAGCCCTTCACGGATGAAGTATTGTGTGACATCGCTCCCCTTGAAGTTTGTGATGTATTATTAGGACAACCATACTTGTGGAAGCGACATGCTATGTATAAATCAAGGCCCCGGGCTATTATTGTTACATTGGGGAATAAGTTGTATAGGATACCACAGGTAGCACCGCCTACCGCCATCTCCTTGATTACTGCAAAACAATGTAGTAAGCTCATTTCCAAAACTGGGAAGTTTGTTTTCCTGATGATACGCCCTCAAGGAAAGAAGAAGCTGGTGGCCACGACCTCCAGACAGGACCCCTCCGCACGGCAACTACAGATGGATAAGGTCGTGAAGGAGTACGAGGACATCTTCACCTCCCCCGCAGGGGTTCCTCTGCACTGTCAGGTCAAGCACTCCATCGATCTAACCCCAGGTGCACCGCTACCCAATGGACCAATTTATCGGCGTTCGGTTCTAGAGAACGATGAAATCAAGAGGCAGATTCAGGAGTTGTTGCAAAAAGGTCACATCCGTCCGAGCTCATCGCCTTGTGGGAGCCCGATCGTGTTGGTACAGAAGAAGGATGGGACTTGGAGACTCTGTATTGACTATCGGGCATTGAACAAGATCACTGTTTGTAACAGGTACCCGATCCCACGGATTGATGACCTCTTGGGCCAACTAAAGGGGGCAAAGTACTTCAGCAAGATCAATCTGAAGTCAGGATATCACCAGGTACCGATCGAACCCTCTGATGTGTGGAAGACTACCTTCAAAGCCAAGGAGGGCCTCTTTGAATTGTTGGTCATGCCTTTCGGATTGACGAATGCTCCTGCAACCTTCATGAGGCTAATGGATGACATCTTGCGGCCATTCACCAACTCATTTGTAGTGGTATACTTGGATGACATTTTGATCTTCAGCCAGAGTTGGGAAGAGCACCTCCACCACATCCGACAGGTTCTTCAAACACTCCGACAAGACAAGCTGTGTGCCAATTTGGAGAAATGCACTTTTGGCATGACCCAGGTTCAGTATCTGGGATACATTATTGATGAACAGGGGGTGCATGTGGATCCGGCCAAGATCCAAGTCATTCGGGATTGGCCAGCCCTGACCACTCTGACAGAGCTCCGCAGCTTTCTAGGCCTTGCCAACTTCTATTGCAGGTTCATGTTGGGGTTTTCTCATATCGCTTGGTCCTTGAGTCAAGTCACCAAGGGAGGAGCGAAAGCGAAATTCTTTTGGTCTGAATCTCAACAGAAGGCATTCATAGAATTGAAAGATCGCCTTTGCACGGCACCAGTGCTCACGTTACCAGATTTACAACAACCATTTGAGGTCGAGATGGATGCCTATGACGATGCTATTGGGGTAGTCCTTACTCAACACGGGCATCCAGTGGCATATCACAGTGAAACACTTTTAGACACAGTCCGAAAGTATCCAACCTATGATAAAGAGATGTACTCCATTGTGCAGGCCTGCCGACAATGGAAGCATTACATTTTGGGGAAGGAAACAGTAATCCACACAGACCACCGACACCTGCAGTTCATACAGACCCAAGGGAAATTGCAGAATGATCGCCATCAGAAGTGGTCTACATATCTGCAACAGTTCCATCTGAACATCAAGTACAAGAAGGGCAGCACCAATCATGTTGCAGATTGCCTTAGTCGACCACCAATCATGGCGTTAACCACTGTGCTCAACTCTTGTGGGCATGAGACTTCCGATTGGCCACTTCTCTACAAAAGTGACCGAGAATTTGGCCACACATACCAGACACTCTTGGGGGGTCAGCATGTTTCAGATTTTCACCTCCAAGGTTCACTATTATGCCACCTGGGTCATCTTTGTGTTCCTTCAAGCGAGCGTGCTAAGATGATTTGGGAAGCACACTACAGTCGGGCTGCTGGACATTTCGGGGTTGAGAAAACAGTGGCAGTACTACAAAAGTATTTCTATTGGCCAAATCTTCGACAGGATGTTGGGAAGTACATCAGATCATGTACTGCCTGTGCCATTACCAAACCAACCATCAAGAAGCAAGGCCTCTATACCCCGTTTCCTACCCCTAGTCGACCTTGGGAATCCATCTCCATGGATTACATGTCAGCGCTTCCTTTCACCAAGCATGGAAATGATTGTGTTTTTGTGGTCGTCGATAGGTTCTCGAAGATGGCCATTATGGCGACCTGCAAGAAGAATATCACAGCAGAAGCCACTGCTAAACTCTTCTTTGAACGAGTGTGGGTGCACTTTGGGATCCCATAGTCTATCATCTCAAATCGGGACAGTCGGTTCCTCAGTACATTTTGGTCTAGTCTCTGGTCAATGCTGGACACCAAACTCACTAAGTCCACATCCTTCCATCCTCAAACTGATGGCCAAACCGAGGTTGTCAATCGAATGATTGTACACATTCTGCGCATGTACAACTCAAACCATCCACGCACATGGGATGAGAGCCTCCCCTATGCTCAGCACAGCTACAACTGAGCTCTTCACAGCTCGACTGGCCGCAGCCCTCTTCAGGGGGGCTTGGGATTCCAACCACTATGCCCCATTGATGTGGCCCTACCACTTGCAGCTACTCACACAGCTTCAGCTCATGTCCAGTCTGAAACAGATAAGGCAACCAGCTTCATTGAGCACATCCAACATATTTTCCAGTAGGTCCATGACATTCTAGAGAAATCAAATGCCAAGTACAAGCAGCGACATGATCAACATCGGGTGCCACACAAGTTTCAGGTGGGCGACAAAGTCTAGTTGCATCTGCAAAAGGAACGCCTTACTGGAGCCTATCGGAAACTGAGACCACTCCGATATGGTCCTTACACCATTACTAAGACTGTGGGGGACAATTCATTTGAGCTCAGCATTCCCCCATTCCTTGGCCTACACCCAGTGTTCAATGTGGATCGCCTTCGACCATACTTTCCACCATTGCTAGACACATCCGACATTGCAGAGCAGCTCACACCCACAGAATTAAACCCAGATTGCATGGAATAGGCTGCAACTGATCGGATCATGGACACATAGATCAAGAAAACTCGCCAACAGAATATCCAACTATATCGAGTTGTCAAAGCAGGCCAATTCCTTCACCAGGGCAAGTGGTTCACCAGGGACCAAGTTCAGTAAAAGTTTCCTCATCTCATGGAGGAACTCAACGCAATGGGGACCATTGCTTCCTAAGGGGGGAGGAATGATCCAGGTGGATCTTGGTGGCCACCTGCCAAGCCCACCTGGACCCCCACCATTGTTCTTCTCAGCATTTTTAGTTTCCTTAATTGTAGCACAACTTACTATTTTTAGCAGTTTTTTGGGTCCTGAACTTCCCGAGCCGTTTTGAGGCCCTAAACGACGTTTTTGGGGGAATCCAGGGGCAACATGGGTGGACCGATGTTGCCTGTTCCAACAATGATAGTGCTCGGATAGATCTTTCTAATGAGCTATTGTATGCGTCAAACGGAGATCGTATGCCAAAGTTACGACCCCGGGAAGTTGATGTGCCAACTTACCCCAAACGGGGCCCATAGTTTGGCGTTTCATCTTCTAGGGTTAGGTTTTGGAATGTTAAGGGTTTTTCCACTGTTTCTCAACAATAAATAGGCCTTCTAGCCTCATTGTAAGACATTTCAGAGGCATGTAGTCACCACATCTCTTCTCAGAGATAAGCTACCATCGCCCTAGCTGGGTTATTTCCATTACTGTTTGTAAGAATATTTCAGTATTCTACATTAATGAAGTAAAGTATTATTCCCGCTGCATATCTATGTTTATGGTTATCTTTGTTTTTATGGTCATCACATCTCTGTATTTATGGTTATCTCTGTAATCTATTGCGTTCCTGCTTAAATCCGGATCAGAAGTAGTGTTACCCATTGAATGTGAAATTCCATCTTTGCAAATAGCCATAGAATTACTCCTAGCCACTTCCGAAGAGGAGAAACATTTGTCGTACTTAGCTCAGCTAGATGAGAATTGACGTGATGCTGCATTAGCAACCGAAACTGATGCAAAACGAATAAAACCTTAGTACGACCGAAATGTTACACCTCGTAACTTTTAAGAAGGAGACCTAGTCTTACTATACGATCAAGCAAACGATAAGCTTGGGGCTGGAAAATTTGTACCTATGTGGCATGGTCCTTATATTGTTAAGCAAAAGCTGGCAAAAGGGGCCTATGAATTGGTAGATTTTGACAGTGTCTCTTTGGGTAAACCCAAAAATCGGCTTTATCTGAAGAGATATTATGCTTAAATTTTGGTGTTGAGATTTTTGTTAGATTAGTTTCTTTCTAGCTGGTGTGTTTTAGATTATAAATGTGTGCCTAGTTTAGAGAGTGCTTTTATCATTATTGATACTTATCTTGATTTTAATCTTGATATTGCAGATGTCGACGTCTCTTCAAACATACATTGGTTTTGTTGGTGGTGCTTGTCATAATACACAGAACATTTCTTCTGCAGCTTGAGTTATCTATTCACCTTCTAATGAGTTAGTATCTATGCATGGGGTAAGCCTTGGTCAAACAATGAATAACATTACAGAGTATAGTGCAGTGATTGAGTTATTATCTGAATCCATCTCATTTGGGATTCAGAGTTTGATTGTTAGGTTAGATTCTGAACTCGTTGTATTACAGCTTAACAGGGTTTATGCCATTAGAAATCTAGTGTTATTAAGATTATTTTTGAGAGTTCAGCTCTTGGATTGTGAATTTGACTACATTGAATATCAACATATTCCAAGATATTTAAATACATTAGCAGATGCAGTTGCTTCTTGTATGTTAAATAGACATTTGCAATACTCAAAACAGTAAATTTAAAAACATTCCATAACATGTTACACAAGATAGCCATTAATAGTGATATATCATAGCATAGAACTGTGCCAAATATACATCGTCTTCGATCATAGGTTGAAAAACACCTTATGATCAGCAAAAATGATAATACAAAAAAACATAAAATGTCGTAAGAGTCTACAAAAGTGATCATCCTATCCCTGGTGATGATCACGATAAGAAACCACTACTCGGGTCACCCTACAAAGGAACCTCCTAAAAGGTCCTAGGACCCCAATCACGTATCGCTGTAACCTAAGTGGGATATCATCTATGCTAGTCTCCGGAATATCTGTTGCCAAACACTCTAGATGATTCTCCATTTCGGTCAGGGTCTCTATAGATTGGTCATGTGGGGCTGGTACTGTTACAGCTGGGTGTCTCCTCCCATAAGGCAGGAGAGCGGCTGGTTGTCGTGGACGCGCATCTGCATTTAAAACTTTTTATTATCATTTTTGGCCAATTTAAAAAAGAAAAAAAAATAGAAAACTTAGAAAATGTTGAAAATAATTTTACCTAAATCATCCCACTGCTCTCCTGGTGGAAGAGTCATGTCTGGGTCACCACAATAATCCATCCCAACATATGGAAACTCCTCAATCACAAAAAGTTGGTTCCTCAACCAACGAAAATGCTCAGGTGGAAATAAAAAAACCTCTGAACCCTCCTCAGGATGACGGGCCATCACTGCAACCCAATGCATTATCCTAGGCTGGAAGAAGTCCAGCCTCAACAGAAAGCTGCCATGGGACCAACATAGATACCCTCTCTAGACAAAATCTCATGACCAAGAAACCATATCCAAAGTTTTTTAGTTGCCTATTCTTTTCTCTAGTTAGTTGGCCTTTTACATTCAAAAACACAGCCTCGCACCAGTTGAAGATGGTACCTTGATAACAGTCTACTGCCATTCACATCTAGGATGCTGTAGCTACATGCAATGCTGCACTCCCGCATAGTCTGGTGACAGTGAATGCAATAACCTTAAGTTCAAGATGGGAGATAGTTTTAATATTGATCCATTTGTCCTCTATTTGATCATTGCAGAGCTCCAATCGGAGACTAGCAGAAGACTGGCCACTTGGCCTAGTCTTGAAAACAGACAATCGTTCGCCTCTCTTGGGCAAACTAGTCAAAAAATATATGTCATCTAGCTCAATTTCGAGCCGCTGGCCACCAATCATGAAACACTGGTCCTGTATGTTCCACCTGTCTACCAGCCATTGCAAGAAGTCTACTTGGGCCCTCATGTCGGGTATGGCCCAGAATTTAAATAGTCCTCATGCTCTCAATGCATTCAATGTGGGTTGATGATTTATTGCGGCAAGGTCCACATCCTCATGCTCAAGTTCCAGCTAAATAAGCATTTTGTATGTCCTACATTGCAAAAAGGACATATTAGAACAATTTAGTTCAAATTTTTTTGGCGGAAATGGAGAAATTTTAAATTTTAAAACCTATTTTGTGGGGTCTGCACCCATTGGTTACAGACAATGCATAGGTTTGCACTCGTTGTAAGCAATAGGTAAGGACCCACGACTTTTTCTTTGTGGAAAAAATTCAGGGTCCGCAAGAACCGCATGTTTCACCTGCGAACCCCCATGAGTGTTTTTCTAAATTAAATTCCCTTTAAAAAGTCAATTTATAGCCTAAAAATGAAATTTAAACAGTTGAAATGTAAGATAGGGATGATGTGGATTACTTGGAGCTGACGGTTTTCAATTCCAAAGGGCGGATTTTATGCAATCTTCACAGGAAGTTTCTTACCCAAAAGCTCTCACTTCTCACTCTGAAATCAAATGGTAAAATTGAATTTACAAAATCCCTTTTTATAAGCTTTTTTGAATAAATTAATTTTTAATTTATTTATTTTTCACTTTAAAAAGGTAACTTTTTAATGCATTTTTATTTATCTTAAACAGGTATGAGTAATGTTTTGAGTTTTTGTGCAGAATATTGAATGTTCAGGGATAATTGATGATTTTCAACAAAGAGCATAACTTTTCACTTTTTTGGACTCTTTCAAAATTTATGAAAATGTGAAACATTTGAGTTCTCTTTAAGCTCTTTTCTGACTCGTAAAATATGAAAAGATTGCCGAGTTTTTTCCCTTTAACTTGTTAAGCAAAATTAAAAAGGCGGTCCACTTACAGCTCTTTTCTAACTGTATAAACATGAAAAGATCGCCGAAATCTTGTCATTTCAAGTTCGATATTGGTTATAAAATGTCATGTCTTCGATCACTTTTTTAATTTTTCAGATCAGAGCCACTAATTACGAAAAATACTCCTTGATCGTAATGGTCAAGCAGTTCTCTCAAGTATTATTTTATACTTTTTTAGGCTTGGGGGACATAAATTTATGAAAAACAACACCCATGGAGCTTCATTAGGTTTTTCTTCTGACTCCCTAAAATTTAAAAACACCAAGTTTTTCCTATACTGGAGTCGTTAAAATTTAACAATAAACGACCTGTTCAATTTTAAACAGGAACAAACCACTCCTTAGGGTTCGAATTTTAAACTAAGTTGGACTCATCCGAAGGATGAGCTTATATCCAATAAAATGTTATCCTCATCAAGCTTGTCAAAAATAAAGAGGTACTTGCCAGAAATGGTGGGGGAAAAGAGAGAAAAATGAACCTGTTTGTTATACTTTGTGTTTTAGAAAAGCAGTCAACCACTCTTGAACACGACTCTTTTTGTTTACCTGGGTTGGGAAATTCTTTGCCTAACAGTTAATCAAACCATATTCAATTGTCACCAAACCATCTGCAGCGTCGTTATGTGTTCAAGAGCTGAGTTCAAATAAACCATTCATTTTGACCATACCTACGTTAGTCCTTGCCAAATATATTTCTTCAAAACTTGATCTATGATTTCATGTTGTGGGCTTGCCTGTGACAGATCGCTTTCTATCGAATTCAGCTCATTATCTAGAAAGATGATCTAGAAATCGTCAGTACCTTAGAATCTGCATACCCTAATGGCAGGTTTCTCACCTTCGACGACAGGTTGCATCATTGACCTTCGATCAAAGGATTCTATGACATGTTCGACATCAACTCATTTATTCACATTTCATGGATTGTAGTGAGTACTTTGAGAGCCATTGACATTACTGGTGGTTTCTCTCACACTTGTTAAAAGTTCACATCATTGACTAGTAATCAAGTGGTTTCTACCATGTTCGACTTCGACACATTCATTCGCATGGAAAGAATCGTACTAGTTCAGGAAGTAGAAATCAAGACCCTGGATCTAGTTTCTACCATCCAGGCTATGAGGAATTTTGTTATTCATTATACAGTGGACTATTCATAAATATATGGCTCCAACCATACTGTGTCTACATATGTCTATACTCATGATGCATTACAAAATCATTCCTGTATCAGAGCAGTTTAGTTAGTTTTCTAGTCAGTTTTGATCTGACTATGGGAATGCCTACCTCGGCAATGACATGTTCACATATATATATTTTGCATTGAATGTTTTTACAAGTTCCGACTGGGGTGTCCACAGGATGATCCTTGAAATGATAAAGTACTTCACTCTTCTTAGATGAAAAATTCTATCTTCATCTATTACAGACTTCGCACATTAGGGGGCAATCTGTTGCATAAAAATTGTCACCCTGACATTTTGCAATCCGTGTGAGTCTATTACCACTCATACTTTTCTCCTTTGCAAGTCTTAAGCCTCAGTTCTTCATATCAAGCCTTGAAAATAAGAGGAAGCCCTCAAAAGTCTATAAAACTCTAGTTCCTCACTTTCTCTTAGCATTACTTGTGATCTCACACCTAAAGGTCATTTCCCCTGCACACTTGACCGCTCTGTCTCTGTTTTATGGGTACGAACCCCTGTAAAAGTTAAAAAGGTGCAAGTATATTCTTAAAAACTCACTTTGAGTCATTTATAGAAGCTTCTGGAAGGAATCTTGAGGTGGCAAGTTCACTCCCTTAGGGTTCATGCATCCCATACCTTAAGGATCTAACCCCTTGATGTGAGGAGCTTATCGCTTTGAAGGAGGACTCTATCCCTTGATAGGTGGACCTGTAACCTCCTTCCTTTGAACTATAAAATGAAGCATTGGGCTGGTTACTTGGGAGGTTGAAAGATGAATATTTTTGAGGTGAAATGCTACTGGAACTTCGTCTTCCTAAGGGAGCTTTTGTGAGGAGAGATTACATACATCTTTGATCTCATTTGGAAGAGTGTGAGGCTTGTCAAAGTAAAGGAGATTCTTGTTTTGGACCCCGGAAGAGCTTGTACAACATCAAGGCACCAAAGGTTGTAAGGTTCTTCTATTTCAAAGTTAATACAAATAAGTTTATTTTTCTCAATAAGCTATGTTTTATGGTTTATTTTATGGATTCCTTGATCACCATAATGAACATGATTTATGATATTAGCTATGAAGGTGTTATTTGATGCTTGTTTGTGATTGCAGGTTCTCAAAAGGAAACTCTTTTGGACGGTTGAAGGATGGTTGCTACAAACTAGCATTGGACTTAAGGTAGGGTCTAAATACCTCTATAGTTTTTATTAATGAATCGCAATATGTTTAGATAAAGGTAGATTTTCTTGTCTTGCATGTTGCTAGATATCTTTTGATACTAGGGAGATCAGCCTTATCCGCAAAATCAATTTATCCATCCAACACTATAGTTTTAAACAATGTTATTGTATTTTAAGTGTACTATACTTAGATCCATTAAGCCTTACAACTCTCCAAAGCTTAGGTTAGTTTTAGCTTAAAAAAGGAACCTGAATGGCTTTTGCAATTTAGACTCAATGCTTATAGATAATGATTAAAAATGAAAGAATCCAAATGGTCTGATAACTTTTACCCACCCATCAATTTCCAATACTTTTGCTATTATTCTGGGACCTAAATGGAGAGAGTAGAAGAAGAAGGGAAGCATGTATGAGGTGGACCCTGACTTACTTGATACTTTTCAAAAGTTGAGCATGCCCTTGACTAGAAAAAGAGATTGACCAACATTGTTGTAGATGTTGTTTTTTACAGTGTTTCATTTCTACCATGCATAGGTAGACTCTATAGGCAGTTGAGGTTATCTTTTGTTCATTAGAGGATCTAATTTGGGAGTATCTTAATCTAGTTAGGAAGTATCTTGGTCGGGTTGTTCCTCCTGCTAATAACTATTATGTTGCATTGTGTTTTTTTAGTGATAGATCCTTATATTAAATCCATAAGCACACTTTTCCACCCATGGAAATATCCACTTATTTCAGGATGAATGAGATGGAGACTAGCTAGTTCGATAGGACTCTTAATGTTGTAGATGAGAGGAGTTTTATGAGGTGAGAGGAGTTATGTGACATATTTTGCAGGATGCACAACACCATTTTATGACACTATTCATCTCCATGCCAGAGTAGTTGATCTCTATTGCACCGAGGGAGTAACAATAAAGTATTCCACTGTAAAGAATTTGTATGTCGGGGATGAGGAATGCAGACGCAATATTTATAATTTTATTATGAAAATAGGTTTTTGTAATGGAGACAAATCAAGGATTTCATGGACTTGAGTAGAGACTAGTTTGACAATAACTTGAAAATACTCGAGCATTGTTTTGAAAGGAAATGATTCAATTGGAGAGTTGTATTCTATTGAATTGAAAAATAAATATCAATACAGAGGGGACAAAGATGATCCATATAGGGAAGAATTGGAGGAGTAGGATTGTTTCTGAAATTATATCTATTGGCAAGTAAGGAACTACTACAGAGGATTAGTATAGGTGCAACCCAATTCTCATAATGTAATGAATTTCTCACAATGTGATTCAATTCTCATTGGTGACCAAGAAACGTTGGTATAAAAATGTTCATACTGTGGATTCTCCGGTCAATGGTTCAAAAAACTAAAAATACTTATCGTTACATTCAGGTACAATTTGACTTGCATCCTAATGTCTCTAATTTCATGTATTGATAATCCTTCTTGTGTCCTTGTCTCTCTTAATTTCATTGTGGTAGGATTGCAATGGGATAAAAAATCAAGCATATCATTAAGTAAAATAGACACCCACATGTCACTACACGTCATTGTGCATACTCTCTATTTTTTATACAATTAGAAGTGAGAAATATGATGTGTGATCAACTAAAAATCATAGCAAGCATGATGAATCAAGTCTTAGATACAATTAGAAGTGAGGAATATGATGTGTGCACAACTAAAAATCCTAGCAAGCATGATGAATCAAGTCTTAGCATGGAAATCGAAACCAAGAATCATAAAATATCAATAAATTTGTGACACCGAGTAAAAAACACAATAAAAAGATTCTATGCCAACATTTTCACTTTAGTGTAAGATGCTACTAATATTTCATAATTTTCAAAGATGGTGGATTTCATGAAGATGCCCTCAAGAAAAGTTACTGACTTGAAGATAAGATGGTAGATGAAACTATTACCTTAACTAGGCTAAATTTAGGTAATTAAAATAAGTTTGAAAATCACTAGGAACACCACTCCACATCATTTTATTTCCAGTTACCCAAGATAATATTGAATAAAATTATGAAAAAATCCATTTAAATTGACTGTACATAAAATAACAAACAAGGTTGATTCTCTTAAAAGTTATATTCATCATCAAATATAAGATATGACAAGGATGTCTCATAATTTGAAAGGCTATATCCATTACCAGCTATAAGACAAGAGTTAATGACATGAGAAAAAGTTTGTCTTGATATAACTTGTAAACATCATTTAATTTAATATCTATGGGAATATTTCTAGTATTCGTGAGGATAGAAGGTTTAGATATATCTCAAATTGTAACATTTTACCTTTTATATTCAATTAAAAAATATTGTAAAATAAAATTAGAATAAAATAATTTTACTATGAAATAATTTATGGTTTTGTGGCATCGTATTGATAAGCCATGGCCCAGGGTATTGTAACAAAGCTGATTTACAAGCTAATATTCATGGTAAAGTGAGGGTGAATATCCATGGTTAACAATCTTGTCATATTGTTATAGAATATTTTGATTGTGAAATAATTTATGGTTTTTGCGCATGTGGTATTGATAATCCATGGTATAGTAACAAAGCCTATTCAAAATCATAGTATAAAAATTGAATTTTATTAATTTAACATTTTGTTATTAATTGAGGCCCTATTTAAATGTTTACACTCATCCAAATATCATTTTTAACTTCTTCTTCTTCTTTCAAATTTAGCGTCTTATGAAAAAATAACAAATTCTTATTAAAAATAAATAATTTAACCCAATTGCAATTTATATATTTTATTTTATATTATAAATATTTCTATTATTTTTGACATTATAAATATTTCTTTTCTTTTTCATTTCCAGTTTAGCACTAGGTTTAAATAAAATATTCACATATTACAACATCACACTATAGCACTTCATTTTTCTCTTCCTTGTTGATATCTACGTGGAAGTGCTAGAAGAAGGAAGACCATAAACGTGATCTATGGACTTCATGGGATTCGAAACCCAGATGTAGTTTGCATGGAAAAACACCTTAGGAGAGCATCAACAATTAGATGGAGGAAGGGCAAGGTCATTGGGTGTGGAGATTTTGTCCATTTGTAGATGGGTATGAATTTGGACTCTAGAGAGTTCTTCCTTTTTACTAAAGATGATCCCTTTTGCTAAAGATGTTTTTTTTTCTTATGGGTAAACAATTTCAAGGGTTTATATGATAAAAGCATAAATTTCATCTAGAGTTGAGGGTTTAGTGATTATGATAATGCAGATCTTGATTGTGGCCAACAATTCATTAAAAGACAATGCACAAGTAATAATTTTGCATGTCCATGTTGTAGAAAGTGTTTAATTATTATGATAATGCATATCTTGATTGCAGCCAACAATTCATCACAAGATAATTGAAAAGTAAGCATTTTGCATGTCCTTATTGTACAGATCAGTTCGCTCCACCCTAACACTTCTAGGGTCAGAATGCATGAAATTTATTTTTTCTTTTCCCCCCTTTTTTAGTGGTTTATTGTTTGTGTAATGGACTCTACGATGCCGAAATTAAAAGGGCCAAGCGTTGCAAGAAAATTTTCGGGTAGGATGCAGGCCTTCCTCAAACTTTGTTACATAAAATTAAAATTTCCTGTAATCATGAACATAAAATCTTTTCTGTTTCATCCTTAGATTATGATATCAATGCTTACAGTTTTAAACCATGCTACTATATCATAAGTAGAATAATCTTAGATGCATTAAAACTTACAACTCTCCAAAGTATAGGTCAATTTTAGCTAAAAAGAAGGAACCTGAATGGCTTTTGCAACTTATACTCAATGCTTATAGACAATGACTAAAAATGGAATAATCGAAATGGTGTGATAAATTTTACCCACCCATCAATTTCCAAGCCTTTTTTTATTATTCTAGACCTAAAAATAGCGAGTAGAAGAAGAAGAGGAGCATGGATGAGGTGGACCCTGACCTTCTTGATACTTTTCAAAAGTTGAGCATGCCCTTAACTAGAAGAAGAGTTTGACCAACGTTGTTGTAGATGTTGCTTCTGATATTGTTTTCATTCCTACCATGCATAGGTAGACTCTATAGGCAATTGAGGTTATCTTTTGTTCATTAGAGGAGGTAACTTGGGAGTATCTTGGTCTAGTTAGGAAGTAGCTTGCAGGGTTGTTCCTCCTGCTAATAACTATTATGCTGAATTGTATTTTTATTTTTTTTAGTGATATATCCTTCTATTAAATCCCCATGCACACTTTTTCACCCATGGAAATATCCGCTTATTTCAAGATGAATGAGATGGAGAACAGGTAGTTTGATAGGACTCTTATTGTTTTACATAAGAGTTCTATGAGGTGAGAGGAGTTCTGTGACATATATTGAAGGATGCACTACACAATTTTATGACACCAATCATGTCCATGCCAGAGTCGTGGATCTCTATTGCACCGATCGAGAAATGATAATGTATTCCACTGTAAAGAATTGGTATGTTGGGGATGAGCAATGGAGACAAATCAAGGATTTCGTGGATGTAACGAACCTATTTTGCCTACCCAGAAACTTTCACCCTTAGGCTCCATTCAATTAGCAAATTATTTATTTACAGCTGGGTTTTTAGTGGCCATCGCGAGTGTATTAAATCAATCATTATAGATACATTGATATAGTACTCTTTAGATCAACTCTTAGTCCTTAAGACGTAACTACGACAAGGGTTAATTTATAGCATACAATTAATAGAACTCTTTGATATCCCTATCTCATCAGATTTGGAAAAAATGTTTGAGTTTTGTTGTAGCTAAATAGGGTAAGAAAAATGATTAAAAATGCCAATACTAGTCAGAGACATGACATCGTCAGTTCTTTAAGCAACATGCAAGAATCATCGACATTTCTATGGGAGACATTTCTGCATAACTCTTTCACATGCATAAACCTTCAAATATAAATATGATCATAATATCTTTGACATGCATATGCATTCACATGTGAGTCACATGCATTACTCTAACCATCATTTCCATAAGAGAGGGAATTAAGCAAGCCATAATGATTTAAAATCCTATCAAGTAAGGATTTAAACATGATCACCTACCATGCAAGTAAATCTCATCTGAATAGAGGGAACATCATTAAATATATAAATATCCAAGCATAGGTAATTCCTTTGAATACTCTGAGAACTAAGAAAAACTACTCATAAAGAAATTGGAACAGTAAAAGAGAGAGGGAGAGGGTAAGAATCGAAATACAACCATTCCATGTAATGACACCAACTAAATCTCACTTAGAGGGAGGAGCACCACCACCCAACCATGAATCACCTTTGATTCCCCTCAAGCCAAAGATCTTGCCAAGGATCAACTATCCTCAATTGACCAATGCACTAGGTATTTAATACCCTCTTTCATGATTTAGTTACCGTTAACGGTGTTCTACTTTATGGATTTTTCCATTTGCCTAGGTATTACCCGAAAATGCTCATCTTTATCTCCACGACGCTTTTCCACATACAATCTTTCCTTTATCTCCCGCAAAGCTTTTATGTTCAATGGATCTTTATCTCCCATCCATGTGATGGATATCCAATCCATCCAAGCTTATCTAGAATCTCATCTAGAAGCTTATCATGAAAGATTCATCTCTATCCCATTCCTGATGGGATTTGGCAATCTCCTCTCTCTTGGTGCTCCACCCTCCAAGTGATTTATTTTATTAACTTATTTAATAATACATTTTATTTTCATATTACATATCACCTAGCCTTCCTCAGCTTAGGTGTAGAATAGTTTAACCCACAAAGGAGGGTATCAAACCTAGCTTCCCTTAGCTTAGGTTTACAAACATTTAACACACCATGGACAATATCATACCTAGCTTTAACTTAGCTTATGTTTACAATAATGTAGTACATAGGGGACAAGCGTTACATACTCCCCCCTTGAATTTTACACTATCCTCGGTTTAACACTGCAACGTATCTTCCTTCACAGGTAATTGGATTCCAAATCAACAGCTTCATGGCTCTGCCATTTGATGAAAATTTTTTGATGTACATCTGCCACAAGGAGTGCTCCAGCATCTCTCTTTCCATAGCTACATCCTTCCATAGATACATTGGTCTCAAGGAGTGTTCTCAGCATCTCTCCTTCCATAGCTACCTATCACACATTTTTTTCCAAACCATTTGTCAGAATTTATCAGTGTAAAGTTTAACTATCATAATTGTTACTTAGCAGTATTAAAGAAGTTATTGCTTATCATTTATTTTATCTGAAGAATGCATGTCCTCTACTTGCATTTTTTTCAGCCTTTGTGTTCTTGTTGAACACCTACTTCTTGTAGTCTCTCTACATATAATACATCAGTTAGCATATTTTCCACATTAATATGCCTGTAAGTCATAACAGATTATTTCACATCACAATATATATATATTCATATACATATATTCATCATAATCAAACTGTGATTAAGCATTGTTACTTATACCAAACTTACTTTCCTTCTTCTCGGTAACCTCCAGGTTTGTTTACCTAGCCAGACATCCATCCAATGACTACTACATACCTGCACACAAGGTATGTTATACACACCAATACACATTTCATTTTTCAACCTCGTATCATATGTAGTCATACGGTACCCTATGTACTGATGTACATAGTCCAACTATGGTACAACCTATAATACCATCCTCATGGTATCACCTGCATGACATAAACTATGTCCACATATTTTTTTACTATGTTAGTACCATACCAACATTCATTTTCATGGTTCATCTATGGAATTAAGAAAGTTTTTATGTCATGTGTAACCAATTCCAGATGTCATGTGGTTAGAATATCAATCACATATTATTGGATTCATGCATATTTTCCTCTTAATCATTGCTTCTGCTTAATGTTCTAAAACATATTATTAACTCACAGTTGTTGAAGTTTAATATTCATGAGATCATTTATTCACCTTGTATGTTTTATTGTTGCCCTATTTATATATGAAAGTTTTTACTACTTACAATCCTACACTCCTTGTAGTTGTAAGTGTTTAAGACCTTAGGGTATTTACATGTTAGCTCATTCTAAACATTAAATCACCAAAGATGAGTTATCTATTTATGAATTCTTTTTGAATCACGCAACATTTCTTTATGTTGTCCAGACACCTTATCAATGCAATATGATAAGAGATCCTCTCAAAATTTCTTAGTACAAATTTAAATATCATTTAATTGACCCAGTGGTCCATACCATTGGTGCTACTTCATCCAGTATTTTGGATTTCACTCAACGATACTTATAGGTTCTATTATGCATATCCATCAAAAGGTGCATATGTCCTAGAAATTTGTCTAACTTAGATTTCCCCTTACCATACTTTCTTCCAATTAATCAAAAAATTATTTGAATGACAATTTGTACAGGGTATATAGCCTTATACTATATCAGGTTTTCACCATCCTTTATTTTGGTATTATACTTTTATAGAAATTATAACATTTATAAGTTGTTTTTATAGTACAACCTAAATTTTAACATAGTGATGCATACTTTGCCTATTTACCATTGGCACATAGCAACATATGCATACATAGCTTGATTTAGACTTAAAACTCTTTCTTATCTGGGTGCATAACATCAAGACCATCCCACCATTAACCATTTGATAATTACATTATTCTTACAAGTCTATAATATTGCACACCCATGTTCTTGCATGGTAAATTCATATAACTCATTAATATGCATGGATATTAAGCATGTTCCTCCACACTATGGTAACATCATGTAAAGCTATCCATAACAAGTTATAGGTGTAATATATAACAATTAAGTCCAGATACAACCATGGACATCCTCCGTTATTTAATCCTCCTTTCATATATTAGGTGAGATTTGTTTTTATTCACTAATCCTTATTTAAATCTCACATAATATAGTTTCCCACACGGTTCCTACACTCATACCTGTTACGGTACGACAATTTTCACCAAATCAAGCTTACTAGTTACAAAAACTCTAAGTGACACTCTGGGTAGAAATTGTTATTTTTTTACCCAAATGTAGCCTCCAATATTAATAAATGGAGAAAAGCCTAGACAATAGTTAAGTGAAACAGAAGGTTAATGAAAAGAACTGAAAGTCTAAAAGGGACCATGAGCAAGAAATTAACACCTATGGACAAGGTAACATATCTTTCCTCCTTTTCTAAGGAGGTGGTGTTGCATGGACAAAGGAGCTTCAACCTCATAAAGCAGGGGCAAAAGACCCAGACAGATTTAGGAGTACCAGACAAATGAACTGCAGTTTGATATAGAATCTGATTTGATTGACGAACTATCAACAATGTCTTTAAATGAACAGCAATACCCCAAAAGATGAGGTGAATTAGTACCATTTCTTCACTCATGTGTATGGAGGAAATCTTAGGACACATTTCTAGACATGTGAAGTGCAAAGGTCAATGAGGGATTACCGTTGAACTACATAAATTATATACAAAAATATATAGACTCTAAACAGGAGATGTTATCCCTTTCAGCTTATACACACACAAAGCTAGTAAAAGTACCCTCGTGTTCATGAAAGGCAATTGATCCATGACAATGTTGTGAGAAATTTGATCAAGGTACCACCATGGAACTTATCATAATAAAAGAAACACTTTTGTAAATTGGAAAAAAAAAAAAAACAAATATATGATCATTTTCAAGAGCCTGAATGTCAGTCCCTAAACTGGAACATTTGGATCATTCTGTCTGAAATATGTAATATTTGCAAAATACTTCCCAATTAATCAAAGAGAACCCTAGGATAAAGCTCCTAGTTGGACTACAATGATCTTTTTATTTTTTTGAATAACACATTTACATAGGGTGTAGACCAACATTATAAAGGTTGTGTTAATGGTTGCTGATTTCAATGCACTGAACTGAATTTTACATTTGACAATGCTCATTGAAACATGGGAGGGCATGCGGCACCAAGGGAAAGACATCGGAGAGTGTTTTAGCTCACTCGCGTAATCTTTTAGTTGTTTACTTTAGAGTCACATGGGAAACACTGACTATGACAATAAGAGTGAAGAGCAGGGCATTCCCAGGTGGTCGTGGCCTTGGTAGTGTAAAAAGTAGGGGAAAAGCTTCGATAGGGTTTGTCTTAGCAAGAGATAGATGGCTCCCGGTTCTACGAGGGAAAGCAGGTTAACTCCGGTGCTTGAGCTCAGGAAGATATTAGGGCAAGTTGGTGCCGATGTCAGAGCCCACGTACGTGGAATTGTGCAGAATGTCGTGCAGAATTTTCCCCGCCCTTTTCAAGATGACGAGAATAGGGTTGTAATTCAATGGTCTATGTCAAATTCAACACCTGGACACATGGAGCGTGAAGAGGACGGCAAAGCTGAGAGCTAGGTTAGCCATATCGGTAGGGTTTTTGGAAGGGTTATGGCCCTCAAAGGCAGTCTTGTGAACCGCACGATAACCAGAGTGTTTTTGACGACATACTGGATGAAGATGTCTTCATATTTTAGTCAAACCCACCCAATCATTTTCACAAACGCCAGGGAAGTATATCAATTAGTGTAATTTATGAAGGTCATGTGTTTGATCCGTATATTTACATCGATGTTTAAATATATATTTCAGAATCCTCCTAAATAAATGTGATACTTTTTCACGTCAATGGTTTTATACAACTAAATCGTTGTATATACATATACCTATGCTTTGTCACTGCATATATTGTTTCACTAATTGCCCTCCATATTTTATAGTTACATAATCCTAGTTACAAAATTTGATTTTGTAACTAGGATTATGTAATTATAAAATCTGGAGGGCGATTAGTGAAACAATATATGCAGTGACAAAGCATAGGTATATGTATATACAACAATTAAGCCGTATACGACCATGGAAGTGAAAATGTAGCACATTTATTTAGGAGGATTCTGAAATATATATTTAAACATCGATGTAAATATACGGATGGAACACATGACCGTCATAAATTACACTAACTGATATAATTCCCTGGCATTTGTGAAAATGATTGGGTGGGTTTGACTAAAATATGAAGACATCTTCATCCAGTATGTCATCAAAAACACTCTCATTTCACAAGACTGCCTTTGAGGGCCATAACCCTTCCAAAAACCCTACTAGTATGGCCAACCTAGCTCTCAGCTTTGCCGTCCTCTTCACGCTCCATGTGTCCAGGTGTTGAATTCAACACAGACCGTTGAATTACAACCCTATTCTCGTCATGTTGAAAAGGGCGAGGAAAATTCTGCATGACATTCTACACAATTCCACCTACGCGGGCTCTGACATCAGCACCAACTTGCCCTAATCTCTTCCTGAGCTCAAGCATCGGAGTTAACCTGCTTTCCCTGGTAGAACCACGAGCTGTTTGTCTCTTGCTGAGACAAACCCTATCGAAGCTTTTCCCCTACCCGTTACCCTACCAAGGCCACGACCACCTGGGAATGCCCTGCTCTTCATTTTTATTGTCGTAGTCGGTGTTTCCCATGTGACTCTAAAGTAAACAACTGAAAGACTATGCGAGTGAGCTAAAACACTCTCTGATGTCTTTCCCTTGGCACTGCATGCCCTCTCATGTTTCAATGAACATCATCAAATGTAATATTCAGTTCAGTGCATTGAAATCAGCAACCATTAACACAACCTTTATAACGTTGGTCTACACCCTATGTAAATGTGCTATTAAAAAAAATAAAAAAATCACTGTAGTCCAACTAGGAGCTTTATCCTAGCGTTCTCTTTGATTAATTGGGAAGTATTTTGCAAATATTACATATTTCAGATAGAATGATCCAAATGTTCCAGTTTAGGGACCAACATTCAGGCTCTTAAAAATGATCATATATTTGTTTTTTTTTTTTCCAATTTACAAAAGTGTTTATTTTATTATGATAAGCTCCATGGTGGTACCTTGATCAAATTTCTCACAACATTGTCATGGAGCAATTGCCTTTCATAAACACCTGGGTACTTTTACTAGCTTTGTGCGTACATATACCTATGCTTTGTCACTACATATATTGTTTCACTAATCGCCCTCGATATTTTATCATGAGATAATCCTAGTTATATATATATATATAAAACATGTTTCGTTGATTTGCAAATCGGTGCACCGACTACACTTTGAATGTGGTAGCCATGGGAGTGCATAAACTGACTTCTTGACTGTACATTTTAGAACTGGTGTTGTCATGTAGATAACTAAATGTGATTGTAATTGATAGGAAATATGTGACTTACATCGAGATGGTTTACAGTCCTTTATAGTTCAAATAGTTTTCTTGAACATCGTGCTACTCCATGCACTAATTCTATCGCTTAGTAGCGATGCCAACAGGAACCATTCCATCACTTCATGGGAGGAACACTCGCATGGACCTTCCAATTGTGAAAAAACACCAACAAATGTTAGCACACTTCAATTGTTAAACCGAAAAGAAATTCGAAATTCCCCTCATTAATTCAGTTACCTTATTTTGTTTTTCTCTGTCGAACTAAAATTCTGTGGCTTAAGAGAAACAAAAAAGCTTAAAGATGAATATAGTCAACAGAATAATAAATTAATTAAAAGAATATTTATGTCATTATACCATCATCAATGTATAGCAACCTTCCAGTGAAATAATTTATTTTCTTAACAAGAATTTTAATGATTCTATCGAAGTCCGACTCCTTTCTTCAATTGCATTTACCTTCTTAATTGGGAGGTGGGTATGCGTATCCAGGTGAAGAGGGCAGATCTAGCCCATTGATGTTGAAGTTGAACAACGCTGCCTCCAATGCTAGCACACAGGATTTTTAGTGCCTACGTGCACCATCCTTTTCTCTCAACAAAACCTCGCATGCTTCTAGCTCAAGTGCCTCTATGCACTCTTTCCATCTGAATCTGCAGCTGGCAGGGCTACTTCTGCCCGTTGAGCTACTGTGTGTCCCTCCTCAAGGATGACAATAGCAGCAGGATGGTACCCATGCTAGAGCATATCGAAGTCTACATAGAACCGAGATTTCTTGCAGTTTCCACAAAAAAAACGATTTTGTGAAGAGTTTTTAACGTATTGTCAAACTTATTGAAAAATAACCAAATCAACCAACAGAAATTATACTTACCCATGCTTTCTGCGAGTTGCACTCCCGGGAATCGAGCACGTAGTTAAAAGTTTAGATAAAATTATCTCCAAGATTTTTCTTCCTTCTAAATCATTCTTCCTTCTAAATCATTGCGTGGATAAGACTGAGCATCTTTAACTCTATCCAAAGCTCGTCAATGTTTTCAGGGATAAGAAAGGTAAACTAATTCGATTTGATGGGGTGGATAATCACTATCCAAATTCTTTATCCCATCGTAAACAATAAGAAAGCAATTGAGTCCTAGCTTTTCCTACCTCACCTACCCCAAATTGGTGACAAAGCAAGCACCCACAGTGTTGTGGCCCTTTCTTCGTGATTTCTAGTATGTATGGTTGCTTTTACTAGTGTGATCATCGATACTTTATTTTTATTTTTACATCTACAAATGGAAAGTCGGCTTAAAGAATTATGTACCTCTCTCGATCATTGGATGAGGTATGTTTTCCAAGCCAGGGATAAGGTTGAATATATCCTAAGCCCATACACATAACAGAATGACTGGCAAGTGCAAAGGTGGTGATTCCATCCAAATAGGAATTTTTGGCTTTTTGACTTAGTGCCATAACTATGGTTACAAAAAAACAAGTCCCATTGGACCATACATTTTTTTCTTTTACCCATAAATCATGGGTCTAGAACCACCTCCAATCTGGCATGCATTATATTGGAAGAAACTCTAATCATAACCATAAAGGAAAATGTTGCTTTCTTGAGCAGTGCACGAGGAATAAAAGCAATACGAACCAATGCATCATGCACCCATCGCAAGGGAGGAGAAATAATTAACCATATTCTTTAAATCAATCGAACCATGTTCTATTCCCTCAGGAAACATTATCGTTGGCCTTTTTTCTTTGCCAACTCGCACATCTCAAATTGTGGTAAGGCACCCAAAAACAAGCGTTTACAAATAGAAGAAACAACAATAGCTAGGATTTTGGCTTCATTTCTTAAAAATCATCCATAAAATGTTTTCTACAACCAACCTCATTGGCACACATTCAATCCTAAACACTATGTTTTAACAGTGCATGGGGAATAAAGCAATCCACCTAGGAGAATGGCCAATGTGTCCAGCGTGAAGCTAGAAGAAATGAGATTGATTGAAGGAATCCCACAAATATGTGATAGAATTTCTCTAATTCCTTGCAATTTTCTCCAGCGCCAAATTGAAGATATCATGTGCAAAGCCTTATCACTTTCTTGGTTTACAATTTCGATCGTACATTTCCCTGTGAATTCATTTACCTCCTCTACTCTTTCATCGATGAGATTCTCCACACCGTCTTCTTCCTATCTTGATAGAAACCACACTCTTCCTTCTTGTTTTAGATTGGATAGTCGAGCCTCCGATTTGAGCAATCAGGGTGAGGTTTCCATGAATGGAAAATACCGGAAATTGTTAAACGTTCACTATTGTATGCTTATGTGTCTTGTGGAGCTCCTTGACAGAGTCTGTGACCATGGCTCGGTCTATGCCGAATGGCCTCCTCAACTAGCCACCCTTCATCATTCCCTTCCCTTCTTATCTGGTTAATTTCAACTCGATAATGGTTAATGCACTCTGGATGATATCCCTAAGAAAACGAGCATTCCTACTATATACTCAGCTTCTAGACTTTGATATCCATCACCACCTTTGAGAATGGCTTGTAACCGACTTACTGGAAGTCAAAAATATGAGGAAGGGTTCTACCCAACATCTGGGAAAAGTAATCGATTTGTCCCTCATCAGGGCAATTTACAGTTTTCACATTCATTGGAGAGGATTAGTCAAGATATGAATTCTGCTTCAATTTGAAAGAATTAATGTATATTTGACTTGACATCCATTTGAGATAAAATTGGTTGATTTGATCGAATAATAAATTTTTGATTAATAAGGTCTTCCACTAAGTCATGTTTGTTTTATGGATTTTCCATTTTTACTATACATACCCATGTAATTAATAGATGTGTATATCCTCTTATATTTCTGGGCATTTTAACCACAATTCTTTTTTCCATATACTATACTTTTCTGTACTAACATCGCAAAAACCCTTATTTTATAAAAACCATATACATAAGAACTCTCATCAAAATAATAACATGTTACATATATAGCAAATTTATATTATTGGCCCTTCAATTACCATGTTCGTATTTGTACTCCTCTCCAAGAAATCATCTTCTACATTTCAGGCTTCACCCTTTTCAAAATTTTGGGTTATTTTTCTTATTGAAACTCTACAGAGGTGGATGAATCCATAGGTCTCAGTGTTTGAATCTATTCTTTGATACAATTTGTAATGAACCTCTTTTGTGTACCCAGAAAGTTTCGCCCTTAGGCTCCATTCAATTAACAAATTCTTTATTTACAACTGGGTTTTTAGTGGCCATCACGAGTGTATTAAATCAATCATTATAGATACAGTGATACAATACTCTTTAGATCAACCCTTAGTCATTAAGAAGCAACTAGAAGATAGGTTAATTTATAACATACAATTAATAGAACTCTTTCATATCCCTATCTCATCGTATTTGGAATAAATGTTTGAGTTTTGTTGTAGCTAAATAGACTAAGAACAATGATTAAAAATCCCAATACCAGTGGGAGACATGACATCATCCATTCTTTAAGCAGCATGCAAGAATCATCGAAAATTCTATGGGAGACATTTCTAGATAACTCTTTCACATGCATAAACCTTCAAATATAAATATTATCATAATATCTTTGACATGCATATGCATTCACATGTGATTCACATGCATTACACTGACCATCATTTCCAGAAGAGAGGGAATTAAGCAAGCCATAAATATTTAACATCCTATCAAGTAAGCATTTAAACATGATCACCTACCATGCAAATAAATATCATTTGAATAGAGGGAACATCATTAAATCTATAAATATCCAAGCATAGGTAATAACTTCGAATATTCTCAAAACAAAGAAAAACTACTCATAAGGAAATTGGAACAGTAACAAAGAGAGGGAGAGGGTAAGAATCAACATACAACCATTCCATGTAATGACACCAACTAAATCTCACTTAGAGGGAGGAGCACCACCACCCAGCCATGAATCACCTCTAATTCCCCCCGAGCCGAAGATCTTGCCAAGGATCAACTATCCTCAATTGACCAATGCACTGGGTATTTAATACCCTCTTTCATGATTTAGTTACCATTAGCGACGTCCCACTTTATGGATTTTTCCATTTGCCTAGGTCTTATCTGAAAAATCTCGTCTTTATCTCCACAATGCTTTTCCACATAAAAGGTTGCCTTTATCTCCCACAAAGCTTTTATGTTCGATGGATCTTTATCTCCCATCCATCTGATGGATATCCAATCCATCCAAGCTTATCTAGAATCTCATCTAGAAGCTTATCATGAAAGATTCATCTCTATCCCATTCCTCATGGGATTTGGCAATCATCTCCTCTCTCTTGGTGCTCCACCCTCCAAGTGATTTATTTTATTAATTTATTTAATAATACATTTTCTTTTCATATTACATATCACCTATCTTTCCTCAACTTAGATGTAGAATAGTTTAACCCACAAAGGAGGATATCAAAACTAGCTTCCCTCAGCTTAGGTTTACAACATTTAACACACCAGGGAGGATATCATACCTAGATTTAACTTAACTTAGGTTTAAAATAATGTAGTACAAAAGAGAGGGGTGTTATAGTGGACATGAGTAGAGACTAGTTCGGCAATCACCTAAAAATACTCAAGCATTGTTTTGAAAGGAAATGATGCAATAGGAGAGTTCTATTCTGTTGCGTTGAAAAATAAATATCAATACAGGTGGGACAAAGATGATCGAGATAGGGAATAATTGGATGAGTAGGATTCTTTCTAAAATTATATCTATAGGAAAGTAAGGAATTACTATAGAGGATTAGTGTAGGTGCAACCCAATTCACATAATGTAAGGAATTCTTCACAGTGTGTTTCAATGCTCATCAGTTACCAGGAAACTGCAAATTCTTATCATTACATTCAGGTACAATTTGAGTTGCATTCTAAAGTCTCTAATTTCATTTATTGATAGTCCTTCTTGTGCCCTTGTCTCTCTTAATTTCATTGTGGTAGGATTGGAATGGGTTAAAAAATCAAGGATATCATTCAGTAAAATAGACACCCACATGTCACTACATGTCATTGTGCATATTGTTTGTCTTTTATACAATTAGAAGTGCGAAATATGATGTGTGCACAAGCAAAATTCCTAGCAAGCATGATGAATCCAGTCTTAGCATGGAAATCAAAATGAAGAATCATAAAATATCAATAAATTTGTGACATGGAGTAAAAAACACAATAAAATATTCTATGCCAACATTTTCTATTTAGTGCAAGATAATAGTGATATTTCATAATTTTCATAGATGGTGGATGTCGTGAAGATGCCCTCAAGCAAAGTCACTGACTTGAACATAAGATGGTGAGTGCAACTATTTATTTTAAAAAGGATAAATTTACGTAATTAAACAAGTTCGAAAATCACTAGAAATTCCACTTGTGTTTATTTTAAATAGGCTAAATTTAGGTGATTAAAACAAGTTTGAAAATCACTAGACACACCACCCCCACATCATTTTATTTCCAGTTATACAAGATAATATTAAATAAAATTATGAACACTTCCATTTAAATTTACCATAAATAAAATAAAAAACAAGGTTGATGCTTTTAAAAGCTATATCCATCATTAAATATAAGATATGACAAGGATGGCTCATAATTTTAAAGGCTATATCCATTACCAACTATAAGATAAGAGTTAATGAGATGAGAAAATTTTTGTCTTGATATAACATGTAACCATCATGTTACTTATAAATCATGAATATTGTATCTTATTGTCAATATGTTAATTATATAACTTCAATCTCAGGAATTTTTTACATTTAAATTTTCAAATATGTAGAAGTTACATTACACTAGCTTAAATGCACACACAAATAAAATATGAGAAATATGGGAGGGGAATGAGTAATAATTTTCACACTGGTTTAAAATTTCCCCTTGGTTGGTGAAGAAAAACTTCAATGCTATTTTTGATGGATTATTAAGTTATTAACCAAAGATAAAAAATATGTTAGTCTCTTAAATGATTGAAAAAGGACATTTAGAATGTTATATAGAAGTTACATTTCACGTAGCTATATCTACCCTAACGTAGCTATAATATTCCAACTCCATTTTTTTATATAGAAGTTACATTTCATGTAGCTATAGAAGTTACATTTACGTGTTTTAGATATATGTTACATTTTACATAGCTATATATACCCTAACATAACTATAATATTCCAACTCCATTTTTTCACACTTTTCAACATTTCAAAGATTTGTCTATTTTAGTATCATTATGCAATTAAATAGTTGATATTGTTTAAGACATCTCCTATTTACAACATTTTGAATTCTTAACTAGGATCTTGTGTATGTTTTTGTTACTACCATATATCATGTTTTAAGTAGATGGTGTTTTATAATTCATCCAAGAGACTTTAGGAACAACCTTGAATTACATGCTTTTTTCCATTATACATCTAATATTTGTGACCTTTTCCATGTGAAGAACCCAATAGCCCATGTTGAACATGAAGCAAGTACCTCAAAAATTGGGGCATATAATTTATTCTATTTCTAGAGGGGGATAGATCAAGAGAAGGAAATGATAGCTATCATGAATTCCTAATTTCAGGTTGTATTTAATGAAATACCACTAGAATTTGCTACTAAATTAAATCAATTGATGAATTTGAGGCTAGAAGGTATTGTTGAATAGGTGTTTCAAGGTATCTATATAAAACTATCTATCTACATTATTCTAATGCCATGAGATGGTGTCTCAATAACACTATTTTCCTATGACAGGCGCTATATGTAGATAGCTTTCTCAAGTACTATAGGTAAATCGTACCATTATATTTCTATGAAATCTCAGAATGTGTTCAAAGTTTGTCTCAGACAAGGAAATATGTATGTACTCTTGAATTTATCTATGTTGTAATAAGATCAAGAATAACATTGTCATTGCAGATAATTGGGATCTACCATGTAAGTTTACTTTAGTACATGAAATTATTGATTTGTTAGATCCCAATTAGTTAGGGTTGAATTTATTTTTGTTGTAATGGGATTAAGAATAAAGTTGTCATTTTAATCACTAAAATATACCATGTAAGATTTACTCACAACATGAAATTGTTTATTTGTTAGATCCCAACTTAGTAGGATTATGAAGAGTCCTCTTTCATAACAATATTTATGAATGATCTATTATTTCTCAAAGAATTACATATTACATAAAGGTGGAAAATATATGAGATGCAGCCGAAAGGTTTCTATTTTAAAATGTGTGGAGGGAGTATAAAATCATTTTCAGTTGCATTCAAATATTTTAGAGCACCCACTAAAGTGCTTCATTTTCCTCCTAGTTAATTCCATTTCTACTATCCCAATGCTTCTAGAATTCCTTCTCCAAAGTGATCTCTTAACTATCTAGGAGGGCAATTGATTGCTTTATTTGAATCCACATATTACAATTTGATTAGGAGCAAGTGATGAGAAAGCTTCATATTCTTCAATATTTTGCACAAGTTAAAAGCATATTGAACAATTTCCTTTTTGTTTAATTGATACGACAATCACTCGAGCATTTGTTAGGATTTTGAGACCTTTTTCAATCAATTTTTTTTATGAAAGTTATGTTCTTAGTTAAATAAATTAAATAAAATGTGAAATTGATGCAATGGAAGGATTTTTTGTTTTAGTGCCTAAGAATGCCTTGCTAATGTGAAGGGTTTGGTATTTTCTTGACTCAAGATTAGTCACATTTGAATTCCTAGAATTTATTTTAATTTCATTTTTGCTGTGTTTA
This sequence comes from Pinus tabuliformis, assembly GCA_031772625.1. Taxonomy (NCBI): domain Eukaryota; kingdom Viridiplantae; phylum Streptophyta; class Pinopsida; order Pinales; family Pinaceae; genus Pinus; species Pinus tabuliformis. Next base: position 1,705,042,234 of record CM062816.1, on the reverse strand, counting down.
TATTGCTATCCTTGAAGTTGGTGATCTATTGTGTGTAATAACATGTATTAACTACTAAGCACTCTCAAAGGTGATATTGATGGATGACTAACTTTAAATGTCCCTACTTGACACTTTAATATTACATGATCATGGAAAGAAATTATTAATCAATATTAAAGGGAAGATGATTAACGTGCAGTGTTTCTTGCTTGTCATATAATTACTACATTTTGGTCCCCAATAATATATTTGACACTACTTTTTGGTTGTTACTTGTGGAGCTTCCCTTTGGCTCAGAAAAACATCAAGGATAAATGTCCATTGCATTGACATTGGAAATCATCAAAGAGGAATTCTCCAAAAGCATTAGTAGACATGGGATCAATTGGTACAATGAGTGGATAACCGCTAGAGAAACACTGAGGCACCATGATTTCTTGTGTATTTAGTTTCACTCGAAATTAAGTAGTCACAAAAAGTAGCTTTTTCTTCTGAATATTTTCATGTATACAGAAATACTAAAAATGCAGTTTGAGACTAATTATTAAAAGTAATAATTATCTAATAGTCATAATTTATAATTAAATAGTATAATATGATTAATATTGTATGACACAACTATAGGGTCTGACTGTGAGGGGCATTGTGACCATATATGTAGAATTCTCATTGTATTAGGCAATCGTCTGTTAGAGTGTGATATCCATCAAATGAAATGTACTCCCTGAGTCCATTGTGGGATTGAAATTTTTTGTTTCAGTGGACAAGTGGTGATATATTTTCCTAGGCCTTAGTGTTCTGCTTCCCTAAGGTTTTGGCACTACTCACAACTATCACCTTCATTCAACCAAGTAGGGTACTCATCTTGGAAAGTTGAATCATTTTGTCTTCACAATCCAATATAATGTTGGATCAATATCATGATCCTAAAGATATAGGTCATAATAGCGAGGAACTTTTACTGTGGGCAAAAGAATATCCAAATTTAAGTAACATGACACTTTTAGAACAAGCAATAAGGATATTTTTTACACTGATGTTTTCTATTTCCATTCGTTTTCACAAGTTATCTATTGCCTAATATTTTTAACATGTAACTTAGTTGGTATGATTGTGCCTAAGTTTTTGTTGAAGGTTGAATACTAAGTTCTTGAGGTGTTATTTTCTATGGTGACATTTTTTGTTCTTTTTTTATAGGTCATTCAGCTGCATGTGGCTAGTATCAACTATTGAGGAATATGTCATATAAATATATTATATTATACTTTATTTTATATTCAAGTATTCATCATCTTTCATGTCTTATATTCTGCATTGTATCTTCTTTCATTTTCAGGAGAGGAACTCAATATTGATGGTAAGAAGAAGCAATTGAAGAAAGAGGAGAAAAATAAGACTGGAGCAACAAATGAAAAATGAGAGAGAGAAGAGAATCATTCTAGAGATACCCTTAGAGCCAATATCTTGCATAAGACACACTCATAAAGACTGAAGGTCAAGCCTTCAAAGTTAGCAAATTCACTTGTAATTCTTTGGAAACACAGTGATAATGTTTTGAAATGATGAAACATTATTTCATGTGTAAATTGTAGTCGAACCAATATTAAGTTGGAAACTCATATTGTAATACTTGATATTTTATATAATAAAATCTATATGGTTGAAATTATTTTTATTTGCACTTGATATTATTTAGTCTTATAATTAACATATGTAGCTTTGCGTTATCATATTAGATAAACATGCACATTGTATGGCATTTTTTAAAAATCTAGTCACAATACCATACTAATTAATATATGTTGATTAATAATGAACACATAAAATCAATCTAAAACTGATAAATTAGTAGTTTATATTAATTAATGGTGAGCATGAATAAAATGAATATATGACTAGATTAGTTGTTTACAATTATTATGAATGAAATTAAATGAAATGAATAGAAACTACTAAATGAGTCGTTTATATAATGAATATGAAAATACCAAAAGAAGATAAATGACTACTGCAAATGATATTTTTTTGATTAAAATTATGACTAAAGTTTGCATATATACGACTATTAGTAGCTAACTTATAGTATCTTATAAAATTACTAATATTTAGTCATATTTCTTTGATCATTAATTGGCTTCAAATGATGAATAAAAATTTCATATATATGACCATTAGTAGATAATTACAGTATCTTATAACACGACTAACATTTTGGTCCTATTTCTTTGGTCATTAATTGGTTTTCTCAAGGATACATATAGTAATTTTTTTTTTTTTATATTTGGTCATTAATTGCGATAATTAATGACTAAACCAATGAAAACTAATGACTAATTTATTACTAAATATACTACTATATGGTAAAAATGAGGAAACCAATTAATGACTAAGCTAGAAGTGACTAAAAGTTGGTCACGTTATAGGATACCGTCAGTTAGCTACTATTGGTCACCGACTGAAAAATGGTCGTTTAAATGCAAAGTTTTGTTTTTTTTTTTGGGTAACTGATTAGTAATCTTTTACTAGTGATATTTTCATCCTCTTTTTGCATCATTTTAAAGAATTCTTCTTTAATATTATGGGCCATACAATAATCCGTGTACTTCTCTAAAAATTTAGTTTTCATTTTTTCCCATGTTCTTATAGAATTTACTCCTAAGTCCATAAACCAGTTTAATGTTGCATCCTTAATAGTGGGTGGAAACAATTTCAATTTTTGAGTATCAAGCAGGTAGTCATAAGATCTACACAAGACTTCAAATTCAAAGAGAGATGTTTTAGCATCCTCATTCCTTAATCCATGAAACTTTGGACGGATGGAGGGTGAGATATTTTTCATTATTGTTGTGGTATCTTTATCGAGGATGGGAAATCCAAATGGTTCCGTATCTCCTTTACCTCCTCCTCTTCCTCTACCTCCACCTCTTCCACCTCCTTTATTTACTCCTCTTCCACCTTCAATCCTAGGTTTTTCACCATTCACATTATGTACTTCTCGTTCCCCTTCTCCTACCATTGTAGATTCCTTAGAACTAATGTAAGGTTCCAAAATTGGATTTTCTAGGTCCTCTTCTAGCACCTATGGTTCTTCTATAATTGGAATATTAAAATAGGTTTCTTGTTCTTTCTCTTCAATAGGGTTTTCTAGCTCTTGTCCTACAATTTGTTCTCCACTTGAAGATAGAAAAATTACTCCTTCTGTTGGGGATGTAGGATCCTCTTCTTCTATTATGGATTCATTTGATGAAGTTGGTGAATCTCTAGGTTGGATTTCATAGCTAAGTACCTTAGTAATTTTTTTTCTTACTGCAATGGATGGAATATGAGTTTGGGTGGATGGTGTGGCACTACAAGGTCATGGTGGGTCAAGCGATGATGTTGGAATCAAACTTTTAACTCTACCTACAAATCTACCTATAGAATATCTTTCCCTATGCATAACTTTTTTATTTTTTATTTTTTATTTTTTAATGAAAATAAAAAGAAAAAGACTCCTGTATACACTTCCCTAGCAACAACGCCAAAATTTTTGGTAATTTTATTGATGTTAAATTACTTACATGAATTATCAACCTGGGCTAGTAAAATAATGAAATGTATGTGCACTGTATGTGCTAGGAGTCTCTTTCACTCAATGAATTCCTAAGTTAATTTGAGTTATCAAAATCCACATGTTTCTTTGTTATATAAAATGAAATCAATTTTACTTTAATTCCTTGAATAATGATCACACTCACACTTTCTTTAAAATAAAATCACTCTTGCTCTTAAAATAACACTTGCTTAAATGAAAAATCACTCTGTGTAATAAAATCACGCTTACAAATGAGTATGTTCTAACATAAATAAGAACTAGTTATGTAATTGGAAATCACTGCAATGTAAAGCTTATACTTCTACTGATATGTTATGATATACTCTACCCATGTACATCTAAAATATGCCTTCACCTGAACAATAAAATGATTAGCAGAAAAAATCTCAAACTTGTATCTAAGTATCAAAACTCAACTACTCAAATGAATTGACAAAAATGTATAGGAAATATAAATTGAAATACCAATTTTTAATTAAAAAAGACCTTACTACCTCGAGAGAGCCCTCCTATGAGAAGATGGTAGCACCATCAAGCTTTCACAAGTTAATTATCCAAGCATTGAGATCAGAAAACAAAATGGAATTGAAACAAAGTTTTTATATATCAAAACATAGTTCTTACAAATAAAATTCAAGTCTCCTTTAGCTACGCGGAGAGGCATATTTATAAAACCCTTATGCAATAAATCCTTTCAAATATTTATGCCTATGTGAATAGACATTGGCTATAATTAACTTAAAGATAAGATATTGTAATCTTGATCATGATTTTTTATGAACATAACAAATCATGAGGCGAAAAAAATGCATTTCGCTCTCTTGATTCGTCTTCCATGATGGTTGACTTATGCTTTGACTGAACTGGTAGAGTGCCTTCTTCATTGATTTAGCTTTTTCAAATACAAACAAATTGTTGTCCCAGCTAACTATCAACTAGCCATGTGCCATGTTTATTAGTTGAGGCTCCATAACCTATCGAACCTTTGACTTAGTTGTAGAATCACCGTAATTGGGTAGCTTAAGTAGATATTAAGTTAAATAATAAATACAAATGACATTTATGAAATATAAGATGACTATGTACCTATTATACTTTTAACCTTGTAAATTGACACTCAAATTGTAGTTTTTAAGGTCAAAAAGGAAGGATTTGAGTGAAAAAGGATTGTCAAAAAGAAGCAATTATGGGGTTCAACAACAGTATTATGGATGTCTAAAACAGGGGCTAGGAAAATATGCACTTGGTGTAGTTATTACTACTTTGATCATTTCATTGGTTAGAGAGCTAGGAGCCCTCTAGGTCCTTGTAGAGGTACTATGATAAATTATTGATAATTAAAAATTATTGCGAATACCATTTTATTGAAAATCCTGTGATTAAAATATTATTAATGTTTAGAAATATTAAATGGATATGTTGGTCATACACCATGGGGTTCTTTCCATGGATATTATTAAACCACCCAGGGTGCTTTTTGTTGGGATGATAAGCCACTCATTATTCACTTACCACTCTAGACATTATTGTGTAGATTTGCAATTGCTCATGAGATTTTAAACAAAATCACAAGACACAAACCTACTCTATTGCTCTACAAAATTCAATTCATAATTTAGAACATCAATAACAAACATGCGATGATAAATAGTGTACATGCACCCAATATTTTTCCAGGGGAAAGAAATCTGCTAAAAACCCCTTTGCCTGCTTACATTAATCTGATGAATATAGATGTATTACAATCTCTATCTCAATCTGAGCTCAACCTAGAAGTGAATAATGTATATCTCTTTAGACTAAGAATATTTGACCCAAAATGAGTCAACTTCTACCTCTGCTTGAGCCCCTATATTTAGGAATTTCCTCCAAAATTATTGTGTAATTCCCAAAGTTAATCATTTGATTGCATGCAACAATTGTGCACTCAAGACTAGTCTATAACTTATGTTACATTGCCTTGAAATCTCCACTGCAACTATGGAAATTTAATTCTCTGCATGCACTAGCTAATTTGAGAAGATCAATCAATTACTTGGGTGATGACTGAGTTAGAATGAAGTCTCAGTACATAATTAACCCTTCACTAGTTCCTCCAATAGTTAGAACTAGTTTAATTGAAAACAACTTGAAATAATTGACCTTGATTGCTACAAATTAGAAATTACACATGCTTATCTAAAATATAACTCCTCAAAGTCAAATTTACTGAGCAAAATAATTGATACAAACCATGTCACACAATTTAAGTGCACCCAAGTTGTTTGTTGATGTGGAAATTCAAATTTTCTTAACTTGACCAAGGAAAAATCAAATTTAGGCTTTCTTGTTGCATTTTTCAACAATCCCTCTTAGTAAGAAAGGTATTATCAACCACCCCTATCTTGTAACTATGGAACTCGAACTTTCCTCTTGACAAGGCATATGTCAGAATTTCAACATCTTGATATTGCAGCAACATTATCTTCCTTTCGACACAGTACTGTAAATGGTGATACCAAATATCTATATGCTTGCATTGATCATGAAATAAAAATTCTCAGAGATCTTAATGCAACTCTGATTATCATAATAGATCACAATTGGACCCATCATTTGGCTAAACAGTCCCACAAGTATCTTTCTCATATAGATCACCTCACATGTTTCTTGACTTGCAACCATGTATTCTACTTCTCTCGAGTTGAGTGCGACAAATATTTGCTTCTTATTGTACGAGGAAATAGTTTCAGACCCTACACTAAAAATTCCACTTTATGTACTCTTTCAATATGATGGACTGTCCCTGCCCAATCTACATCTATGAAGCCAAAAAATTTCACTCCCTTTGTCTCTCTCTACCATAGTCCAAACTCGGAGGTACCTCTCAGGTAGCATAAAAAATGCTTAGCTGCATTCCAAAACAATTTGGTACGCCTAACCATAGCTTGGCTCAGCTATCTTACTACATAGCACATATTTGGTTGTGTGTTCACAAGAGACATTAGTGAACCCACTAGTTATCAAGAAATGGTGGCATCCACTTCCTCACCTGAAGTGGCATCCTCCTTCCTCCAGTTGGTCAGTACTAGAGGTGTCTCCATTGTTTTACAACTCTCCATGTGTAATCTCTATAGTATCATTTTTGGATACTTTCCTTTGAGACACAAACACTTACCCATTGCCTTGCCACACTTCCAACCTTAGGAAGTACTGCATGAGACCCATGTCCTTCATTCTGAACTCCCTTGTAAGGTCCTCCTTGCAATATCTTATTAGATGCTCATAAATAGTTAAAATCAAATCATCAACATATAAGAAAAAAAAAGTAATTTGACTACTACCAAGATGTGATAGATCTTTGCATCCAATTCACTTTTGGTGAAGCCAAAATGAGTGAGATAGTTGGTGATCTTGTTGTACCAAGAATTGGGTGCTTCTATGAGATTGTACAACACTCACTTAAGTTTGCACACATGTGACTCCTGATCAAATGTCTCAAAAGCTTCTAGTTTCTCGATGTAGACCTCCTCCTCGATAACCCCATTGAGAAATGTTTTCTTTACATCTATCTAGTGGATTTTCCACCCCATCTATGTAATGAGTGCAAGAATTGATCTAATGGATGAGTACCTTGCTACAGGAGAAAATGTATCCTCATAGTCAATTCTTTCAACTTGAGAGTACCCCTTGGACACAAATTTGGCCTTATAATTCTCTATGCTTCCATTTGCTACATGCTTGACCTTGAAGATTCATCTTGAACCCACAATTGATTTTTCTCTTAGTCTTGGGACCACTTCCAAAACATTGTTATTTATAATGGATTTGTATTCCTCGACCATTGCATCAATCCATATCGGTTTCTCTACTGCTTCCTCAAGATAGGATGGCTCGGTCTCTACAAGATCAATCATTTAAGCCATGTAGCGAGCATACTAATCAAGTAACCTCCTCTGCCTATGAAAATTTGAAGCAGCTCCCACATTATCGCTCGCATATTACACAAGTCTATCAACTTACTTTGTTTTTTTCCCACATTATTTGGATGATTTTGCTTAAGTGGATATCTCTACTTTCTTCTTGTCTACTTTTGGTTGCTCCACAACTTCCTTAGGATCCTCCTTTGGATCTATAAGATCCTCGTTTGGTGGGATCTGAATCTCCCTCTCAAGAGAGCACCACATCACTTTCTCCTCATCAAAATTTACATCCCTTCATACAAATGTCATTCTAAGGGAAGTTAAGTACACATGGTATGTGAGGAGTTTTTTTGTAACCCCCAAATAACCCAAACTTTGTTGTTATCTCAAGATTCTTCCTTGATTCTCTCGAGACATGGTAGTAAATAGAGGCTCTAAAAATCATGAAGTGTGACACATCCGACTTTATCCCTGAGAAGCTGTCTTCTGGTGTAATCATACCAAGAATCTGATAAGGACTCTAATTATAAAAATAGACTGTTGTGTTAAATTCCCTAGTGCACAATTGCAGAGGCAGGCCTTGGTCATGCACATATCCCTTGTAGCACCCACAATGCTATTGTTCCTTCTCTCAGCCACCCATTCTCCTGTGAGTTGTGCGGTGTTTTCAACTCTCTTCTAATGCCTTCTTCTGCATAGTAATTTTTTAATTCATTCAAAACATACTCACCTCCATTATCGCTTGTGATAGCCTTCACCTTCTTTCTAGTTTCTTTCTCAACTGGTGCCTTGAATTTTACAAACTTCGAGAATGTATCATCTTTCTTCAACATGAAGAAGATCCAACACTTCCTTGAGAACTCATCAATAGAAATGACAGAATATTTTCTTTTGGTAGTGGAGGCTATCAATAAAGGCCCACAAACATAAGATTGGATTCTTTCCAAGAATGCATATCATTTGTTGTCCTGATCATGGAATGTGGGTTTTTCATACTTCCCCAAGGTACATCCTTTGAATACATCAATTTTCTCAAGTGATAGTTTTCGGAGGCCAATGGTTATTTTATACATAATATTCAAGGTGCCATGATGTAATGGCCAAATATTTTGTGCCAAAGTTCACCAACATTGAGACTTTCCACTTTCTCCACCTTACTACTTAATGCAGCACAATCTCCCACATCTAGCTTCTATAGTTTCTTCACATGAACCTTGATTTGCTTCATTTGTCATGTGGATATGCATCTCAAACATTCTTTCCCTTTGTTGAAGATCATGTCATAACCACAATATTCAAAAAGTATAACAGAGATGATATTTTTCTTTAGGTCTGGAATGAGCGTGACATCGTTGAGTCTGAGAGGGGATCTTGACCCCCTCTTAAAGGTGACTATATGAATCTCATTTATGATGTACCTTCTATCATCCCCAATCTCAATCTACATCTAGAGATATTTCTCCGCTAGGTCAATGAAAACCTCTATACCATGTCATGTGGAATGATTCACCTGAGTCCAAGTACCATATGCGCCCCATCATAGTGTTAGCCATGCATGTGATAAGGGTGAATTCAAGCTCAAACTGTAAAGCCAAAGCTCCACCTACTACTCCTGTTGAGATCTTATTTCTCGATTTTTTTTTGGAAACGTTGTGGCAAGTGCCTAAATTCATGACAATTGAAGCACTTAGTCTTGGACTAATTTTTCTTTTTGTCTCCTTCACTAGATTCTAGTTGAGTGTTAGATTTCTTCCCTTTTTCCTTCTTTCGTTTTCCAACCAATTCAAATTTATCTTCATCCTCATCCTTGGATGAAGTCCCATCTCTGGTATTCAACCTTATTTCCTCTTGTACCATATTGGACCATAATCATTCCCAATTCAATATTTTTTCCCTCCGATTCACCCAATCTTGGTAGTTATACCATCTCTTGGGAAGGAATAGAAGGGCTAGGCTTACCAAGTCATATTTTGCAAAATTAACACCAACCCCACCAAATTCATCATGAAGTTATGTAAATTTGCTCAGATACTTTGGAATAGTGTCATTCTTCTTTATCTTCATATTTCGAAGTTTACCTTTGAGTGCCAACTTCTTGTGGTCATTACTATTCTTGAAAACAAAATTCAGTGATTTCCACATTACAAATGGAGTTTTTTTCCCATGGATATTTGAGACAATGCGATACCATACTCCCTCCATGATTCTTCTCCTCACTTTGGCTACACCTTTCTGTCATTGGGATAGGTTCTAGGCATCAGATGCCTATGGTTTCGCAACATATGTCTTGATGTATTCTAGCAATTTGTTGTCATCCAACATCACCTCCATGTGATCCTTCCATACAATGAAATTAGAGTTTCCTTCCAAGGCATACTCTAGTCTCGGCTCGTTGAAGGTCATTTCTGCAATTGTAAATCAATCCTACTACAATGAACTACAAATTCAAACCTTATGAGAAACAGCTTAAAAATTATTGTTCTAATGTGAATCCACCTATGATACCATGTATAAATTATTGTGTATAGTTATAATTTCTCATGATATTTTAATTGAAATCAAAAGACACAAACCTACTCTACTACTCTATAGAATTTTGTTCACAATCTAGAACATCAATCACAAAGATGCAATGAGAAATAACACACATCTACACAATATTTTTCCAAGGGAAACCAATACTCTAATGACACCTTTTCCTTCTTTCTTTAATATCATGAATAGACAGGTATTATTGTTTCTAGCTCAATCGGAGCTCAACCTGTAAGTGAATTACATATATCTCTACTCATTGAGAAGCTCCGACCTAAAATTATTCAAATTTTGCCTCTACTTGAGCCCCTATTTTTTTGTACAAATCCTGAGGAAATTAACCCCCTATTATTTAGGAATTTCCTTCAAAATGATTGCGCAATCACAAAGGTTGATCATTTGACTGCATGCAATGACTATACAATCAAGACTAGTCTACAACTGATATTACATTGCCTTAGAATCTCCACCACAACTGGGGAAACAAAATTCGTTGCATGCACTAGCTATTTTTGGTTGATTGGTCAATTAATTGGATGATCACTGGGTTAGACTGAAGTATCACTGCACAACTGACTTTCCACTAGTTCCTCCAATAGTTAGAACTAGTTTAACTGAAAGCAACATGAAATAACTATCCTTGATTGCTCCAAATTAGGAATTACACATGCTTAAATGAAATCAAAATCATCTAAATCTAATTCACTAAGCTAACTAATAAACACAAGCCATGTCACACAAGTTAACTGCACCCAAGTTGTCTGTTGATGTGGAAATTCAATTTTTCTCAATTTGACCAACAAAAAATCAAATTGAGACTCTTGCTGCATTTTTCAACAACCAAAGATGATAAACCACATGTAATTAAAATCATTGTGTGAAGTGTCTATGAATTCCAAGATTATTGGAAATTAATAATAAGTTGGTATAGAGACTTTGTTTCTGTTTTTATGAAATTGAACAATGTCTAAATTATTGAAAGTAAAAATGGAATATATTTGTGGTTGTAAATGTTTATGACTATTGATTTACTTACTGATATTTCCTGGAAATAAAATCCTTCATTGTGAAGGGAAATGACCCCCCTTTTTCCTCTGGGAGTTAAATACTATACTACATTTAATGATGATGAAAGAAAGGAGAGATAAAAAGTGAGGATGATGATAACTTTAAGGGTGGGAGTATTTAATACCCCTATGTAATAATTTTATTAACATGAAATTATTATTGAAATATTATTGCAGTAACAAGTTTGATGAAATGCCTGATATCAAGAACCATTGTGAATTAGTTTCTAGCTAATTTTGTGAGTTCTCTTTCCCTATCGAATCTAACAAAGGGACTGAGGCCACATTAGTTAGTGGAAATAGTCATCAATGCAAAGTGGGAATTTTGAGGGAAATTTAGTCACAAATAGTTTAAAGATACTACATACTATGTTTTCTATCTTTTATTAGTAAAGTGGGTTTATTGGTAACAATTGGCCCAAAGTATGTAAAGTTGCTAAACTACGGGCTGCCAGCATTGACAATGATGGAAAAACCTCACATGTGGGTAAGTTTTTTGGTAGAATTCCATGGGAGATTTCACAGAAATACCATTCCCTCATTCTCATGAGCTTCGACTCCATGTCGACCATGGTGACCTGCTTCAGTGAGATGTCCAAGGAATTCTTAGAAACCCATGAAATCAGCTTTGTCAGTAGGGGATAATGAGGTAAAACATAGATATCAGGTTTTAGTGGTGGATAATGTAGAAGGTGGGTATTGTGAAGCTCTTGAGCCCCAAGCACCTTGAGTTGCTCAGAATGGTGAGGGTAAAAGATTTTTCTTTCACTCATGAAGAACATCACAAATTGTTATATGTTATTTGAGCTGAAGAATGTTAGCAAGATGGTGTCGACAAGGACTATGGATAACATTTCCATGATGGACTTCCATAAGAAGTTCTACGAGGGTGGGCTTAAACAGTTGCAAAAATCACTATTTGAAATTCTCGTAGAATCTAAGGGAACAAAGGACAGACATTTGAAGAGGAAGATAAGTATACATGCTATTTCTTGAAAATAAAAGATGGTGTATGAATCCTTTTTCTTAAAAATAAGTATTTATGTTATTGAAGCTTTTGCATAAAGATAAGTAACTTAGCTAGATTCTCTTGATAAGTAATGCATGTGAACCCCGCACATAAAATGATAAAGAAGTCATAATATTTTATTGAAAGAGAATGCATGTGGAATTTGCACATAGAAAGAAAAATAAACCATGTTATTTTATTGAAAAAAAGATTGCAAGGAATTATGTGTCGAAAGTTAGATCATTTTATTAATTTCCTTAGTGATATTTGCATGGTTCCTATGAACTTGACTCTTGAAAAGGAGTATGTTCTTATATGGACATAGATAGTAGCTACTTTGCTATTTAAAAAAGAAACACCAATTATACAAAAAGAATAGTTATTCTCTTAAATTTATTGGAAAAAAAATATGTATTTGCTTGCAAAGAAGAATATCTATTGTGTTAGAGAATTATGTGTTTGTATGAAAAAATATAAATGTTGTTGGGATAGTTTTTTTTATAAAGATTATGTATTTTTCGTGCTTAAAAATAATAGTTATTGTGCTAGTTTTCCTTTAAAAAAATATATGGGGAGCTGCAATGTTTTTTTTAGAAAATAATTTGTCTTGTGCAAATAAATAATAATTGTTGTGGTTTCTATATTTTGGAAAGATTTCCCTCTTCTTGTTCAAAGAGATAGTGATAACCATGGAGATTCTTTTAAATACTACCATGTTCTTCATGGCCAATGTAGAATGTAGCTACTTGCCTTTATTGTGATACATGTCATGTAGGGATAAATGAGCATGCCTTTTTGATATTTATGCAATTTAATTTATGCATGTGAGATTTGGATGCTTATACATGTTTCATAACCATACACATGCATGGATAAATAAATATTTTTTTTAATTATGTGTTTTTGATTAATGCATGTGAAGTTTCAATAAAAAGGCGTGCCTTGATACTCGTTATACATTTTATAGTGGTTGTGTTCCTGAGGATGAGTGTAAAACAAAACATCACAAACATCTTTTAACATTATTATGAACGTGCAAGAAAATGGTACATGAAAAGATGTAAACGAATAACTAGTAAACATTGATTATTTGGGTTTGATACATGGATATTATATATAATAATAGTGTCTGAATTTTCTAATGTTAGTTATTGTAGTGAAGTATTGTGGCTTATGCGAAGGATGGATTTTGTTTAACATTATGGCAAGAAATGAACTAATATCCCACGCAGATTGAGGGATAGTCAAACGTGGATAATCGACTGCACAGAACAACTAGGCCATGAAGACACAATGCTCAAGGAATTTTGGGGTAAAAGATATCATGATTAATGTAATGGCCTCTAACTAGTTATGTTTGAATTTAAAATTATATTTCTTTGTAAAAAATTTAATAATGTTCAAGGGATAGGTTCCCTTACTTCCACAGAAAGACAAGTGAACACCATCATGAAATGTTAATAAAATAAAAATTTCTTGGTTTTTCTCTTCAGGGTTTCTAGGGTATATTGGTGTGCATTGATTTGTTTGTCAATTATGCCATTGTGATGATATTGATATCTTACATGATATTGACACTTACAACATCAAATATGTGACTAAATATCCTAATGAAATGAAGGATGAAATGATACAAGGTTAAATTGCACGAAGATGTGCTCTACAACCGAGTATAAGGTAGATGTGTAGGTGTAATGTAAGCAAGTAAATAATTATAAATGTCGGCTCAATTAAAAAAAAGAAGATAAAAGTGATATCAGGGATGAGTAAACATTTAAATTTCGGCTAAAGAAAAAGTTAAAAGCAATAAATAAAAGGGTTAAATTGGTCTAAACCCCAGGGGATGAGTGTAAACATTTAAATTTTGGCTCAATAAATATTAAAAGGTTAAAAAGTATCAATACCACATTCCCAAAAAACATAACTTATTTCATAATCAAAATATTTTATAACAATATTCCAAGATTCTTAAGTAAGGATACTCGCCCCCAATTTACCATGGATATTATTAACCGGTAAATAGGCTTTGTTATAATTCCATGGGCCAATCATGGCTTATCAATATCACATGCCGAAAAACCATAACTTATTTCACAATCAAAATATTTTATAAACATTTTATTTAATATTAATTTTATACCATTTTCTTAATTAAATATAAAAGGAAAAATTTTATAATTACTTTTGAGATATATATAAACTCTTTATCCTCACGACTACTAAAAATATTCTCATAGAAATTAAATCAATGTTTTAATAAAATTAAAATGAGAATACTTTTATAGATAAAGATGTGCAATTTATATAAATATAAATAATATTGTTAAGAACCAACATAGATCCATCATAACTAAGGATCCAAGGGATGAGCGAAAGAAAAATGGCTAACAATAATAGAGGAAAGTCAATGCATGATTCTTTGAAGTTTCTCATTATTATATTTTCTTTGACATGATTGATTCAAAATATACTTTGATATTTTACAATCATTTGAGTTTTTTTATTTTAGACACTTTCTTAGGCACTAGATAATGGGGTCAAAATTAAGAAGGGGTGGTGGAGAGGGAGAGGAAGGGAGATAATGGAAGAGTTGAAGGTGAGAGAGAGAGAGAGAGAAAGAGAGAGTGTGTGACGGGGGGACAAAGAGGGAGAGAGAGGAAGGAAGAGGCAGAGGATGGGAGATATAGAGAGAGAGAGACAGATGTATTTGGATGGGGAGAGAGAGGAAGAAAAGAAAAATACAAAGAGAGATAACATTGGAGAGAGAGAGGGAGTGAAAGGAGAGAGTTGGAGAGAGACTGAGGGAGAGAGGATAAGTGAAAAGATAGAGAATATGAGTAAAGAGAGATAGCGAGATAAGGGGAGGAGAGAGACAAAGACACATATATGGATAGGAGAGAGAACAAGAGAGGAAGGGAGATAGTGATAAAGTTGGAGGGAAGAGAGAGAGAGAGAATGGGGGAGAGATAGAGGGAGGTGGGAGAGAAAGGGACAGAAGAAGGAAGAGAGAGAAGACTCAAGAGAGAGAATGGGAGACAGAGGGAGAGATGGGGAGAGAGAGAGTGAAGAAGAGAGGAGAGAGGGAGGGAGGAGAGAGAGGAGAGAGAGTGAGAGAAGGGGAAGAGAGAGGGAGAGAAGGGGAAGAGAGAGAGAGGTAGAGGAAGAGATAGGGAGAGAGATAACTGTATATGGAGAGAAAATGTGTATATTTGGAGGGTGCAGTAGAGAGAGGGAATAAGAAATAAACATATAGATACAAATATAGGTACTATATAACCACCCTAGATCCTGTTGGGTATGTGTTATTTTATTTTCACGACTAGTCATATGCACGGGGGTCACATGGGGTGGCATGATAGCCCCCGTATACTGGGTCTAGGGTAGCGTGCCAGGATTTTTTTTTTTGACGCTATATTAGGAGGGTAGACCTCCCTATGGTTTTGTGCATGGGTTTGCACATGGTTTTAGGCATGATGGTTTTCTTCCCATGGTATTTTGTAGATCCGATCAATGGAACTACAATTATGTTCTAATATAGGCTTAATGGGTTGGGGTTTATCAATGCTTTGACATGTATATATATGTATTGTAACATTTAAATGAAAATAATGAAAAAGCAATCTAGTAGTCCCTGTTTTAGGATCTAGGGGAAAATTTATGTGCATATATTTTTTTATGTTTTAAGTTCTCTCCATTAATCTTTTATTTTTTTTTAGAATTTGTATGTAGGTAATTTATGTATAGGGATAAAAGCTACATTTGGCATCAGATATGTTTCAACTTCAAAGGGATGCCTTTGCTACTTAGGAGTTTCTCTCAGGTGTGTTATAGACCATGTTCAATAGGAGATCTACAGGATTGATTCTTGCAATGAAAGAATATGGTGAGAAGTGGAAAGATAGAGATTGAGAAATTTAATGGTGAGAGCTTTGAGTTATGGAATCTCTAGATGGACGATCTACTGGTGGATAAAGATTAGTGGATCATGGTAGATCCAGGTACTAAACCAATAACAATGATAGATGAAGACTGGGAGAAGTTCGATAGGGGAAACTACTAAAAAGGATTTGTGGGACAAGTTAGGGACTTTGTACCAATCTAAGTCTATGGTAAAACAACTATTCCTATTGAAAAATATGTATAACCTAAGGATGAAGGATGGAGAATAAGTATCAGAGGATCTGAATGTAGGTTTTAACCCTGTACAGAAATTACCTGCATACGACTTCTAAAACACAGAAAATAAACAATGTGAGAGCATAACACATAAAACACATATACACAGAGATTTCCCCTGGATCCCAAAATCGGGACTACCAGCTTGATTTTTCATTATGTTCCTTTCAATGCTATAATACATATTTATACATGCCGAAGAACCCAATACCATGGACCGAAAAACCATCGCATCCAATACCATGGACCGAAAACCATCGCGTCCAAAAACATGTGTGAAAATCATGCACAAAACCATAGGTGGGTCCGCCCAACCTAACATAGGGTCCAAAACCAAAAAATTTCAGGGCGCTACCCCAGACCCCATAAAGTGGGGTTATGGGTATGCTTGCAACCCTGTGTGACCTGCACTCGGCTACACAATTGGTGTAGTGAAGGGGGGCTCTGTCCCCCCCCTAACCCCCAAGTTAACTACGTGGGCTAGTCATGGAAATAATATAACACAACCCTACATTCTCCCACTTGTTGTTTTCTTTCCATAGGGGGCCACAAGAAAAATTAGTCATTTTTCCAGCCCTGAAATGCCCATTGTCTCTCTACACCAATAGAACTTCTCAGAGCTCACAGATTTTGTCAATGCATCTGCAATATTCTTCAAAATGTCCACCTTTACCAACAACACCTTTTTTTCTTCTATCATGTCCCTCACAAAGTGATACTAAACTTCAATGTGCTTTGTCCTTGAATGATATGCGGGGTTCTTTGCCAAGAAAATTTCACTTTGGTTGTCACAGTCTATCCTTATAGCTCCATGTACTAACCCCATACTTGAACACAATCTCTGCAACCAAACTGCTTCCTTGCATGCATGAGTGGCTGCCATGTATTCTACCTCCATAGTTGATAGTGCCATTAGAGATTGTTTCTTACTCATCCAACTAACTGCTCCTTCCCTAGTTTGTACATAAACTTGCTTAATACTCCCACTGCATGTACAATGTCTAGTCTAGTACAGACCATTGCATACATCAGGCTACCAATTACACTTGCATATGGAACACGGGACATGTCCTCTTCCTCTTCTTGTGTCTTGGGACACTGTTCAGCAGAAAACCTCACACCTATAGGAATAGAAACCCTCACCAGCTTACTATCCTCCATATTAAACCTTTGTAGTATTGTCTTGACATACTTCCTCTGGTTTAACTAGAGCTTTCTCTTTTCCTGATCTCTCTTAATTTCCATGCCCAAAATATAGTTTGCAGCACCAAGATCTTTCTTATCAAATTTGGAGGGCAATTGGTTCTTCAAATCCTAGATAATTTCTTTGTCATTTCCAACCAACAACATATCATCCACATATAAGACCAAATAAATAACACGGTCACCAATTAATTTAAAATACGCACAATGATCTGCTTTGCTTCTCGTGAAGCCAAGTCCTTGTATAAATGTATCAAATTTTTGATACCACATCCTTGGTGACTGTTTTAACCCATACAGAGACTTCTTTAACTTGCATACCAGTTCTTTCTTACCCTTCACCGCAAAGCCTTCAAGTTGCTTCATGTATGTTTCCTCTTCCAGATCCCCGTGAAGAAATGTTGTCTTCACATCCATCTGTTCTACCTCAAAATCAAAGTAGCAGAAACAAATAAAAGTAATCTAATAGAAGTTACCTTGGAAACAGGAGAAAAAATATCACCAAAATAAATTCCCGGCACCTGGGAATAACCTTTTGCTACCAACTGAGCTTTGTATTTCTCCACCTTTCCTTCTGCAGTTGTCTTCTTCTTGAACACCGATTTGCTTCCGATGGGTTTCCTTCCAGCCAGCAACTGCAATAGTCCAAGCCTCATTTTTGTGCAAAGATGTCATTTCATCAACCATGGCCTCTTTCCAAACTTTGGCATCCTCTAAATCTACAGCTTCCTTTATAGTTATGGGATCATCATCAGTAATAGATAGAGTAAAACTTGAATAGAAAACAGATCGACTATACCTTTCTGGCTGCCTTCTTTCTTGAACTAATCTTCTCACACCTGGAGTTTGTGGCTCTTCATCTTCTGATTCCTCCTCTGTTGTAGAGTCTGATTCTTCCTCCTTAAGCTCAAACTCTATCTTCTCAGGTTCCTTTGGTTGGGCTTCATGTTTAATAACATATTTCACCTCTCTGCACACCTCACCTCGGCTGTAGATAACCTTCCATGTGACTGGGTTCCAAATATTATAACCCTTCAGATTTACTATCCAACTTGGTTTGTTTCCCCTTTGGAACATGTACATATGCATCACATCCAAATACCCTTAGATGTGAAAGAGAGTGTTTCTTATGAATCCATACCTCTTGTGGAGTCTTATCCTCCAACGCTGATGAAGGTGACCTGTTGACCAGGTAACATGCAGTATCGACCACCTCTGCCCAGAATTCCTGCCCTAACTCGGCACCACTGAGCATACTTCTTGCCCTTTCCATCAACGTCTTATTCATTCTTTCTGCATCTCCATTATGCTGAAGTGTATATGGAGTAGTCTTCTGCCATTCTATACCACACTTCTTACATAATTCTTCAAATTCCTTGCTGCAAAACTCTCCACCATTATCTGTCCTCAACACCTTTATCTTCTTCTCTGTTTGATTTTCCACAAGAGCCTTAAATTCTTTAAACCTATCAAAGGCTTAAAATTTCTTCTTAAGGAAATATATCCATGTATTCCTTGAGAAGTCATATATAAATGATACATAGCACACAGACTTACCCAGTGATGGAACCTTCACAAGTCCAAACACATCACTGTGCACAAGTTCTAATATCTGTTTTGCCCTATTACCACCAGAAGGAAAGTTCACCTGATTCTGCTTCCCGTATACACAATTCTCACAAAAATCAAAATCCAGAGAGCTATTACTCATAACTTCTACCATACCTTTACCATGAAGTATTCGAAGGCCCTTCTCTCCAATATGTCCAAGCCTTTGATACCACAACATGCTATTTTCTCCAGAGACCACTAGATTTTCTGCTCCACTTTCAGGAACCAATGAATTGTTATGCCCATCAACAACAGTGCTACCTTACAACTTGTATAGAGTATGGGGAGTGAAGTGAAAGGATGCACTTGAGTCAATCAACCATGCCTCATGATCTACATGTGTACTTGAAGAAGCTAGGTACACATCCCCACCTTCATCTGAGGTGGTTTTCACCTCTCCAAAAGGAGCATCATTAAATCCATTTCCTTTATCAGGAGCTTTAGGTTTACAGTCCCTTTTGTAGTGCCCTTCCTTTCCGCATTTCCAGCACACCACCTTTCTAGGTTTTCCTAGAGATTTAGATCTCCCTCTATATTTAGATCTCCCACTCGATGACTTATTTTTGTTTCTGTTATGGGACTGTCCTCGTATAGACAAGGCATCACCATTCTGGCTCTCCATATTTTTTCGTCTCATCTCCTCTGTCAGCAAGGATGAGACTATTTCATCAAACTCCAAGGTGGTTGCATTGCTACCTATTGCAATAACCAAACTATCCAATGAATCTGGTAGAGAACACAACAAACATATGCTAACTGACTTACCAAAATATTAAATGCGTTCAGATACTCTATCACCGATTCTCCATCTTTCATCCTTAGGTTATATAGCTTTTTCCGCAGGAATAGTTTATTCACCAGAGACATAGATTAGTACAAAGTCCCCAATTTATCCCACAAATCCTTCATTGCAACTTCCCCTGATACATTTAGCAATACTGAATTTGAGACACACAATTTTATCGTGCTCTTTGCCTTCCGATCCAACTTCTTCCATTCTTCATCGGCACTCCCATTGGTTTAGTACCCAGATATACCGCAATCCACTGATCTTTATCCACCAACAGATCCTCCATCTTGAGTTTCCACAACTCAAAACTCTGACCATTAAATTTCTCGATCATTATCTTTCCACTGCTTGCCATCTTCTTTCACCACCAGAATCGATCTCGTAGATCTCCCACTGAATAGAGTCTACCATAGGCCCGAGCGAAACCCGTCAGTAACAAAGGCATCCCCTTGAAGCCAAAACAGCTCTAATACCAAATGTAGGATTTAACCCCATACAGAAGTTACCTGCATACGAATTCTAAAACACAGGAAATAAACAATGTGAGAGCATAACACATAAAACACATATACACAGATATTTTCCCCTGGATAGCAAAACTGGGACTACTAGCTTGATTTTTCATTATGTTCCTTTCAATGTTATAATACATATTTATACATGCTAGAGCATCCAATACCATGGACCGAAAAACCGTCACGTCGAATACCATGGACTGAAAATCGTCGCGTCCAAAAACATGTGTGAAAGTCATGCACAAAACCATAGGTGGGTCTGCCCAACCTTACATAGGGTCCAAAACCAAAATTTTCTGGGGCGCTGCCCCGGACCCCATAAAGTGGGGTTACGAGTAAGCCTCAAACCCCCTATGACGCCCCCCCCCCCCACTACACAATCAGTGCAACAAAGGGGGGCTTTCCCCACTTCTAATCGCTCGGTTAACTACGTGGGCTACTCGTGGAAAGAATATAACACAACCCAACACTGAATGCCTTTAATACTATGGTAAGCCAATTTTTATCTATTGATTTTAAAATTTTAGATGAAGATAAGTGCATCAGTTTTCCTTGTTCTCTACCAGATTTGTGGGATAGTCTAGTTGTTGCAATAGGTAGTAATGAAACTACCTTGAAGTTTGATGAAATAGTCTCATCCTTGCTGTCGGAGGAGATGAGATGAAAAAATATGGAGTGCCAAAATGAAGATTCCTTTCCTGTGCAAGGACGGTCCTAGAACAGAAACAAAAATAAGTCCTCAAGTGGGTGATATAAATCCAGAGGGAGATATAAATCTGTCAGAAAAGCTATAAAGGTGTGATGGAAATGTGGAAAGAAAGGGCACTTCAAAAAGGACTCTAGATTTAAAGCTCCTAAGAAAGGAAAGGGATTTGATGATGATCCCTCTGAAGTGGTAGAAACCACCTTTGATGAAGGTGGGGATGCATACTTGGATTCTTCTTCAAGTACACAGGTAGATCATGAGGCATGGTTGATTTAATGAGGTGCATCCTTTCACTTCACTCCCCATGGGGAGTGGTTTTGTGAGTATGAGAAATATGATGGTGGTGATGTATTCTAAGGATATGACACAAAGACCAGAATCATTGGAAGTGGAAAAGTCAAGTTGAAGTTGCAAGGTGGAATGATTAGAATATTTATGGGTGTTCTGAATATTCCTACATTGGACAGAAATCTCATTTCTATAAGAAAGATGGATGATGTAGGTGTAAAAATATGTTTGAGAATGATACCTGAAAGATTGTTAGGGGAGCACTCGTATTGATGCGGGGAGTTCGGATTCGAACTCTATACAAGCTTCCATGTAGTACTGTTATTGATGGGTGCAACAGTTTTGTGGTTCCTAAAAGTGGAGGAGAAAATATAGTGGTCTATGGAGAAAATACCATGCTATGGCATCAAAGGCTTGGAAATATTGGAGATAAGGGCCTTCGAATACTTCATGCTAACAGTATGATAGAAGGTATGTCTAATTTATCTCTAGATTTCAATTTATGTGAAAATTGTGTATATGGATAGAAGAATTGGTTTACTTTTCCCGTTGGTGCGAAGAGGCTGAAAGGGATATTATATCTTGTGCAGAGTGATATGTTTGTACCTGTGTCAGTTCCATCAATGCGTAAGTATGTGTACTATGTATCAGCTATATATGACTTCTCACGGAATACATGGATATATTTCCTTAGGAAGAAATTTGAAGTATTCGATAGGTTTAAAGAATTTAAAGCTCTAGTGGAAAACCAGACAGAGAAAAAAATTATTCCTATTAAAAAATATGTATAACCTAAGCATCAAGGATGGAGAATTAGTAACAAGGAATCTGAATGCTTTAATACCCTGGTAAGCGAATTTTTATCTATTGATGTTAAAATTTTCGATGAAGATAAGTGCATCAGTTTTCTTTGTTTTCTACCAAATTTGTGGGATAGTTTGGTTGTTGCAATAGGTAGTAATGCAACTACCTTGAAGTTTGATGAAATAGTCTCATCCTTGTTGTTGGAGGAGATGAGATGGAAAAATATGGAGGGCCAAAATGAAGATTCCTTTTCTATACAAGGATAGTCCTAAAACAAAAACAAAAGTAAGTCCTTGAGTGGGTGATCTAAATCTAGAGAGAGATATAAATCTCTACAAAAAACTGTAAAGGTGTGATGGAAATGTGGAAAGGATGGGTAGTTCAAAAAGGACTGTAGATCTAAAGCTCCTAAGCAAGGAAAAGGATATGATGATGCTCCCTCTGCAGTGGTGGAAACCACCTTAGATGAAGGTGTGGATGTGTACTTGGATTCTTCTTCAAGTACACATGTAGATCATGAAGCATGGCTAATTTAATCAAGTGCATCCTTTCACTTCACTCCCCATAGGGAGTGGTTTTGCAAGTATGAGAAATATGATTTTGGTCATGTGTTCATAAGATATGATAGGAAGACTAGAATCGTCAGAACTAGAAAAGTCAAGTTGAATTTGCAAGGTGGAATGATTAGAACATTTCTGGGTGTTCTGAATATTCCTACATTGGTGAGGAATATCATTTTTGTAAGAAAGAGGGAAGATGTAGGTTTAAAAATATGTTTTAGAATGATACCAACAAGATGGTTTGGGGAGCACTCGTATTGATGCGGGGGGAGTTCAGATTCGAACTCTATACAAGCTTCCACGTAGTACTGTTATTGATGGGTGTAACAAGTTTGTGGTTCCTAAAAGTGGAGAAGAAAATATAGTGGTCTATGGATAAAATACCATGCTATGACATCAAAGGATTGGAAATATTGGAGAGAAGTGCCTTCAAAACTTCATGCTAATGGTATGATAGAAGTTATCTAATTTCTCTCTAGATTTCAATTTATGTGAAAAAAAGTGTATTTGGGAAGAAGAATTGGTTGAGTTTTCCCTCTGGTGCGAAGAGGGTGAAAGGGATATTATATCTTGTGCACAGTGATATGTTTGTACATGTTCGATTCCATCACTGGGTAAGTATGTGTACTATGTATCATTTATAGATGACTTCTCAATGAATACATGGATATATTTCCTTAGGAATAAATTTGAAGTATTTGACAGGTTTAAAGAATTTAAAGGTCTAGTGGAAAACAAGACAGAGAAAAATATAAAGGTGTTGAGGATAGATAATGTTGGAGAGTTATGCATTAAGGAATTTTAAGAGTTTTGCAATAAATCTGGTATAGAATGACAAAAGATTACTCCATACATACCTCAACAAAACGGAGTTACAGAAAGAATGAACGGTACGTTGAGGGAAAAGGCAAGAAGCATGTTCAGTGGTGTCTGGTTAGGACATGAATTCTGGGTAGAGGAAGTGGAGATTTCATGTTACCTAAATAATATATTACCTTCATTAGTGTTGGAGGATAAGACTCCACATGAGGTATGGACTGATAAGAAATCCTCTCTTTCACATCTGACGGTATTTGGTTGTGACTCATATGTACATGTTCCAATGCAGAAAAGAACCACGTTAGTTAGTAAATTTGTAAGGTGCATCTTTATTGGGCATAAAGATGGTTTAAAAGGTTATAATATTTTAAACCCAGAAATAAGGAACGTTGTGTACAACTGAGATGTGGTGTTTAAAGAGGTGGAATATGTTACTAAACATGAATTCATACCAAAGGAACCTAAGAAGATAGAGTTTGAGCTAAAGGAAGAAGAATCAAATTCTATAGTAGAAGAAGAATCGAAAGATGAAGAGCCACAAACTATAGCTGTGAGAAGATCAAATCGAGAAAGAAGGAAGCCAAAAAGGTATATTCCATATGCTTTCTATTCAATTTTTTCTTTATCTATTACTAATTATGATCACAAAACTGTCATGGAGGCAGTAGATTTAGAGGATGGAAAACTCTCGAGTGAGGTCATGGTTGATGAAATGGCATCTTTGGACAAGAACAAGGCTTGAGATTTAACGGAGTTGTCAGCTGGAAGGAAAACCATTGAATAAATTGAGTGTTTAAGAAGAAGATGAATGTAGAAGGGAAGGTGGAGAATTACAAATCTCGATTGCTAGAAAAGGGTTTTTCCCAGGTGCTGGGAATTGATTTTGGTGATATTTTTTCTCCTATTGCTAAGGTAGCTTATACTAGATTAATTTTATTTGTTGCTACTTCTTTTTATTTTGAGGTAGAATAGACGGATTTGAAGACAACATTTATTCGCGGGGATCTAGAAGAAGATATATACATGATGCAAATTGAAGGCTTTGTGGTGAAGGGAAAGAAATAACTGGTATGCAAGTTAAAAAAACTATTTGTATGGATTAAAACAGTCACCAAGGATGTGGTATCGGAAATTTGATACATATATATGGGGACTTGGCTTCACCAGAAGCAAAGCATATCACTTTGTGTATTTTAAATTAATTTATGACCATATTATTTATCTGGTGTTGCATGTGAATGATATGTTGTTGATTGGAAATGACAAAGAAATTATCCAATATTTAGAGATCCAATGACCCTCCAAATTCAACATGAATGATCTTGGTGCTGCAAACTATATTTTGGGCATGGAAATTGAATGTGATTAGGCAAAGAGGAAGCTTTAGTTAAGCGAGAGGATGTATGTTGAGACAATACTATAGAGGTTTAATATGCAGGATAATAAACCGGTGAAGGTTCCTATTCCTGTAAGTGTAAAGTTATCTGCTCAACACTATCCCAAGACAAAAGAAGAGTAAGATGACATGTCTTGTGTTCCATATGCAAGTGTGGTTGGTAGCCTGATGTATTCAATGATATGTACTAAACCAAAAATTGCACATGCAGTGGTAGTATTGAGCAGGTTTATCTCAAAATGAGGGAAGGAGCATTGGGCAACAGTGAAGCGGGATTTTAGGTATTTGTGTGGTGCTACTGATTATGGATTGTTCCACTGAGGAAGACAAGGATTGGACACGGTTTTGTATATCAGTTTCTTTGTTAATGCAGACTGGGCTAAAGATCTGGGTCAAAGAAGATCTAAATGTGTGTATGTGTTTAAACTCTTCGGAGGTGGAATCATTTGGATGAGCAAGAGATAGTTTGTAATGGCACTTTCAGCTACAAAGGCAGAATGCATGGAAGCTACTCATGCAAGCAAGGAAGCAATTTGGTTGTAAAGATTATGTTCAAGTATGGGGTTAGTACAATGAGCTAAGACGATAGACTGCAATAGCCAAAGTGAAATTTTCTTAGCGAAGAACCCTACTTATCATTAAAAGACAAAGGACATTGATGTTCGGTATCACTTTGTAAGGGATATGGTTGAGGAAAAAATGGTGTTGCTGCTAAAGGTGAACACTTTCAAGAATTTTGCAGGTGCATTGACGAAGTCTATGAGCACTGAGAAGTTTTTTTGTTGTATAGAAGCAATGGGCCTTGTTGGGGTGGATCAATGACTAAGGTCTCCTCTGACCCCCTATGTGGAAAACAAAAGACACAGGTGGGAGAATGTTGGGTGTGTGATATTCTTTCCATGACTAATCACACGTGTAGTGCGGGTCACAAGGGGGCGACAACCCCCTTGTTCATTGCACTGGGCACATCAAGTAGGGGTGGTGCATCCCTCCCTGTTGGGGGGTCTAAAGGGGGTGGTAACCCCCTTGCATAGGGTCCAGGGTAACACCCCGAGAAAAACAAATTTAGACCCTATATTAAGTGGGAAGACCTACCTATGGTTTTTTGTATGGGTTTTCCACATGGTTTTGGGCATGATGGTTTTCTGCCCTTTGCATTTTGTAGATCTAGTCAAGGGAACTATGATTACGTTCTAATCCAAGGTTAATGGATTAAGGTTTATGAATGCTTTGACATATATATATATATATATATATATATATATATATATATATATATATATATATATATATAATATATATATATATATATATAGATATATATATATATATATATAGATATAGATATATATATATATATACATATATATATACATATATATATATATACATATATACACACATTGTAACGTTGAAAGGAAAATAATGAAAAATAAATATGGTAATCTTGGTTTTGGGATCTAGGTGAAAATATCTATGTATATTTGTTTTATGTTTTATGTTCTCGCTATTGTTTATTTTATGTTGTTTGAATTCTTATGCAGGTAATTTATGTACAGGGTTAAAACATATAGATCCATCTTAACCCTGGCTCTACCAAGCACCAAGAGCGATCAAATATCTTGAGTGCAAACCTTTCCTCAAGTTTTGCGCTCAAAAAAGTGGTTTACACATCAAGAGATTTGATCCCTCTCAATGCTTGATAGATCCAGGATTAAGGTAGATCGAGCCTGGTCAAAAAGATTTATGTTAACATGTTGCAATAATGGTGTTTATGTTATGTGACATGTTATTCCCTTTTTACAAATTACTTTATGATATTATGGTACTTTTATCTTATGATGAGTTAAAAGGTATGTAATAAGTCATCGCAAAATCTAGTAAAGACATTCTAATTTTATGTATTTCTACATTAAATTTACCAAAAATGTTACAAATAAATTGAATAAAATATTTAAAAAATATATATATTTTAAAATAATATAAAGATAATAAAAAATAATTAGAATAATTTTAAAAATTCAAAAACAATATTGATGAATAAAATTCATTCCTTTGTCACTAACTATATATATATATATATATATATATATATATTTCTCATCAAATTATTTACCAATAAAATAATTTTTTCCATCCTATTTTATTTTTAACTATTTTTAAAATATAAATTTCTATAATTATTGACTACTATAATAGTAATAATAAAATTTTGAAATTAAATTATTAAAAAAATTACAATACTAGAAATAAAATTATGAGAATACTTTAAAGGTTCTTAATAACATCGAGTTATAATTCTAATCTTAAAAACAAAAATATTATTAACTATTCAACCAATATTAATATTATTTTATTATTAAGATAATTTTATAAAATTGAGTAATAATAAGTTTAAAAAAATCATTATATTCAAAATTATATTAATAATAAAAGTTAATAACAAATTTAAACAATAAAATAATTTATTATAATAAATGAATATCAACATAGAATTTTGAGAAATGGAATACTATATTTTTTATATGGTGACGTTAAAGTAGGAAGAATTAATCATAGTGATGTTGAAAAAGGAAAAATTAAATATAATTAGAGTGAGATGAAATATATTCAAACACCATAATTATAGTAAATTATTAAATTTGTTTCACAAACAAAATTAACTAATAATTGAATAAAAAATATAAATACTATAACATAATTTAATTAAAAAATTTAGGAGGAGAATAATTAATAAAAATAAGATATGAATTATATATATATAATAATAATAATAATCCACTGAAATTATGAAATTGTAAAGGAGAGGGTATATTTCATTTTGAAAGAAATAATAATCATTTTACACATTAAAAATATTTCAGGGATATAAGTGGACGCTATAAGTAATTTTGAGTTAAATCTTCATTTGTTTATACAAAATATTAAGTATTCTATAAATTAAATATTTAGAAAAAATAAATTTATATCATTTATCTAATAATTATTGATAATTACATTATGGTTTTGGAATCCTTATTCTAATGTAGATATATTTATCAATATTAATATTAATAAAAAAATTTATAAATTTTCATTTAAAAACACCTTAAAATTTCAAATAAAAAAAATAACTTAACATGCAACGGAATAAATCTTTCTATAAATCTTCATTTAAAAAACCTTAAAAATTTAAATAAAGAAAACAACTTAACATGTACGAGAATAAGTTCAATTAATCCACGCCATTAAAAATGCCTTTTATATTGACAAATCATAGTTCTCAGATACCTTTTCTATGGACGAATCATAGTTCAAATCTTTCGGTACTCTTAGAGTTAAGTTCGATTTGAGTGGATTTCTCGAAACAAATATACTATGAACATAATATTCACCCACCTTTCAAATTAATAAACCACATAAAAAAATATAAACAAAGAAAATCAAAATAAAATAATATACTCAAACAATAAAAGGAATACAATCTACACCACTTTGACATCATCATAATATCCATATCCTTCACCATGAATAAAATGACTACAATCTACGCCACTTTCAAATCATCATAATATAGATGTCCTTCACCATCAACCTTACAGTATATTCCTCTTAAAATTTCACCCTATCGTTATTTCTTAAATAATTTCAAAAAATATTTTTTTATTGTTTTGTTACTATATCTTTAATATAACTCTTAAATAATTTCTTAGTACTGAAGTATTTTATTTAATAATTTTGTTTTGAATTTCAAATATACCTTTGCCTTTTCACATAATTTAACAAAATCCACCGACTTTCAGTTATTTTGAAAAAATGTAAAAGACTTACCCTATTTCTCACCTATACTTAATATTTTCACATATATTTTGATAAACTGTAAAAAGCTTAATATATTTATTACATATGTTTAATATTTGTATCTTTTCCCTTTAAAAAACTCAATTATAAATCAGTTTACTTAATTTAAAAAACATTTTCACTTCACTACGTTACATTAATTTGTTATTTATTACATATGTTTAATATTTGTATCTTTTCCTTTTAAAAAACTCAATTATAAATCAGTTTACTTAATCTAAAAAACATTTTCACTTCACTACGTTACATTAATTTGTTTAATTAGACAAACAAATATGTTTAAAAACAGGTTTATTTGGCTACTTTACCATTTCTTTTATATTTTAATTAAACTTTTTTTCAGTTTTCGTTGAGTGATAATTCAGAATCTATCCTTATTTCTTAAATAATTTTGTTACTTTACAATTTCTTTTATATTTCCATCATCCTTATTTCTTAAATAATTTTGTTACTTTACAATTTCTTTTATATTTCCATTAAACATTTTTTTGGCTTTCCTTGAGTGATAATTCATAATCTATCCTTATTTCTTATATAATTTTATAAAGGAATTTTTTTATTGTTTTGTTACTGTATCTTTAATATAACTTAACTCATTTCTTATTACTAAAGCATTTTATTTAATAAAAAAAAATCAATTTCAAATATAGCTTTTCCTTTTCACATATTTTAACGAAATCCACCGACTTTCAATTACTTAAAACAAAATGTAAACGGCTTACCGTATTTCTAACCTATAGTTAATATCATTCAAATATATTTTAATAAAATGTAAAAAGCTTAATTGTTTAATATTTTAGTCTTCTCATTTTAAAAAAACTCCATTACAAACCAATTTACTTAATTTAAAAAATTAGTTTCAAAAACATTTTCACTTCACTACGCTACATCAATCTGTTTAATTAGACAAATAAATATGTTTAGAAACAATGTTATTTTGCTCCTCTACAAATTCTTTTATATTTTCATTAAACATTTTTTTGGTTTTCGTTGAGTGACAATTCAAAATCTAGCCTTATTTCTTAAATAATTTCATAAAGAAATTATTTTCTTATTTTTTACTATATCTTGAATATAGCTCTTAAATAATTTCTTACTACTAAAGTATTTTATTTAATAATTTTTTTTCCAATTTCAAATATACCTGTGCCTTTTCACTTATTTTAACAAAATCCACCGACTTTCAATTATTTAAAAAAAGTTAAAAGGCTTACCGTATTTCTTACCTATACTTAATATCCTTCAAATATATTTTAATAAAATGTAAAAAAAATTAATATATTTCTTACGTATGTTTAATATTTTTATCAATTCCTTTTACAAAAATCAAATATAAACCAATTTATATTAATTAAAAAAAAATATTTTCACTTCAGTACGTTACATCAATTTGTTTAATAAGACAAATAAATATGTTTATAAACACGTTTATTTTGCTACTTGATGATTTCTTTTATATTTTCATTAAACTTTTTTTTTTTGGTTTTTCTTGAGTGATAATTCAGAATCTAACCTTAAAATTCTATTATCTTCATCATTCAATCTGACCAAAATTTGTATTATTATCTTTTGGACCAGACAAAAAAATCTAATAATTATGCTTGTGGTGCACTCCACATATATACTTCTTTACATCGTTATGCAATTGCAGGAATAAAGTACTGCTGGCGGAGATTAGGCAAATTCAAGCACGTTCAAGCATGGATTTGGTGGAAACGTGGTTTTTCAATACTGAGTGAATGGATGTCACGTGAGCAGAAGCGCATGCATGGCATTCGGTTCCCATTTTGATCCAACTCTCCAAATTTTGCGTTTACTTCAAACAAAACAATGATGTCACGTGAAATCCAAGATCACGTGAAATCCAAGATCAATTAATTTTGAAACCTAAGTTACAGATAATCATCGAGATACCCTTTGTTAGTGACCTTATCGATATGCTTCTTTAACGTGCTATCTCCTAATTTTTATATGTAAAGTTTAAATTTTGGACGGATTGGAAACACTGGAAAAAACGGTATAATTCTCTTTGCTTTAAAATCAAAATATTGCAATATTTGCTTTGAAATAAATGGTAAAATTATCTTTGCTTTAATAAAGGTACGTACATATTTCACTGCGGGGGCCGATTTTGGATTTTTCAACTAAAGTTATATTCACCCGCAACATTTGCTGTGACCGTTGTGGATTAAATGCGGTATCGGATAGACATTCATGGACTCCTGGGCCGACGAAATGTTTGTTCCTCACTTCAGTTACCTAAACCAGAGAACTTACTATCAATTAATACAATTGATTGGATGTTTGAATTAACTAATTATTTCTATTATTTATTAATATGAATATTTTTTTTTATAATTTATATTAAGTATTATTGATTAATTACACTGAAAGATTTATATATTTAAAGCAACAACTAATATTAAAAACTCTATGAATAACATTATACCTTATAAATATGAATCTTTATATTAATAAATTAAGGGATTGATATTATAAACACTAGGAAATATTAAACCCAAGGGATTTATACTAAAATACAAGAGATTATAAACTTAAGGAAATAATTTGCAACTCAAGGAATGAATGTTATAAACTCAAGGTATAAAAACCCTAAGATAAATACTATAAACCCTAAAATAAACATGGTTGACCATGCTTTAACATCGTTGATTTTCATATTCAGACAACCATTGTCACAATGCAACACATGACCATGATTGATTTTCATATTGAGGAAATCTTATGATAAACCATCACATAAAGATTATAAGCCCTAAAATAAACATATTAAGACACATATTATAAACCTTAAAATAAACATGTTTGATCATGGCTGACCACAGCTGATTTTCATATTGACAAGATATTTGCCACAATGCGATGTTGGACTATAGTCAATCATGATTGATTTTCATATTGAGACCACCTTTTTCACAATTCGGTGTTGGACAACAGTTGACCATGGCTGATTTTCATACTAAGACAATCTTTGTCACAATGCAACATTGAACCATGGTTGACCATGGTTTATTTTCATATTGAGACAATCGTTGTCACAATGCGACACTGGACAATGGTTGACTATGTTTGACCATGATTGATTTTCACGTTGAGAAAATTCAGTTACAAACCCTAAAATAAATATTATAAACCAAGGTATATAAACCCTATGATAAATATTATAAACGCTAAAATAAACATGACAGACCATGATTCATTTACATATTCAAACAATCGTTTGCACAATAAGATGTTGAACCATGGTTCACCATGGTTGGCCATGCTTATTTTTCATATTCAAGCAATATTTGTCACATTGCGACATTGGACCATGGTTAACCATGGTTGACCATGGATGACAATGATTGACCATGACCAACCATATTTGACCATGGCTGTCCATGGGTGATTTTCATATTGGGACAATCCTTGTTTGAATACGACATTGGACTATCGTTGACCATGATTGACTGTGGTTGATGCTAGTTGACCATGGTCAACCATGGTTGATTTTCATATTGAGACAGTCTTTGTTAGAAAGTGACATTGGACCATGGTTGACCATGGTTGTCATAATGTGACGTTTGACTGAGAGACAATCTTTGTTGTAATGTGACTATATTTATTGATAAACTTTGACCATGATTGACCATGGTTGATTTACATATTGAGACAATATTTGACTTAATGTGATTTCAGAACATGGTTGACCATGGTTTATTTTCATATTGAGACAATCCTTGTCACAATGCATAATTGTATGATTTTCATATTGAGAAAATCTTTGTCATAATGGGACATTGGACCATGGTTGACCATGATTATAAGCCCAAGGGATTTATATTAAGCCCAAAGATTAATATTATAAACCCTATGAATAATATTATACCCTAAGAATGTGAACCCTTAGATAAACAAACCCAAGGGATTAATACTAAAAACCCAAGGGATTATAAACCCAAAGCAATAATATGAAACCGAAAGGATAAATGTTATAAACCCAAGGTATAAAATCCCTACGATAAATAATATAAACCCTAAAATAAATATGGTTGACCACGGTTTACCATCATTGATTTTCATTCTGAGACAATCTTTGTCACAATGCCATGTTCAACCATGGTTGACCATGGTTGACTATGGTTTACTTTTATATTGAGACAACCTTTGGCACAATATGACATTGGACCATTGCATACCGTGGTTGATCATGCTTATAAAAGCAAGGGATTTATATTAAACCCTAGGATTATATTTTAAACACTAGGAATAATGTTATACCCTAGGAATATGAACCCCTAGATTAATAAACCCAAGGAATTGATATTATAAACCCAAGGGATTAATTTTAAAACCCCAAGGTATTATAAACCAAAGGGAATAATATTAAACCCAAGGGATTAATATTATAAACACAAGGTATTTAAACCCTAATATAAATATTATAAAACCTAAAACTATAGAAATTTTGATAGTAGATTAACCTGATAATGCAATATAACTAATGCAAAATACTTTAATCTACTTCTACAATAAATTTTATGGAAGCTTAAATGATTTGAGCAAGATCAAGCTGAACACATATAACCAAAAGAAGAATCAATGCACATGAAACACGCAAGAATACTCAGGGGAAAGCCTCAGCTAAAAACCCCACTATCTGTATTATCACACAAGTGGAAATATATCAGGATTACACAAATCCTTAGCTCTCACAGCTAGCCAACTGTCAGTACAATTCATCACAAAGGCTCACAGACAAAATAGACTTCCCATAAGCCTTCTCCTCTGCCCTCCAAGCTCCTATTTCCTTGCGTTGTTTCTCCTCGATGATCCTACTGTTACCAAGTGTAACACTGATCACTCACACTGATCTCACACCCTGTAAAACTACGCAATACTCAAGGAATGAATTCCCTCTGCATGCATGAGTTTTGTTTATAGAAAAACTCATGCAACTGATAGTACATTGTCCCTATCTTTAATCTCAACTGATTCATTTTCGGAATAGACATCCATGAATTACTGATGAGAGAATATTCAGTTATTTGGAGTGCACTAGTTGGATACATGCATGCATTAACTGACTGAACTCACAATTAGTTCCTCAAACAATTTGGAAATAATTTAACTGGACTTAACTCAGTAAATTGAGCTAACTGATTACAACTCAAATACAAATGAATCTTATCTCCTTAATTAAGGGATAATCTCCTTAATTTAAGGGATAATTGTTGCATGACTTCACAAAGACTTCTAACTTAAATTTATCCAACTAATTAACTCAAGATGAATTAATTAATTATTTTTCAGGCAGATGGTGAGACTAAATTCGAATTTTAATTCTCAATTTTAATTCAAGGACAAATTAAAATTGGAATATTCTTGTTGCCACATTTCAACACTCCCTCTCAACAAAAAAGGGATTATCTGCCACCTCGATGCTGTCTCTATGGAACTCAAATTTATACTTTGACAATGCCTTTGTCAAAATGTCAACATCTTGCTCCTCTGTCAAAATATACTACAGCAATATGATCCTCTTCGCTACATAGTCTCTTAGATGATGATACAGGATATCGATGTGCTTGGACATATCATGAAATACTGGATTCTCTAAGAGTTTGATACAACTTTGATTATCACAATAGATCACAGTTCGATCCATCCTATGATCAAATAAATAAACTAGAATTTTCCATATCAAGATGGCCTCACATGCTACCTGACTTGCAGCCATGTATTCAGCCTTTGCTAAGCTGAGTGCAACCGACCTCTGTTTCCTGTTGTACGAAGAAACTCTAGCCAACCCAAGGTTGAAAAGAACTCCTAATGTGCTCTTCCAATTTGATGAATTGCCTGCCAATCTGCATCAGTGAAGCCCTGTAGCTTCACTCCCTTTGTCCATCTATACCATAATCCATACCGAGATGTGCCTCTGAGGTATCTCAATACATGCTTTGTTGCCTTCCAAAACATCTTGGTAGGCTGAACCATCACTTGACTCAGTTGGTTCACCGCATAGCACAAATCTGGTCATGTGCTCACTAAGTACATTAGTGAACCCATAAGCTTCCTGTACACAATATCCTCTACTACTTCTCCTAAAGTAGCATACTCCTTCTTCCAGTTACCTACTAGAGGTGTCTGCATGGGCTTGCACTTCTCCATGTGGAATCTCATGAGTATCTCATTGGGATATTTTCCTTGAGACACAAACAACTCCCCATCCTTCTGCCACACTTCCATGCCAAAGAAGTAATGCATGAGACCCATGTCTTTCATCTTGAATTCTCTTGCAAGGTCCTCCTTGCAAGACATGATCAACATATCATCACATGTCAATATGATATCATCATCATAAAGTACAATGATCAACTTCTTACCTTTCACCATGATGTGGTACAGGTTTGCATCTGCTTCACTCTTTGCAAAGCCCAACTCAGTGAAGTAGTTGTCTATCCTGGCATACCAAGCACGAGGTGCTTGCTTCAGCCCGTACAAAGATCTCATGAGTCGGCACACCTGCGACTCACGATCGAAGGTCTCAAAACCTTTTGGCTGCTCTATGTACACCTCTTCCTCAATCTTGTGATTGATGAATGTTGTCTTCACATCCATCTGATGGATCTTCCAACCCATCTGTGCTGATAGTGCCAACATCGATCTGATAGATGAGCACCTTGCGATAGGAGCAAAAGTCTCATCATAGTCAATCCCCTCGACCTGTGAGAAACCACTGGCAACCAATCTCGCCTTATGCTTCTCAACACTACCATCAGTAGCTTGTTTTACCTTGTAAAGCCAATGAGAACTCACAACTAACTTGTTCTCTGGTCTTGGAACCACATCACAAACATTGTTATGAATTATTGAGTCATACTCCACCATAGCATCAACCCAAATCGGCTGTTACACTGCGTCCTCAAAGGAAGATGGATCGGTCTCAACACATTCCCCAACAAGGGCCACGTATTGAGTGTACCTCTCAGGTGACCTCCTTTGCCTATGCTGAGAAGATGGTTCTCCCACATTCTCTCTCGCATCCAACAACAATCTATCAGCTTCTCTTGTGTGCTTCCTTCCATCTCTGGAAGACTCTACTTGAGTGGATGTCTCCACTCTTGGATCCTCTGCATGCGGCTACTCCGCATTAGTCTGAGGCTTCTCCTTCTTAGGAACCAATAGTTCCTCCATAGCCTGTTGTTGGAGCTCCCTCTCAAGGGAAACTTGCATGGCCTTCTACTCATCAAACTTGAGATCTCCGCGAACCACTGTCCTCCCACTAGTAGGCAAATACACCCGATAGTTGTGGGTGTATCAGTGTACCCCACAAGTATCCCCAACTCTGTTGTTGGTTCAAGCTTCTTCTATGCATCCTTTGTCACATGGAAATATACCGATGAGCCAAAGATCCTGAAGTGACCCACATCTGATCTCTTACCAGAGAAATCTTCCTCTAGTGTCTTCATCCCAAGTATCGATGCAGGCTTCTATTATGCAAATAGACCATTGTGTTACATGCCTGAGCCCACAAATTAAGTGGTATGCCTTGGTCATGCAACATAGCCCGTGCTTCCCCTACAATAGTTCTATTCTTCCTCTCAGCCACCCCATTCTGTTGTGGGTTATGAGGTGCCATCAACTCCCATTTAATTCCTTCCGCTAGACAGAAGTCCTTAAACTATTGAGACACATATTCTCCACCATTGCTGCTTCTCAAGGCCTTGATCTTCTTCCCTGATTCTTTCTTGAACAAATCTTTGAACTCACAAAAGTTTGAGAAGGTTTGGTCCTTCTTCTACATGAAATAAATCCAGCATTTACGAGAATAATCATCAATGAAAATCACATAATACCTTTCCTTCCCTATGGATTCCATCAAGAATGGTCCACACACATCAGTATGAACTCGCTCTAAGATTTCTTCTACTCAACTATCTCGATCATGAGAGGAAGACTTGGCATACTTTGCCAAGGTACAACCTTTGCATGTGTCAACTTGCTCAATTTTACCTTTGGGAAGTCTTGTAGATATTTGCTGCATTATCTTCAAGGCCCCATGATGCAAATGGCCCAACCACCTATGTCACAACTCGTCAATGTCTTGGCTTTGCGCCAATTCTGCTTTTGAACTCAATGTTGCACAATCATCTACCTCTAGTTTATATAGATTCTTCACGTGAATAACAATCTTCTTTGTCTGGCTCATGGCTATGTGTCTGAAGCCTTTCCTTTACTGAAGAAAACATCATAGCCTTTGTCCTCCAACATCGCAATAGATACCAAGTTCTTCTTCAGTCCAGGCACATACTTCACATCTGTCAAAGGTGAGAGGATCTCCATGCTCCCTCTAAAAGGCAACCATGCCCACTCCTGAAACACTGTACTTTTCGTTGTCACCCATATCTATGTGCATCTTGAGGTCCTTCTCCTCCAAGGTAGTAAATAAACTTTTATTGTCGGTCATGTGGAATGACGCTCCACTATCAAGATACCAAACATAACCCACCATCGATGACACCATGCATGCGATGATGGTAAATTCCATTTCGAACTGAGAGGCTAATCCCTCACCTTCCGATCCTTTCGAGGATCCCTTCTTGGACTTCCTCGATGGGTAATTAGTTGCATAATGTACCATCTCGTGACAATTAAAGCATCTCACTTTAGACTTGTCAACCTTCTTCCCTCCATGAGAAGAATTCGATTTGGAATGGGAAGCCCTCCCCTTCCCTTTCCTTGCCTTACTTGATAAGGCCAGATTTTCTTCATCATCATTCTTGGATGAAGAACCATCTCATGTGCTCCTCCTAATATTCTCCTACATGAGATCCGACCACATACGTTCCTAATCCCGGAGTTTCCCCCTTCCATTCATAGAGTCCTAGTTGCTATTCCAACTCTTTGGAAGGCCGAGGAGAGCGAGACTCACCACATCATCATCAACGGTAGTTATTCCCACACTGTCAAGATCATCTCTGCAAGTGGTGAGCTTGTTCAGATATGTGGAAATAGTATCGCCTTTCTCCATCTCGATTCTTCAAAGCTTATCCTTGAGCGCCAATTTCCTCTAGTTGCTACTATTTTGGTAGAGTTCCTTCAATGTCTTCCACATTGAAAATGGAGTATCCTTCCCATGGAGACTTGAGACAATTTGGGCTCAAACTCCCTCAAGGATGATCTATCTCGCCTTCGCCACACACTTCTTCCATTCAACCAACTCTTGTGCATTAGTTGAAGTTGGCATTTGGATTTCTTAATCAATGAATTCCTTCAAGTCGTTGTCTTCTAATACAACCTCCATGTGATCTTTCCATGCTATGTAATTTGAGCTACCATCCAAGGCATAGTTGAGTCTAAAGCCGTTGAATGCAATTGTCCGTCCTTAAAGTATGATGAGAATTCAATTTTTCACCTGCAACCCTGAACTTCAAACTTGGAATTCTCTTCTTACTATATTGTTCACAGCTCTGATAAAATTTTCTCTGATACCATGTAGAAATTCTAACTCTTGATTAACCTGATAATGGAATATAACTAAAGCAAAATACTTTAATCTACTTCTAAAATCAATTTTGTGGAAGCTTAAAAGATTTGAGCAAGATCAAGCTGAACACATATAACCAGAAGAAGAATCAATGGACATGAAACACAGAAGAATACTCAGGAGAAATCCTCTGCGAAAAACCCCACTATCTATATTATCATAAAAGTGGAAATATATTAGGATTACATAAAGCCTTAGCTCTCACAACTATCCATCTCTCAGTACAATCCCTCACATATGCTCATGGATAAAATAGTTTGCTCATAAGCCTTATACTCTACCCTCCAAGCTCCTATTTCCTTGTGCTGTTTCTCTTGGGTGATCCTATTGTTACCAAGTGTAACACTGATCACCCACACTGATCTCAGACCCTGTAAAACTACACAATACTCAAGGAATGAATTCCCTCTGCATGCATGAATTTTGTTTATAGGAAAACTCATGCAACTGATAGTACATTGTGCCTGTCTTTAATCTCAACTGGGTTTTTCTCAGAAAAGACATGCATGAGTTACTGATGAGAGAATATTTTGTTATCTAGAGTACAATAGTTGGATGCATGCATGCATTAACTGACTGAACTCACAATTAGTTCCTCAAACAATTTGGAAGTAATTTAATTGGACTTAACTCAATAAATTGAGCTAACTAATTACAACTCAATCTTATCTCCTTAATTAAGGGATAATCTCCTTAATTTAAGGATAATTATTGCATGACTTCACAAAGACTTCTAACTTGAATTTCTCCATCTAATTAACTCAAGATGAATTAATTAATTATTTTTCAAGCAGCTGGTGAGATGAAATTCAAATTTTAATTCTCAATTTTAATTCAAGGACAAATTAAAATTGAAATATTCTTGTTGCCACATTTCAACAAAAATAAGCATGGTTGATCGTGGTTGACCATGGTTCATTTTCATAATGAGACAATCTTTGTCACAAAACGACGTTGGACCATGGTTGATCATGATTGAGCATGATTAATATTCATATCAAGGCAATCTTTGTCACATTGTGACGTTGGGCCATGGTTGATTTTGATATTGAGAAAATATTTGGCACAATATGACGTTGGACCATCATTGACCATGGTTTACCATGAATATAAACTTAAGGGAGTAATATTAAACCCAAGGGATAAACTCAAGGGATTAATATTATAAACCCTAGGTATATAAACCCTATGATAAATACTATAAACCATCAAATAAACATGGTTCTCCATGCTTTACAATGGGCGATTTTCATATTGAGACAATATTTGTCATAATGTGACATTTGACCATGGTTGACCATGATCGATTTTCATATTGAGATAATATTTGTCACAATGTGACATGGAACCATGGGTTTTCATGGTTGACCATTATTATAAACCCAAGGGATTTATATTAAACCCTAGGATTAATATTATAAGCCTCATCAATAATACTACACCTAGGAATATGAACCCTTGGATTGATATTATAAACCCAAGAGACTAATTTTAAAGCCAAAAGTATTATAAACCGAAGGGAATAATATTAAACCCAAGGGATTAATATTATAAACCCAAGGTACATAAACCGTAAGATAAATATTATAAATCCAAGGGATTAATCCAAGGGGTTATAAACCTAAGGGAATAATATTAAACCCAAGGGATAAATACTACAAACCCAAGGTATATAAACCCTAAGATAAATATTATCAACCCTAAAATATACATGGTTGACCATGATTAATTTTCATATTGACAAAATTTATGTCACAATGCAACGTTGGACCATAGTTGATCATGATCGTCCATTGTTGACTCTTGTTAACCATGGTTGATTCCATATTGAGACAATCTTTGCTAGAATTTAACATTGGGCCATGATTGACCATGATTATAAACTCATGGGATTTATATTAAACCCTAGGATTAATGTTATAAACCTTATTATTAATACTATATCGAAGGACTATGAACCCTTAGATTAATAAACCCAAGGTATTAATATCATAAACCAAAACGAATAATAAACCTAATGGATTAACACTAAAAACCCAAGGTATAATAAAACCAAGAAAATAATATTAAACTAAGGAGATAAATATTATAAACCCAAGGTATATAAACCCTAAGATAAATATTGTCAACCTTGGGATAAACATGATTGACTATGGTTAATTTTCATACTTAGAGAATATTTGTCATAATGCCACATTGGACCATGGTTGAGCATGGTTGACCATGATTGCATTTCATATTTAGATAATATTTGTCATAACGGAATGTTGGGCCATGGTTGATGATGGTTGATTTTCATATTGAGACAATCTTTGTCACAATGTGATGTTGGACCATAGTTGACCATAATTTTCAAAATGATAAATTACACTATGAAATAATCTTTGTGAAATAAACCATAGACACACCTAGTGAATAACATGACTCGTGATAATAAGACACAGCATGAAGGTAGAATAGTTAAGTGCAATTATAAGTAAATGTTTCTGCCAAATTGACAACTTTACATGATAAACAAACCTGAATCTTCATAAATAAAGCAGAAATGTGAGTAAATGTTTGCACGATGAATAAACACGAAATGGCAGAAATAAACTTTAATTTGTTAATAAAGTCTCCATATTTTAAATATTGTAATTAATTTTAATATTAGTGTTATTAAACTTTAATGTTGATTGATAAAAATATTTATTTTAAAGTGAATTCTTTCATCAAATTGGTAGAAGAGTCTTAGATATTGTTCTCACTCATGTATCTATCATAATAACTTCCACTCTCAACTATTTGAAATAAAATATAAAACCTAAAGTCCAAAAAAATCATATATATGGACAAACTTTATCCATGTAAAATAACTTTTTAATAGGTATAAATGTAATGATGCAGTGAATATAAAATGGAACTTTCCGAAAATAATTATAAGATCAAAATGTTAAAGAAATTATATTGGCTTGATAAGAATATATTAAAAAATTTAATAAAAATGTATGGTATATATTAATTTTAGTTATAGTTGAATTTTAATTTTAAAATTAAATTATTATTATTATAGTTACAATTTAAAGAATTGTTTTTTTTTTAATTTATGAATTTTTAAAGTTATATATATTTAATTATAAAATATAAAAATTAATATTTAAATAATAAAATAATTACTATCATAAATATATTTTTTAACCGATTAACTAACGATAAAAATTAATAGTATTTATAGTATTTATGATAACATTAAATCTTTATATAATAAATATGATATTTCATTATTCATTTTTACAAGATACACATACAAAATGTGTGGACATTACTAACTTTTTGAAGAGTTCCTTTATTCAAATGGGTATTATTTATATTTATATATTTAATTCATTAAAATCACTAATTTTTTCTATGCCAACTTTTAATATGATTGAATTTTTATACACAAAAGTTTTAACCTAATTTTTTTTAACACAATTAGTAGCTTAATACTAATTATTATTATTATTATTGAATTTTAAGGTCATGGCCAAGCAAGACACCAAATTGGTGTATGAGCCCTCTTTGTTTGTGGGACAAGGGACCCACCTCCGCGCAACAATTTGACTGCTAAGTCTATGAAGGCATACTTACTATACCCCCTTCTCATTTTGAACATGTGACCTATTAGGAGGAAACACATGCACTTAACCATTATGCCCACTTAAGATGTATATACCCTATATATATATATATATATATATATATATATATATATATATATATATATATATATATATATATATATATATATATATATATATCTATATATAATTAAAAATAATCTATAAATGAGTGCAATTTACTTTCCTTTATTTCAAAAACTAAGATTTGAAGAATATTTGAAGCAATTAAAATTATTGAAATAGGTTTTATAAACACAATAAATAAAATTTAAATATTTATTGAATGTTTTTAAATTGTATCAAGTCAATAAAAATTAAATGAGATCATTAACAAAATTTAAAAACAATATTAACTACTTGGATCAGGTGGCTAATGAGGAGATGTTGGAGGTTGGGGGGCAAGCCGATCACTGCAACCGATCGCAGTGCATTTAAGAGTTAGGGTACCATGGATACACCATCCCATGTAGTAAATATGTGATTGATCCTTTCCAAAATAACTAATATGGTAAGTCCATGTTTGGCTCATCCATTTGTGCGGAGAGACTATATTATTCAACTTTTAATGTATGATTTGGTCCTTTCCCAACCACGGATGGGATTACTCTCTTTGGCTATTGACAATATTGGGTCTATCTATGGAGAAACATTTGTAAATTCATGGATTGAATATCTTACTTTTCCTAAAGCGAGGTTTCCTTCCATAGATAATGGAGATGGGGTGAATTGTCCCTGCATGCTTCTTGGCTTGTTTTATGTGTAGAAAGTGACAAGGCACTCATAAGAAAAGATGAACGGTGAATTAGTTATTGAATTTGTGCGTGTCTAGGTGATTATGTACTAGATTGTTTGGATTTATCCAAAGTTGGTGGGTATAGCTACAAAAGTAGTCACCGTCTCTCCAACTTAGGTGAAATTCGTGGCTTGAGCATCGTGGGTTGATTCCATAAAGGGACTATGTGTTCCTCCTAGATCCATTATTAGTTATTTCAGACATGCATATGTCAGTTGAAGCTTGGTTTTCTTCCTTGTATTACTTGGTGGTCTGCATTTCAACTTGCTTTGTGTCGGCAACTGGACAAAGAGTGACTATGCCCAACGATTTTTTCCTACCTTTCTATTTATTTGTCCTAATATCTAGTGTTGGCTTAGCCTACACTGTTTGTTCAACAATTTACAACTTAGTCCTCTCATTGTTATTCTTAGTTTCTTTACTTTCTCTCTTGGACTGTTGGGCCTTACTTTATGTGTTTGGTTCTATCCTTATTAGTGACTTATGCCCCGAAAATGCATGAGTAGCTATTGAGGAGGTGGTGGTCATAGTATCCATGGTAGGCCATGAGGCCAGGCCCATGCACAGAAGGCTACGACTATATTTCATTCAACTACCCCTCCCATGTAACATACTCGAGTTAATTGTTCATGTTATAAATTTAATAAAGGAAAAATAAGACCAAAGTCACAAGACATGTATTCCAGGATGAATGTTGGGAAAAACATCCTAGTGGGTGCTCATTTGGATTATTATTGCTAAGGGAAATTGGAATAGGAATTTTCAAAGGAAAAGAGGCATTAATTGCCATTTATTTATCAAAATGAAGGAAATAAGGAGAAAAGGGAAATGAAAGGTCACAATTTTTTGTGGTAATGAAATTAGAGGAAACTGAAGGAAAATGAAGAGAATAAAAGCCTCAATGATAAAAATGCTTGAGAGGATCAGTTCATAGCATTTTTCAGCTTAATTTTGGAGCTCTCTTTATTCTTTTATACTCTTTCACACTTAGAGCATTCTTGTAGCACTCTAGCATTGAGGAAAGAAAGCAAAGGAAGGAAAAGGAAAGAAAGGGACATGCAAGGAAAATTTGGATAAAGCAGCTTCAACAGTAATACTTGTAGGTAACAGTTTTCATCTGTGATTTCCTAGCTCATTTATGAATGCATGGTACATGCATGTGTGTATTTAGTTCTCTTGCTATCATCGGCATAGGTTTTTCTAGGTATGATAGTGATTTCATCCTTGCCTTCCCAATCTCGGATAGCCATTGTGTGATGGGGTTCTTTCATTCAGTTCATATTTGGATTTACAGATGGTTTTGGAATCAGGTGAGGTGGTCTAACTAAAATTCCCAAGGGCCTAGGAATTGATTAACCAATTTTGGAGGGATTGCTATAAATCTTAAGGGTGGAGATGAGAAAAACCCTCAGGGTATTTGTGAATAAATTATGAGGCATCCAAACTTGTTTTGGTCCTAGTGATCCCTTGACCATTTTTGGCACAATTGTGGTAAAACCTGAGGGTGGAGGTGGTTTAATATGGAGAAATGCCTAGTTTTTATGTTCTTGTTTGGGGCCTAGTCATCCCTTAACCGATTTTGTGCGTTTGTCATAAAGCCTGAGTGTGGAGGTGGTTTAATATTCTAGAAGCCCTAGTTATTTTTGTTTTGATTCCCACCATCATGCTTGGAATATGGCATGGGGGTGATTGGTTGAAAGAAAGATTTGGTTCATCTCAATCTATGGTCAGGTGATATGCAGAAGTCCATCACTTGGTTGGATTAAGCATATGGTAATAAGAGCTCTTTTACTCTTGTATTTTATGAGTATTTATACTTGTTATTATGTGGCTTTAATGGCTATTTTATAATGGTTATATGATGGTTATAAGAATGGTTATAAGAATGGTTTCATAATAGGTTTTAGGCATAGCTCTTGACATGTTTTGATTAGATGATGAACGGTTAATGAATGTATGAGACAAAAAATGTTAATGTAGC
Source organism: Pinus tabuliformis (assembly GCA_031772625.1). Taxonomy (NCBI): domain Eukaryota; kingdom Viridiplantae; phylum Streptophyta; class Pinopsida; order Pinales; family Pinaceae; genus Pinus; species Pinus tabuliformis. Next base: position 1,704,997,471 of record CM062816.1, on the reverse strand, counting down.
TATTTTGAGAGGATGTTAGACCTTCTTGATGATTCTCATATAAGTTTCAGACCCCTATGTCCGTATATGCATTCATGTCCTCTAGATTACATACTCTCGATAAGTTTGATGAAATGACTATCATGGTTAGGCCTAGTTGGGTCAAGCCTTTGATAAATTTTTGTGTAAATGGATTTTTCTTGATGATAATTGTTATTCAGAAAAGTCTCATTCTGTTCTTGGAATTGGTTTGGAGGCCGACATGGAATTTAGACTCGGAATCTAGGACTGCACCCTATAAACTCAGGAACTTAGGTCACAACCGCTACCCCATAGGCTTATGCATATGGTTGGAGATCCTCAACCACATGGACACCTTGTCATGCATGCGGTTGGGATCCCAGGTCAATAAAATGGCATTACAGCTTAGGATTTGGGTAGCGAGAGTTGTTATTTATCTCTTTGGTTTCCTGTAGATCCTAAGGAAGGCTAGTAAGGTTCTAGTTTTTCAATTCCACTTGTCTAACTATACTTAGGAGGTTGATTCATGTCATAGTATCCATCAACTCATATTTACCCTCGAAGGCTAGGGAAAGTGGTTAAATGTGGGAGGAGGCATTACATAGTGGTATCAGAGCATGGCTCAACACTTTGACTGAATGGGCTAGATACATGGTTTTATGCATGCATTTTCATGGTTAAGGTTGTCATGCATGAGGTCATTGTATGCAATTTGTTTCAACATGAGGTTATTGATATCTTATGATGTTGATATGTTGGCTATCATGGAGTAGGAGATGCAGATCATCAGAATGAGGTTGTAGCACTAGATCTCGAGGTAAAAGTAGATCGTCATATATGTTTGTATGTTGAGGATGCAGGTATGTTAGTTAATGAGTTTTATAGGAATTATGGTTATATTTCCATGTGTTTCATTCTATTTTTGTTGTTGTTACACGCATGATAGATGCTAGCTAATCAGTGTGGTCATATGCACATGCGTCAGATTATCATACATGGTAGTTAATTTCTTGTTATATGCATGTTGGTGGTAAGCATGATGATTATGGTCATTGTATTTAAGATATTTATGTTATATGTATTTTTCTAATATTCATAAGCCTATACAGATTGTTATGGCTATGACATTTAGGTATGAGTCGATATACTTGTGATAATGTGTCATACTAATATGGACTGACTTACACAGATGTGATAGCCACCCCTGAGAGATATTGAGGTATGAGTTCTAATATGTCATATATTTGGTTTATATAATATGGTATGTTTACAAATTATCTAAATAAATGATTAATTGCATGATATGTGTATGTGTCTATAATATTATGTGAAGGAGTGGCCTTGTTTTAAGACAGTCATACTAACACACTATGTGTTGAGACAACTGATATACACATCAGTGCAAGTGTGTTATAGTTGTAGTAATTTTCCTAATGACTGTGAGATAATTCAAAATTATGACCTGGATATTAGTCTTGGTAAAGGTTGACTTCTAATTAATAGACATAATGTCTTGATCTTTGGAATATATGACTGACATGTGTGAACAATTGTAGTGAAACATGCTTGCTATTAGTGTGACAAGCTAACAATTGATTTGTTTATATAAATAATAGTTGGGCGATGTGACAACACTTAATATGACTCAATTACAACAAGGTAAAAGGTAAAGGAGAGGAATTCAGTAAGAATTAATTTAGCTATGTTTGGAAAACACAATTCTAAACGAATGAATGCTTTGCATATAGGAAGTCTTCTTAACCTTGATTTTGCCTAACATTATGTGGATATCTGATATATTTATGAACATGTACTTGACACATAAACAATTGGTTTCTAGTTGTGTCTAGATCCATTAAGGAATTGGAGTTCCTTATGAGATTATATATGTACAAGTGCTCACATACAAGGCATATTTCTTGGTACAATAAGGTAACTGGTATAGTGTATATTGCCTGGTACAAGAAGGTAACTCGAAAGTTAATGGAGCTCAGGGAGAGTTGAATGGAACCTAACAAGTACTGTAAGACTCAGATGAAGTGGGTGCATGAGTAAGGGCAAGTGAAGGAAAGAGTATGATAGCTAGTTAGATTGGTTAGGGACATTGGGGTAAATGGACGATGGGAAGACAGTCATTAGAAATGTAACAAGAAAAGTAAAGTAAACATATTTGAGGCATCAGATGCCTTGGCTATGTTGGGAACTATTGTTCTCAATGTTGTGCATGATGTGCATGAATAAGGGGAGTTAACTTAACCTTAACCTTATGATATATGGTATTTGTGTTGTGATTTTTATTATGGTTATGTCTATATATGTATACATGTATGTATGTATGTATCTCCTTGTATGATAGGGTTTTCAGGCATCATGATTACTTTATTCTAATGTATATATGTATACATGCATGTATGTATGTTGTTGTCTGACAGAGTCGTCATGTAATGCTCTTGTGGAGGAATGATTACTTATGCAGGTGAATGACATGAAGAGGTTCATGGTTTATGAGGAATCAAGTAGGAAGAGCAGCCCTCACAAATATATGAGATAAGTATCATGTGGATATAAATTGATATTATGTTTTTATACTATGCTTATGTTTATGCTATGACAAGTAATACTGAGGGACATATCAGCTGAATGAAAGCAGTGCAATCTGTGGCATGCTACGGTAAGCATGGATAGTGGAAATACACTAGAAGTAGAGTTACCTCTTAGAGATAGTGTGGTGATATGAATTAGATCATTATATTTTTTTGATCCATATCAATGAATTTTTAGTGGAAAAAGTGGAGGAATCAACTCATGAGACTGTTTTTACCGGCAGGACCCAGTTTGGCGAAACGGATTCTGAAACCTTCCGAGAGCATTTTGAGCCACCAAATGATCTTTTTTGGGGGTAAAACTTTCCTTAATAGCACCACACACTTTCAGGCTATTATACACATAGAGACCTTTCCAACTATGCACGAAGCATATCAAGCAAAGTCCGCATGCAAAAGTAATGCCACTCATAAGTTGACCTTCCCATTTTCACACCTACAGTTCAGGAGGATGCCATGCTCATGGAAAAGGTGCTAGCCATTTTTTTTTGACGTAAAATTATTTATAATATTATATTTTGTTACTCTGGTTAAGAGTTGATGTAGTCAAAATTAACCACTAGTAGGCTATCAGGTTGTGTTATAATCGGGCCATTAGGAGGAAGAGGAATTCCACTATTTCGAGAGAATCTTGTTCCATAACTGAGAAAATATACTCAAGAGAGACAGGAGGTAGAGTACACAGAGAGTATATGTACACTATAGCATCCCATGGGTCACATGCATTAGTTCTTTGTACCGACAACCATATTTCTAGATAGAGAAAGAGAGTGAAGCAGCCTCACCTTCTAGCTAGGTTTTCTCCTGAAAGGGTTTCCTAGAGAGAATATATTGTTTCTTCTATGTGTGCTAGCTTATTTTCCATTCTCTAAATTTCTTCATAATTTGCATTCACACGCATGGACTAATTACAGCAAAATCTAGAAACCTATAATTTTAATAAAACAATAATAAATGTAAAAATATGGTATTTTAATATATTATTATCATATCTTTTGTGACGAACTGTCCAGTGGAATATCGATGACAGTTTACATATATTTTGGTATCAAAGCGATTTTCTTTGAATATTGTGTGAAGATTGCAGGGATCTAGATCGACAGGGTAGAAAATCATAAAACACTAATCATGGTCGATGAATCTGTAAATGCACCTGATGATCTTGTAGAGGTGAGGCTTTCAAAGATATAACAACAAGTTGTGGATATAAAACACAATGTAAGCCTCCTCATGGTAGACCTAATCAATAAGTTGGGGATATTTGGAGAATATGGGGGTTCTAATATAGAGGATAAATAAGAAGGGGGATTAGAAGATCGGGAAGACATGAACAACAAACCGAAGAAAGCACCTAGAAAATATCAATGTAGTTCGAGTGTCATGAATCAATCCCTATTCCAAATGGAAGATAAAATTGATGCCACAACAAGATCGACGCTCTAAAATTGAACCAATGGTTACAACAACTAGAGGTTTATTTTAGCGTCCATCTGATCAAGGAAGCACAAAGAATCTCATTTGTGTGGCTGAAATTAGAGTGCCATGCACTGACATGGTAGGAGGGCCATAGAGAAACCCTGAGGTTGGAGGGAGAACCTCTAGTGACTAAATGTAAAAAAGTCACAGTTTTATCCCATTGGTTTTATGGAGGACTAGTAGATCTGGTGCCATTACTTCTGGTAAAACTCCAGCCAAAACATGTAAGAGTACACCATGGGATATAGAAAAATGGATATAATGTTGGGTATCTCTCGAAAGAACTCATATGTATTCCTCAGGTATTTGGGGGGACTACACCAACATTTGTGTGAGAAAGTGAAGTATTCAAGCCCAAATCGGTGGACGGGGCTTGTGTACAAGCACAATATCTAAAGAACATAGTCCCGAAAAGAGTGAAATCAAATGGATCAAAGAAGAATGAGTAACAATAAGTTTCTAAGGAGGGGAAGAATATGTAAAAATGGCAAAAATATAAAAATATGGCAACCAAAACACACTAGTTCGAAAATATTAGCAACCAATCCAACCACTGCAACATTGATGGCCATACAGAGGAGAAGTGCTAGAAGTCAGATTGAGACCTAAATCCAAAGAACAAGAATAAAGATAATAAGGAGAAGAATATTATGGCCAATGATTCGAGCAACCAACTTGAAAGCAGCTCAGACATGGATGAGGAGATCATTTGTACATCAGCACAGAAGGAGGTGAATTTGACTATCCTTCAGTAATGGGAAGAGAAAGAAATGGATAAACTCTTCCATATAAAGATATGGGTCAAGAAGACAAAGATTAATACTCTGTTTGACTCAATATAATAGGAGAATCTATTGCAACAGAGTTGGTTAAGAAGTTGGGGTAGAAAGTTCATGATCATCGAAACCCATATCCACTAGGATGGGTAAATAAGGATCCTGAGCTGAAGGTAACAAAACAGTGAAAAATTAGATTTTCTATGAGTGTTGATTTTATTGATGAAGTAGATCTGGATGTGGTTCCCCTTGATGTATGAGGATTCATGTTCGAGAGTTCATACATGTACATCTGTGATGCAAAATTCATGAGGAGAGCTAACCAGTACCATCTCATCAAGGATAGAAAATCGTTCATCATCAATACACATAAAGGAAAGTTGAAAATTTCATTGGTAAGTACCAACCAAGCTAAGAAGTTGATCATTTCTAGCAAGAAGTACATTTTATTGTTTTTAAGAGAAAGTGAGTGTAAAGAGGAATCAATAAGAGGCAAGGCCTCGCTGGAGGGGTGTACTAAGGAACAAAAAAAACAATTGGAGGACTTGTTACAGGAATAAGAGGATATTTTCCGAGAGCCTAAATTGTTACCACCTAAGAAAAAAGTGGAGCATGAGATCCATCTTATGCCAGAATCCCCATTGTGAAATATTGGGCTATACATGCAGTGTGTTATAGAACCGATTGAGGTGAAGAAATAGTTGTAGGATCTACTGGAACAAGGTGTAATTCGACCGAGTACATCACAATGTGGGTCACCCATCATCATTGTGCCAAAGAAGGATGGGGCTTAGCAGATGTGTATAGATTACAGGGCATTCAATAAAATCACACTCAAGAATAGATACCCTTTTCCAAAGATAGATGATATGCTAGATTAGTTGTAGCAAGAAAAGTATTCCACCAAGCTGGACTTGAAGTCTCAATACCACTAGGTTTGAATCATATAAGAAGATACATGGAAGACCACCTTCAAAAGTAGGCAAGGTTTGTATGAGTGGTTAGTTATTCCATTTGGCCTATGTAATGCACCAACTACGTTTAAGAGATTAGTGAGTGATATACTGGGTCATTTATAGATTCATTTGTTATTTTTTATCTAGCTGATGTACTAGTGTATAGTGCTACTTGGGGGGAGCATATTTCACATTTGACTTAGGTGCTGGAAAAATTGAAGAAGCACCAGTTGCTAGAAAATCTCAAGAAGTGTGAGTTTGTGCAACAATATTTGGTGTATTTAGGGTATTGTATTGGTGGAATAGAGCTAAAGATAGATCCTTCCAAGATGGAGGCCATCATGAAATGGTAAGTGCCTGCTAGTGTTTCTGAGGTCAAGAGTTTCATTGGGGCAACATAGTACCTGAAGAAATTCATATCCTTATTTTCAGCGATAGCAGCACCACTCCATGCCATAATAACAAGTGGCAAGAGTTTCAAGTGGGGAAAAGTTCAGCAGAAGGCTTTCGAGGATTTAAAGAAGATGATTAGTTAAGCACCTATTCTATCATTAGCAAACATGCAATGACCTTTCTAAGCAGAGATAGATGCAAGTAGGTGCATGATGGGAGCTATCTCGATTCAAGGAGGAAGGCTCGTTTTCTACCATTCTGAGGTATTTCATAGGGTATTTATTAACTACTGTGCCAACGATAAGAAGCTCTATGCCATGGTGAAATTTGTGAAGAAGTGTAAGCCCTATCTGATGGGAATGGAGAAAGTAATCCACACAGGTCACCAGTTCTTACAGTACTTGTAGGCCTAGAGTGAGATATAGTAGACTAGGCATTACAAGTTTATGTGGGTTTTACAGGAGATTCATTTGGTGATCAAGTATAAGAAGGGAAGCACAAACAAGTTGGACGATATGCTTTCAAGGCCACCAACATAAAATATTACAGTTTATGTGAGTCTTATGCACATGGAGCCATTCACCCATGACACATACAGAGAGGCATATTCAGAAGATGAGGACATCAAGGAGGTGTATCAGTAGTTGTAGAGTCAGAGTCATGTGCACAATGGAGACAATATTGTTGACTACCATCTCCAGGATGTGTTGCTATATAGGCTAGAAAAGCTATGTGTTTCTAAATGTGATCCTTTGCATCTGATTAGAGAGGCTCACACCTCCAAGGTTGCGGGGAACTTTGGTGTAGGGAATAACATGGTTAACTTGTAGAGGTAGGTGTATTGGCCCAAGATGTAAGAGAAGGTAGCTAGGTTCATAAGAGGATGCATGATATGTTGTACCAACAAGGCTAGAAACAAGAAGTAGGGTTTGTATCATCCCTTACCCATACCTACTCATCCTTGGGAAAGAATTTCCATGGACTTTGTGGGAGCTTTACTAACAACCAGGAAGGGACATGACTACATGTTCGTGGTAGTTCATAGGTTCAACAAGATGTGTGTTCTAATGCCCTGTAAAAATACCATCAATGGACAATAAGCAGTAAACTTGTTCTTTGGACAGGTCTTGGTGCATTTTGGAATACGAAGGAGCATCATTTCAGACAGGGACACAACATTTCTTAGTTTATTCTAGACTACATTGTGTGAGAGGATGGACACAAAGTTGAAGAGATCTACAACATTCCATCCACAAACATATGCGAAGACAAAACTAGTCAACAATACTTTGGTGCAACTTCTTAGGGTATACACCTAGAAGCATTTAAAGACTTGGGATGAAATTCTGGTATATATACAACATTCTTGTAATAGAGCAGTCCACACTTCTACAAGAAAGTCCCCATTTCAGACTTGTTTTGGATATTTTCCACCTTCACGTATGGATATTGCATATGGGAAGAAAGGAGTGAGGAGAGATCTTACAAGAGATTATTTGAGGGCTAAAATTTTTATAGAGAAGGTCAGGAAAATCCACCTATAGGTAAAAGAAACACTGCAGAAGTTGTTAGGGTCTAACACTCACCCTTTTATTTATATAATAGGGTCATGTCATAGTTATAGTTAGTTAAAGAGTCAATAAATCCCGTATTAATAATTGTAAGTGGTTGACCCGCAATTAAGAAATTGACCACAGTTAGATGCAAACGGGCCATGGTATTAGATAGATGGTATTGGGAAAACCATCGTACTGACCCATGGTATTGTATGTATGAATCCTATATAAAGGATAGAGACTCCCCATTGACAAATGTCATGTCTTATTTTGTAATTGAGCTCTAGTCTACTAAAGGTTGCCCCCTTGAAGAGGCAAGTGAACATTGCTTTCATCTCTGAATAATACAATATTTGTTATTTTTCTCATTTTGTTCTGTGCTCTGGGTTTTATTCCTTCACATGTTTGGTATTTTGGAATTTTTTGTAGGTCAAGAGCATAACAAGTGGTATCATAGAACTTTCTAGGGCCAGTGGTATCTCCATTTTTGGCAGAATTTTTTTAGGCTATAGATATGTTCCAGCGTCTTTAAACCACGGGATCTGTCATTGAGCGCATAAACCTGCAGATTTGGAGAGGCATGTACACAAGAAATACAAGAGGTGGTCACACTTGATGGACTCCTTTGTAACCCCTATCTGTACCTCTTTGAGTAGTGGCGCAATAAACAGAATGGCGCATGGACTACCTTCCACGTAACTTCTGGGTATATCGGAAGCCCCATAGGCTAACCTAAAATATCACCTTAGATAAATCGTCGACCTTCTTGCTGCTACAGTACACCAAGAACAATACTCAGGGAGATTACTCATGCGTACGATAGGGTAGTTGGGTAATATGGCTAAGGGAATGGTTGATCCTCCTTAGTTATTGGCCTCAACTATTTGGTGAAGTAATATTGATGGACCCTTATGTATATTATGATATGTAGCACCTAACACTCCTTTGAGACCATAGTTCCCTCAACTCTCTAAAGATCGCTATTATCTTATTTACTATATCGGATCTAGTAGTTGGGGTTCTATCACCTCAACAATAATTAGATCCACCAATTGAGGTTCTACCACCATAGTACCATCCAGATCTAGCAGTTGGGGTTTTTTCCTTGCCGTAGCCCAATTCACTTTCAGTAGTTGGGTGTTTGGTAGGCAGATCTAACCATTTATGCCGTGGGGCTTGTGCCTCCTATACCCTGGGGTGATTCTCACAGGACATTAGGTGAGATCAAGTTTTCTGGAAATTGGCCACTGCAGTATTGATAAGAGGGGAGTAGAACTCCATTCGGAGTACAAAAGAAAAAAAAAGGTCTGAGGCCTTCCTGAAAATGCTTATAAGAGACCTAGCCCATAAGAATTAGGATGACCAGTTGATTGAAGTGGTACCATTCACTTGTCAGTGTCAATTTTCGCGTGGTCCCAATTTTTTTTCAAAGTGACGACAAGTGACCAAGATCTGTGTATGGTAGAAACTAGAGCTCAAGCCATGGCCAACGAGAATATTGAGAGCCTTGAAAAATAGTTGGCTTCTTTCAAGAACATAACAGACGAGATCCATAAATTCATGGACACTTTCCAAGTGAGCACATCGGGGTGGCATCGAGAGGCACATGGTATTAATGAAGACCTTGAAGGAGAATCTAGCCATCATATTTTCCTCCATGGAAATCAACAACATTCCCACGCTTGCCCACCCAAGCTGGACATGTATAAATTTGATGGCTCTAATCTGAGACTATGGGTAGCACAAATGGAACAATATTTCCTTCGAAACAATATCCAAGATGACCAAACTAAAATATGTGTGGGAGCCCTTTACTTGGACAAAGAGAGATGGAAATGGTGCTAGTGGCATCAGAAATGCTATCTTAGGAAAATAACTTTGAAGATGTTCTCCAAATCACTTTGTGACCCGTTTGATAGAGACTCTAATTTTTTTGGTTGTCTTACTAAGCTCTGATAGACAGGCACAATAAAAGAATGCATTTCAGTCTTTGAGACATTGTCCATCTACACAGATGGTCTGGGAGATGAATTCTGCTTGGAATGTTTTATAAGTGGTCTCAAAGAAGCCATCCAAGCACATGTCTAGATGCACAACCCATCTACATCGATAGATGCTTGCAACAAGGCTATTGAAGTGGAACATGCTTTAGCTGCCCAGTCTCCCCATCCAGATTTCATAGCCAAGGGATGCCCCATCCAGGCTCATGGCCCTACCTAAACACTTAAGGTTCAAAAGGTGTCTCCAACAGAAATGGTTGAAATTAGAAAACACGGGTTATTGTATTAGCAAGCATATGGCTTATGAAGTGTTCTCCTTCCTTAAGGAGTGGTTGTATGGTGTTTCCCTACCTTAAGGGTTTTGATATTAATAAAGATCTGAAGTTCATCTATTTTGATCTTGTTATTTCTGGGAATATTTTATATTATCATATATTTTGAGGCCAAATCTACTATTGCCAGGTCTCTTATAAGCGTCCCTGAGAAGGCCTCAAATGCTTTTTTTTCTTTTTGTTACTCTGAATGGAGTTTTACTCCCAGTTTATCAATACTACACTAGTCAATTTCCAGAAAACTTGACCCTACCCAATGTCCTGCGATAATCACCCCAGAGTATAGAAGCCACAAGCCTCACTGCACAAAATGGTCAAATCTACCTACAAAACCCCCAACTACTGAAAGTGAGTTGGACTGCATCGGCGACAGAAGCCGAACTGCTAGATCTAAATGGTACTGTGGTGGTAGAACCTCAATTGGTGGATCTAATTGTTGTTGTAGTGACAGAACCCCAACTACTAGATCTGATCTAGAAAATAAGATAATGACAATATTTAGAGAGTCGAGGGAACTATGGTCTCTGTTAACACCCAGGTTGTTCCCTTTGACTCCTGAGGGAATACGGTCGGGGTAACCACTAACCAAGCTTTGGATTACAAGTTCTAGCCAACCTGTATTCAGAGAGGGCTCTCTCTTATGATTTTTCACTATGTTACTGAGTTTCTTAGGCTAGTTATGAGGTGAGGGTTTGGTTTAAAATTTTGGTTGAGTGATGTCTTTCAGTACCTAAGATGAGATCTTCAGATAGTTTTAGTCCATTGGGCAATGGAGTCTGTGGTTGTAGGTTGTTTGAAATGTTGAGTGGGATTGTCTAAACTGCAGGGCCATTTAGATATTTCATGAAACAAGCTTGAAATTGTGATGATGACATATGATTACCAGTGGAAGGCAATTAAGAGTTTTCCACTAAGCTGGTGGTGTGAGAAAGAGAAATCTTGCCTAGGAGCAGGTTTGAATTCCTGAGCAACAGTCCCTGTGAAAGTTTAGTATGAAGGTGCAGCAATTAAGAATTACACTATCATAACTATAACTGAGGAAAACATACATAACAACATAGATTGAGTTCAGGGTATTCAATGAATAAATCCTGAAACTATTATTTTTCTTTGCTATTAAACTGTGAAACATAGAACATGAATGGATTATGAAAGAATGAAACACATAACAAAGAGGTTAAAGAAACTTATTGTGCCATGAAATATGCAGGAATCCTGTAGCGGTCAGCAATCACACCATAACTCATCAAACAACAGAGAACTTTGGAAATTCCATCAGCTCTTTGTATTAAAACTCTGAATAATTACAACATAGGATGTCTTGAAGAGAAAATCAACAACCCCTGCAAGCTTATGCGAGGGGGAATATATACAATCGGTTTTACAAAAATATCTGAACCGCTGAGTCATTTGATAGATAAATATGTTCACCAACTTTCAGAATAGCAGATAAAGAAGTTATTGCTGCTATAAATACAAAATGAATACTCTTTAATTCTGTCAGAAGTCTTTTTTGACCTTTGGAGGCCACTAAGTCGGTTGAGCGCTCTGCATTAATGCTGAATGATGTGTCTTTATGGCTCTGTCATGCTGTAGTGTTCCCGGCCCTGTCACCTGTAGCTGTCAGCACTGCTTTAGTGGCCGAATCTGTCTGCTGAGTTGGCTCAGTCCACTCTTCTCTAGTCATACTGAATGCATAAAATTTCCTGAACATGATGACTTATATTTTGATAAAAAAACTTGATGAAAGCCTGTCGTTTACAGTAATAACTGTATCATGCTGGTCCACCATTCCTGTGTAGGCAATTGATGTCTCAAAATTGCACCTAAGGTTTCATCTGCCTCTGTATATTTGTAGAAATTTGGAGGCAGCTCGAACAAATGCCTGATTTCATTCATAATAAAAAACAAATTCTCCACTTTTTCATAAATGCTCTGCCCAGATGCAGGCCCTGCTTCCTCTGTGGTACTTGATCCTGCAGTGATCTGATTGGTGGCAAATGCATTTACCCTTTTTGCATAGTTCTCATGGGATAGTAACCTTCCTGCGCTGTTTAGTAAGCTGGGAAGGCCTCTGTTATGCAATACTGTGAATTTTTCCACAAACTTATTTACTTCTGTTTGCATTTCCTGGCATCTTTTATCCAATGTTTGCACCAGGCTTCTCAAAGTGAGCACTCTTTTTATCAATAATATTGTGTCAGTTCTACCAGAGATACCCATGGCTGTCAGCTGAGAGCCTGTACGGTTGTTGAGGACGTTGATCATCCTGTTGGCTATCTCAGGCATGTTTCCAAGAGATGCCCTTGCCTTTTGAATTTCCTTGTGGGCCCTACCAATGAGATCAATGTGCTCATGAATAGTCTCTATGTACTGCCATTGATCTGTTATTGATTGGCCAATGTTGGCCCATAAAACTTTCTTGACCTCAGCCACCACCTTGTCAAGGGTGAGCTCTTTCTCCAGCTCCTTTATCTTCTCCTTAAGAGCCTTCACTTCTCTTCCTTTTTCAGCTACAATTTGCTTAGATTTGTCATATTTTTCATTAAGAGTAGCTAATTTCTCCTTGGCTTCATTCAGCTCTGCCATCTGGGCTTCTAGGACTTGAATCTCATTCATCAATTTTTGCATGTCAAGGCTTGGAGCCTGCTCTGATGTTGGTGCTGGTGCTGATGTTGATGGAGCTGTCTCCACTGTTTGCCCTGTGGGAGGAGTGACACTTTGAGGGGGTTCCTCAAGGTTGATCACTTGTTGAGGGGGCTGAGATGTTTGGCCTCCTTCTTTCTTCTATAGGGCTGCCTGTAATGCAGCCTCTGTCTCTACCAATTTTCCCTCTGTCTGTACCAGTTGCTTATGTAGTGTTAGCAGCATGATTGCTACATCCTGGTCCTTTCTTTGCTGGGAAACCTCCTCTGTTTGAGGGTGAAGGGTTGCTAGGATCTTCACCATCTTTCTTAGAGCTGCAATATCTGCATCTCTTTCTTTTAGCAGCGCTTGTATAGCTTTGGGATCCTTTGGGTCATGCCCAAGCTCTATGATTATATCCTCCAAAGACCTGATCCTGTTGTCTTTGGCCTGAGAGGATGCCTTCTCCAACTCAAGTTGGGCAGTTGTATTTTTCAGGCTATTTTCCAACTTATGTGCCAAGAAGGTCTTGTCTGCAAGTGTCGAATAGACCATCTCACCCGTTTGCTTGTGAAGTTCTATCTGGTCCATAGGGTGGATGTCTTTTGCAAGAACCTCAAGGTTGGTTCTTATATAGTCTGTAGCTGACTGTGGCTGCAGCATGGTGGGCATGAAATGACTCATGGTCATTTTCCCCTCTGTTATGTCATAAGCTGACATAAGCCTCTGTTGGTTTGTAGGGGCCATCTTAAGCAAGTGATTATAGAGCTGGAGCCTGACTGGCTCATTTCTCTTCTTGATGTCAATGAATTGTTGCTTGATGCCTATTTCAGCTCTCCTTTGCTAACTTGAGGAGCTGACCTCTCCTCCAAGGATTCTTTCTTGTTCCTGCTGAAAGGAACTGGCAGATGCCTCCATGCTTGGTGGGCCCATGCCCAAGGATTGCCCAATAGGCATCTCTTCTTCTGAAAGGGGATTTATTCTCTGTCTTTTCTCCCCTTGATTTGTGGATGTGGTGAGGGGAGTCTCCTGCTCTCTATCCATCTTCCTGCTTTTTTCCTCATTTTGTGGAGTTTGGAGCACCGAGGCCTCCACTGTCGCTTCTTGCCTAGGGGGCATAGTTTCTAGAGCCTGCTGCTCTTTGGATTTTGGGGCCTCAGCTGTTTGTTCTTGCTTCTCTTTTTGCTGTTCTGCTGTAGGAGGTGGTTGTTCCTACTCCATCTCCTTTTCTTTACCCTTGCTGGAAGCCTGATGAGTAGTTTTGGCTGCTTGCTGGTGGACTGTAGAGGATGAGGCAGCTGCTCCAAGTTGCCTTTGATGAGAAGAGGAAACCTGTCCACAATTTTCCAAGTCAGCTTCTTTCTCAATATTCTTTGCCTGTCTTTGTAGTATTTCCTCTCTAGTAATTGCCTCTTCTAGAGTGCCCTCTTTCCAACTTAACATATTGGCATATTGCTCAATGTGAGGCAATCTGATGTGATCATAGCTACCCAATTTATATTTTACCCTCCTGAGAGTGATGAAATGATTAGGGTCATAAGGTGACCAGAAGAAACTGGTTTTCAATTGGAGGCACTCTAGGATGCTATCTGCTTCTTTCCATCCTTCTTCCCTTTTGTTGTAAAGAAATGGGCCTAGCTGGTTCCTGACTTTAAGTTGCACCTTCTTGTTTTTGCTGTGGAAATGGACATGGTCTGCATTTCCAAACTGCCTAAAGTATTCTAAGGCAAAGAGTCTCACAGGGACATATCTTGGCAGCCTATATGGGGCCAACTCACAGCCATATATTCTGATTACTGTGTGGTGTTAGTAAAAGTACCAATCCCCAATGCTGTAGGCCCTTGAGAGCTGGAGTATCCTTTGCATCTCATCTGTTAATCTTGGAGGAGGGGTGCCCAATAACAAGGTCATAGCTGGATGGATGAAGAGGTCTATGAACTCACAGTAGCTGTATGGTGAAAAAGATGTATGGTGAAAGACTAAGGTCCAAAATACCACAGACCTTGGGTTTCCCTGTGAATCAAATTTCTTGAGGGGAATAGGGAAGCCATCAGGTTGATAAAATAGAAACAAGTGATAGATGTATGAGGTGTATCTGAACACCTCTTCCCTCTCTAGATTCATCAATTGTTCATGAATCTTATTAGCAATGTATGCAGCATAATCATAGTGCACAGCAGGAGGCGTTCCAGAGGAGAAAATGGACATCAATGCCAGAATGGTTTCATCAGCATCCTAAACTGATCTGTAACCTAGGACATAACTGATCAAATCCACTAGAAACCTGCCCAACTCATTGAAATATACATTTCCTATAGGAGGGGTCCTCAGAGTTTCAGAACCTGATTCAATGAATAACTGATTTATCTTTAAGATTTGGGCACTAGACAACTTGCCTCCTTTCTTTAGTAAGTCCAACATGGAGAGAGGAGTCAATGGCTTTGTAGAGTGAAAGTTCAGCATTTGATTTATAGCCTCAGCGGTGATGTTGAACAAAACTGCGCCTGAGGTACTGAGGACAGCTCTTTGACATGGGTCATAGTTGGCACTGCATCTGTGAATCAAATCCGGAAGGACATTGACTTGAGGGAGGTTATAAATGGGCAAATTGGAGTCCCAAATCCCTAGGATATCAGTCCCACTGAGGTGCCGGGCCTTCAGCTCATTTAGCATATGAATGTTAAACTTGGAACTCATTGAGAATGTTTCTGTCATCTGATAATATTTATCACCCAGGGGTTTCCACTCTAGCTCTCTGTGTGGGGCATTCAAAGGTGGAATGCTCAGTGCTACTGGTGTTTCCATGGCTAATTAGGACTCTGATTTGTACTAGAACTTGTGTTACTGGACAGAGCAACACAGAGGGGTATTTTTGCAAAAGGCAAATTGCAGGGAAAAATGGGGTAAATTGCGGTGAGAACAATTGAAATGCTTCCCAAGAGAGTTGAAAGAGCAAATGCCGGGACTAGTAGACTGTTTTCACGGTGAATTAGTGCAGCAAAGGTTTTAAGTCCACGAATGCGCGGACTGACTGTAAGTTTATGAAAACTTGGCTAAATGTGGACTCTGCAAATGAATTTCGACCCAACAACTAGAAATAAATGCTGGTCACCGGGGATTTGCTGGTAATTACACTGTTTTTTACTCTTTTATGCTAGCTTTGGAGAATTATGGACAAAACCAGGCACGGAGGGAATGATTTGGATGGGAAAGCCCAGATCCAACGGTCGACGGGTCGATAAAATGCAAGGACAATACGGCAGCGGGGCGGGAATATTTTATTGCTTTTCTAGAAATGCGCGCCCATACTGAACTTTGAAACTTTGGCGGATTTGTGGGTTTTTTTGGTGTTTTTTGTATTGAAATGCGCATAGTAACAAACTTAGGATAAAGGGTGAAGGTGGGTTTTCTGGTGTATTTTGAAAATGGCGTGGGTTAGGGGTAATAGTGGGTTTTTACAAGGCTATTTGCAAAATAAAGTGGGTAAATCATTTCAGAGGGTTGTAGAGGGAAAAAGGGGTAGGGCTTAGGTTATTAAACCAACGTGGGGTTAGTTTAATCCCTGACTTTGAACAAAGCATCCTGTTTCAGACTTGGACACTGCATGATTTTCCAATATTTGAGCATAGGGCTATAATGCCAAAGGGGAGGGAATATACATTTTTGGGGTTTTATACACCATGGTGTTATAGTAATAGGGAAAGGGAAACATAGGGAATTGAGTGTAGATAGAGTTAGTAGTTAGTTTTGGAGGTGAATAGGAATGGGAAATGATAGATACTAAGTTCTTAGGAAACAAACTTAGTTAGGAAGTAGATCAAAATGAAAAGAATTTTACACAAGAAATGTGGCTCTTAATGAAACAAGAATCAACAAAAGACTTTGACTTTCTTCCATGAACATAGGTGGTATTGGGATGTTAGCAAGGAATGTGATGGGGGATAATTAGGAGGTTAGACATGCTTCATTGTATTGCTGCAGAACTGCTGAATAAGAGATGTGCACTGGCACCATGTATTTCCTTTGCTTGGGCCAATGAAATGTCCTCAATCGTGTTTCTGCAACCCCATCTACCTACCCACTCTATTTCCTAGCATTCTTTGTTACTTCCAAGAGGGTGCACTTAGACCTGCAAAACCTTATGTGCCTTTTCTTTTCCTTTGGCTTTTCTTTTGATTTTCTATCTAAGGCTAGCCTTATTGCTTCCAAGGCCCCAGATTAAACAGTTGGGAACCTTCATTCTCTACCTAACTACTTTATCTGCCAAGATTGAACAGTTTGGACAGATTTCTTTCTCTAATCTACAACAAAAAATTGAAACATGGCATGACCCAGCTTAGACTGTTGGATCATCCATTCAGAAGTAGGACAGCATCAATCAACTGTAAATATGTGTCTTCCACAAGAATATGAGATCTTTGCATCACCAAAGTAGATCATATTGGCACTTCCCCTGCCAATCATGAGAAATGAAACCTATTGGTATAGGTAGCTAACAGTGGCTCCACTTCGGGATGGTTTTTCTTCTTGAAAGACCAAGAACAGCAGGTCAGACTGCCTTAGCTTTTGACTTCTCTTCAAAACTTGAAAACTTTCTCTTTGGACTTCAAAACTGGAATCTGCCATCATTGTGGAACTTGCTGAAATAAAGGCCTTTTTCTGCTTATATACATCACTTCTTAAGCTGAGCTATTTACATGCTGAAAGAAAATAGTATATACAACTGATTATGTACAGTGGAACAACCATGCTATATACATGGAAATTAATCAAAGTAGTGCTTTAACATCCGGCCATTTACAGGGCCCTCTTCAGCCTCAGTGCCATCCAGATTTTCTAGGAAATAAGTGTTATTTCCTTGTACTGCTTGAATAACAAAAGGCCCTCTCCAAAGGGAGTCAAATTTGCTATGCTTACCCTTGTCTTCTCTTCTTGAATCCCATTTAAGCACTTTGTCCCCAATGAAGAAATATTCAGCCTTGGTTCTTCTATCAAAGGCTTTCTTCAGTTTCTCTTGTAGGATTTGAACTCTGTCATACACTTGATCTCTGGTTTGCTGCAAACATATAATTTGGTTTACTCTTCTTTGCATGTCATTTGGTTCAGCTTGGCTTTCTTGAAGTAGCTTCATGACAGGGACCCCTAGGGATGAAGGGAATTTGGCTTCCATTCCATAAACCAATTCATATGGGCTGACCCCTATAAATCTCTTGGTTGTTAGCCTGTCTGCCCGTAAGGCATTCACAAGCTTCTTGTGCCAATTTTTCTTATTCTCTTCTAGTACCTTCTTGATGATGTTGATAAGACTTTTGTTAGATGATTCAGCTAACCCATTGCCTTGAGGATAGTATGCAGTAGAATGGCCCAAAATAATGTGGAATTTGTGGCAAAAGTTCATCATTTTCTTGGATCTAAAAGCAGCAGCATTGTCTGTTATAATCTTGTCCAGACAACCAAATCTAGAGAGGATATTGGTCTCAAGGAACTGAATAATGGTAGAGTCATTTGCTTGTCTACATGGAACAGCCTCAATCCATTTAGTAAAGTAATCTGTGGCTGTTAAAATCCATCTATGTTGGCCTGAGGATGAAGGATGAATTTCCCCAATGAAGTCCAAGCCCCATTGCTGAAAGGGTTTTTCTGTTGCAATAGGCTTTAAAGGAAGTGGTAGTAACTTTCTTTTTCCCTCAAACACTTGACATTTGTGACATGAAGTGGTAAATTTTTTAACATCTAAGAATAGAGTAGGCCAATAGTAACCTGCTCTTAATATCTTATCCACAGTGGACTTCCAGTACAAATGTCCACCACAATATCCTGCATGAAATTCTTTCATAACAGTGTCAGTTTCATCCATATTCAAACAGTTCAGCAGTATACCTTCATGATTTTTCCATAGTAAATTACCATTTATAACACAAAATCTTGAAGTTTTCATTTTTATAAATCTAGATTTGGTTTTGGACAATCCTGGGGGAGCACACAGGTTTTGCAGTATATAACAGATATCAGAATACCACGAGGATTGTTCAAAGGCTACATTGATCTTTGGAGTCGCCAGCTCCAATTCATTGTCTAGTTGGTTAATGTCCAAGGCTTGAAAGTTTGCTTCAGACATCAATTTAGCCAAACCTTGTCCTTTTATCAGTTTAGTAGGTCTTATCTCAATGTCAAATTCTAAAGTGTTGGCAATCCATTTTCCTCTTCTGCCCTCTAAGTTTTCTTGAGTGAGTATATCTTTCACAATGGGATTTGGTACATAAGCTATAACATGGGAGTATAAGATGTATATCCTAAAGTCTTTGATAGCTTTGACCAAAGCATAAGCTTGCTTCTCCATGATCTGATATTTTAGAGGTGCATCTCTGAGGGCTCTACTAAAGAAAGCAATGGGTTTTTCATTTCCTTGGTCATCTTTCTGTAATAAGACAGCAGCAATGGTATGCTGGGAGGCAAAAGAGAAAATGATAAATTCTCTGTCAAATTGAGGATTTGTCAAGACTGGGGTTTGGGTAAGGGCCAATTTTATACCTTCATAAGCTTGATTTGCTTCTACTGTCCATTTTACTTTTGAATCCTTCTTTAGCATGTTGCTTAGTAATCTGATCAATTCTGCTAAGTTTGGTATAAACCTCCTTAAAAAGTTGATCTTTCCCAAGAAGGCTTGTAATTCTTTGATGTTTCTTGGATGGGGCATTTGCAAGATGGCCTGTATTCTGTCTGGGTCAATTCTAATGCCATCCTTTGAGATGATGTGACCTAACAGCTTACCTTCTTCCAAACCAAATAGAGACTTCTTAGGATTTAAGGAGATCCCATACTTCCTACATGTTATGAATATTTGTCTTAAGTGTTTTAGATGTTCTTGGTCAGATTTTGAGAAAGGTGTGAGGTCATCTAAGTAAATGACAAGAAAGTCATGAATCTCTTTAGCAAACGCAATATCCATTGCTCTTTGAAACGTAGCTCCTGCATTTTTCAATCCAAAAGGCATTTTGACATATTTAAAAGTTCCCCATGGGGTTGTGAATGTTGTTTTGTCTTGATCATCAGGGTGGACTAGGATCTGATTAAAGCCTGAGAATCCATCAAGTAATGAGATCCTTGAAGCCCCCACCACTCTTTGGAGAATATGATCCATTTTAGGTAAGGGGTAATTGTCTTTGAGGGATACTTGGTTCAAATTCCTTAGATCAACACAAAGCCTAATCTCACCAGTTTTCTTTCTTGTGGGCACCAAATTTGAAATCCAGTCTGAAAACCTGATTGGTGCTATGATACCCGCTTTAAACATTTTTTGCACTTCTTTCTCAATTGAAGGGAGAAGCATAGGATTGATCCTTCTCAATTTTTGCTTGAATGGCCTTTGATTAGGCTTGAGAGGGATAGTGTGTTGGATAACAGAGGTGTCATAGGATTTTAAATCCTCATAACTCCATGCAAAGACATCTTGGAACTCTTTAAAGAGGTCAATGTATTTAGGCTTCTGGTCAGGAGGTAAAGATGCAGACAATTTTATTATTTTGGGTTTTTCAGTAGTCCCAATGTTGCATTCTTCAATGGCAGCATTAAGGGGCTGCATTTTTGGTTTTCTAGGAACATCATTCGAATCAAAAATGTCCTCCAATGGAGTTAGGCCTGTTGGTGGAAAGTTATCCTTTAGCTCTATGATATCAGCCTCTGTAACAGCTACTTCATCAAACTGCAATTGTTCAAGTTCTTGTAATTTTTCCTTGTCAAAGTTTGTTGGACAAAGTATTCGATTTGCTGTTTTGGGTGATATTGATGTTTGGTCCTGTTCGCTCAATGGCTGTGTGTCTTTGGCAGAATCAACATCAATGTTCAAACCTGAAAATTCATGCTGCAAGGTTAAGAAGCTGTTTATCTGTGTCTCATCCTCAAACACCAGCCAATCTTTGACATTGTTTTGGACAGAAGGTCTGTGTTTTATCTCAGTTGTGAAACAATGGTTAGGTTCAAAAGACAGTTTGCATGTACTAGCAAATGTAGCTAAACTATGTGCATGAAGGTTGTGGGTTCTAGCTATTTTGGTTATTTGAAATTCACTAAAAGTTTTGAGCATTTCAATAGCAGCAGACCTGTATGACCTTAGTCTTTTGTCATTGGTGACAAAATTGCCTTTCACTTGTTGGATAGTAAGGTCTAAATCTCCCATGATCGAAACTTTTGTGGCCTGCAATGATTTTACTAGTTTGAGGCCTAGCAGTAAAGCCTCATATTCTGCCATATTGTTGGTACATCTGAAATTTAGCCTAAAAGCTCGACCTTCTGCATGATTGCTTTGTTTGTTATGAATCCACACCCCAACTCCTGCCCCTAATTTCTTGATTGATCCATCAAATTCGAGAAACCATAGGATCTCTTGATTTAAGGGATTTTCAACATTTTCTCTATGACTTGGGATTATAAGTTGGAGTTCTTGTCTTTCACTTGGTTTGCCTTTTAGAACAGTTTCATTACTTGATTGCACACCCTTGATTTCTTGGAAACTTTATTCCTCACTTATATGCAGGTCTTGTTCAAGTATGATAGATTTGTTATCACCCATTGGATTTACATCATCATTGAACAAAATGAAGGAATCCATATCTGAATGGACTGCATAAATAGGGAAATTTCGAGGTTTTTCTTCACTGCTCACCATGTACTTCATGAGTGACACTCTGTATAGCCTCTTGGGTTGCCCAAAGACAGAAATGGTGGCATATGACATGTCTAATTGTAGGGAACCTTGGAGTTTAGCCCCCCATGATCTTGATAACAGCATTCCATACTTGGGTGGGATATCAGCAACTACAACATCCATCAAGATTGTCTTATTTGGGTATTGGACAAGTGACACACATAGATCCTTTATCAGGCCTAAACACTTAACTTGGCTGGAGTCAAATGAAAAAAGGTCCTTATATGGTCTTGTAATATCTAGATTTAATCTTTCCATGACTGATTTGGGCATCAGGTTGTGAGAGGCACCTGAGTCAAACATTGCATTGTGTAATATCTCATCATGAACATGCAAGCTGACATAAAAAGGTAAGATTCCAGTAACTGTTGTTTTTCCATCAACCTCTGGACCGAAAAGTAGTTCTGGGGTGTCATCCAACACATTGACATCATCTTTGTTATGAGTAAGTTGAAGGGATTTCTTGATTTGTTGTTTATAGATGTTGTGTTTGGCTAACTCTGAGAGAGGAACGGCTACCTTCAATTTTCCAATTTCAGCTTCTAAGTCAAAAGGTTTTTCAGATTGGGTCTTGGTGTTCTGGTTAACAACTTTTTCTCTTTCAATTGAATTCTTAGAGCTTTCTTCCTGATTCTCATCTTGATCTTGAGGCTTGTCCTTTTTACTCATCTTTTGAGAAGTATTGCTTGGATTAGGCTACAAGGGTGATGTAGCCATTGGCTGTTGATTTGAGGGAGATGCTTCAGTTATTTCTTCAACTGTTACTTCATTTGTAACTGACTCAGTTTTGTCAATTGGCTCTGTGACAATGGCCTTTTTGGGCTGCAGGGTATCCTTTGTTTTCTCAGGTTGTGTCACATTTATAGTTCTGCTCCTTAGCTTGTATTGCTTATGAACTTCATAAACAGCTGTGTCATAGCCTTGTTTAAAGTCAAATGACTCACCTGACTTGGTTTGGAACTGCTTAATGTCATCATCTTTATGGTCTTCTTGACTCAGGAAAACTTGTTGATCATCATTCAGGCCCATCAGGTTAATGTGGGTGTCATCTATCTGCTCATTTGAAGTGGATGCTTCAGTATAGTTTTCCTGGAACGGAGGTCTTATTTCTGGTTCAGAACTGGCCTTGCCAACGTTAAGGTTTTGATTTCTCCTAAAATTGGGATTCCTGATAGGGTTATTTTGTGGTGTTTCCCATGATGACTTCCTCTCCACTGATTCTACTCTGTCACCTAATCTC
This sequence comes from Pinus tabuliformis, assembly GCA_031772625.1. NCBI lineage: Eukaryota > Viridiplantae > Streptophyta > Pinopsida > Pinales > Pinaceae > Pinus > Pinus tabuliformis. The sequence goes on along the minus strand of CM062816.1, from coordinate 1,704,974,810 downwards.
TGCATACCAGTGATTATTGCATCCAATTTGTGATCCCAGCCTGAAGGCTCTTCTTTAAAGGTAGTCTTTCTTTCAGTTCTTGTCCTATTTCTCTTAGCTATCAGGTTGGCTTCCACACTCACTGCTATGTCTTGCATTTCAGCTAGAGTTCGGGGAGCCCTTTCTCTTAATTGGTATGCCATATCCGAATCAAATCCATCAGGAAAGGTATATAGGGCCAGATCCGGTGGGGGTCTAAGATTTTGGGGAATAGCATTGTAGACATTGTTAAACCGAGCACAGTAGTCCAAGACAGTTTCTTGTGGACCTCTTCTGATTGCATTATATTCAGATGAAATATGAAGTGGGTCCTTTTTCTTCTCCCATCTGTTGATAAATGTTTGATACAGGGCTTCAGGGTCAGCTATAGAGTTTACTGGAAGTGACCTAAACCATGTTCTTACATCTCCTGTTAGGCTTTGCACAAAAATTTTCATTCTAACCCCATCATCATCTATCTCATAGTTCTCAAAGTAGTCCTGTATTTTCTTAGTATGCTGGAGGGCTGGATAAGAGCCAGTACCATCAAAGTATGAAATCTTGCTTTGGTACTCTTGAGGCATAGGAGCTGGATTGGCCGGTAGCTCCAGTGGAGCATATCTATTAGCCATGTTTGGAGGGATACTAAGGATAACAGGGATGAATGGGACAAGCGGAGGGAAGGGGATGACAGGGGTATGTGTAGTTGATGGAGGGGTTGGAAGAATACTTTGTGAAGTGAATGAAGAACTAGTAGATTGTAGACCAGTAGTATGAGGATGTAGAGAAGCCTTAGCAGGGGTTGGAATGTTAGTTGGGAGGCCTGCTTCTGAACTATAATCAGATAAAGTCCCTTCTGATTTGTGTCTCTTAAGGATTCTTGAGATCAAGTTTGGGTTCTGAAACTCAGGTGATGGGTCAGGATCTGGGTTAGATCTTGTATAACGAGTTTTCTTCTTAGGAGCCAGTTTCTATGATTTCTTTTTAGGAGAATTTTCAAGGAAACTATGATATGTGACAAGGACTGATCCGGTAACACACTTGCATGGAACTTAAGACTGAATAAAGATTGACTGAAGGAGCTTTAATATACTCCTGCAAATGCAAAGCAAAGGAAGTTTCTAAGGCTGTCTGGCTGTCACTCAGGCTTTATCTACAGCATCAAGAATCATACAGGGGGTTACAAAGTTCATTCAGGTCCCCAGCGGAGTCGCCATTTATGTTAACACCCAGGTTGTTCCCTTTGACTCCTGAGGGAATACGGCCGGGGTAACCACTAACCAAGCTTTGGATTACAAGTTCTAGCCAACATGTATTCAGAGAGGGCTCTCTCTTATGATTTTTCACTATGTTATTGAGTTTCTTAGGCTAGTTATGAGGTGAGGGTTTGGTTTAAAATTTTGGTTGAGTGATGTCTTTTAGTACCTAAGATGAGATCTTCAAACAGTTTTAGTCCATTGGGCAATGGAGTCTGTGGTTGTAGGTTGTTTGAAATGTTGAGTGGGATTGTCTAAACTGCAGGGCCATTTAGATATTTCATGAAACAAACTTGAAATTGTGATGATGACATATGATTACCAGTGGAAGGCAATTAAGAGTTTTCCACTAAGCTGGTGGTGTGAGAAAGAGAAATCTTGCCTAGGAGCAGGTTTGAATTCCTGAGCAACAGTCCCTGTGAAAGTTTAGTATGAAGGTGCAGCAATTAAGAATTACACTATCATAACTATAACTGAGGAAAACATACATAACATCATAGATTGAGTTCAGGGTATTCAATGAATAAATCCTGAAACTATTCTTTTTCTTTGCTATTAAACTGTGAAACATAGAACATGAATGGATTATGAAAGAATGAAACACATAACAAAGAGGTTAAAGAAACTCATTGTGCCATGAAATATGCAGGAATCCTGTAGCGGTCAGCAATCACACCATAACTCATCAAACAACAGAGAACTTTGGAAATTCCATCAGCTCTTTGTATTAAAACTCTGAACAATTACAACATAGGATGTCTTGAAGAGAAAATCAACAACCCCTGCAAGCTTATGCGAGGGGGAATATATACAATCGGTTTTACAAAAATATCTGAACCGCTGAGTCATTTGATAAATAAATACGTTCACCAACTTTCAGAATAGCAGATAAAGAAGTTATTGCTGCTATAAATACAAAATGAATACTCTTTAATTCTGTCAGAAGTCTTTTTTTACCTTTGGAGGCCACTGAGTCGGTTGAGCGCTCTGCATTAATGCTGAATGATGTGTCTTTATGGCTCTGTCATGCTGTAGCGTTCCCGACCCTGTCACCTATAGCTGTCAGCGCTGCTTTAGTGGCCGAATCTGTCTGCTCAGTTGGCTCAGTCCACTCTTCTCTAGTCATACTGAATGCATAAATTTTTTTAAACATGATGACTTATATTTTGATAAAAAAACTTGATGAAAGCCTGTCGTTTACAGTAATAACTGTATCATGCTGGTCCACCATTCCTGTGTAGGCAATTGATGTCTCAAAATTGCACCTAAGGTTTCATTTGCCTCTGTATATTTGTAGAAATTTGGAGGCAGCTCGAACAAATGCCTGATTTCATTCATAATAAAAAACAAATTCTCCACTTTTTCATAAATGCTCTGCCCAGATGCAGGCCCTGCTTCCTCTGGGGTACTTGATCCTGTAGTGATCTGATTGGTGGCAAATGCATTTACCCTTTTTGCATATTTCTCATGGGATAGTAACCTTCCTGCGCTGTTCAGTAAGCTGGGAAGGCCTCTGTTATGTAGTACTGTGAATTTTTCCACAAACTTATTTACTTCTGTTTGCATTTCCTGGCATCTTCTATCCAATGTTTGCACCAGGCTTCTCAAAGTGAGCACTCTTTTTATCAATAATATTGTGTCAGTTCTACCAGAGATACCCATGGCTGTCAGCTGAGAGCCTGTACGGTTGTTGAGGACGTTGATCATCCTGTTGGCTATCTCAGGCATGTTTCCAAGAGATGCCCTTGCCTTTTGAATTTCCTTGTGGGCCCTGCCAATGAGATCAATGTGCTCATGAATAGTCTCTATGTACTGCCATTGATCTGTTATTGATTGGCCAATGTTGGCCCATAAAACTTTCTTGACCTCAGCCACCACCTTGTCAAGGGTGAGCTCTTTCTCCAGCTCCTTTATCTTCTCCTTAAGAGCCTTCACTTCTCTTCCTTTTTCAGCTACACTTTGCTTAGATTTGTCATATTTTTCATTAAGAGTAGCTAATTTCTCCTTGGCTTCATTCAGCTCTGCCATCTGGGCTTCTAGGACTTGAATCTCATTCATCAATTTTTGCATGTCAAGGCTTGGAGCCTGCTCTGATGTTGGTGCTGGTGCTGATGTTGATGGAGCTGTCTCCACTGTCTTCCCTGTGGGAGGAGTGACACTTTGAGGGGGTTCCTCAAGGTTGATCACTTGTTGAGGGGGCTGAGATGTTTGGCCTCCTTCTTTCTGTTGTAGGGTTGCGTGTAATGCAGCCTCTGTCTCTACCAATTTTCCCTCTGTCTGTACCGGTTGCTTATGTAGTGTTAGCAGCATGGTTGCTACATCCTGGTCCTTTCTTTGCTGGGCAACCTCCTCTATTTGAGGGTGAAGGGTTGCTGGGATCTTCACCATCTTTCTTAGAGCTGCAATATCTGCATCTCTTTCTTTTAGCAGCGCTTGTATAGCTTTGGGATCCTTTGGGTCATGCCCAAGCTCTATGATTATATCCTCCAAAGACCTGATCCTATTGTCTTTGGCATGAGACGATGTCTTCTCCAACTCAAGTTGGGAAGTTGTATTGTTCAGGCTATTTTCCAACTTATGTGCCAAGAAGGTCTTGTCTGCAAGTGTCGAATAGACCATCTCACCCGTTTTCTTGTGAAGTTCTATCTGGTCCATAGGGTGGATGTCTTTTGCAAGAACCTCAAGGTTGGTTCTTATATAGTCTGCAGCTGTCTGTGGCTGCAGCATGGTGGGCATGAAATGACTCATGGTAATTTTCCCCTCTATTATGTCATAAGCTGACATAAGCCTCTGTTGGTTTGTAGGGGCCATCTTAAGCAAGTGATTATAGAGCTGGAGCCTGACTGGCTAATTTCTCTTCTTGATGTCAATGAATTGTTGCTTGATGCCTATTTCAACTCTCCTTTGCTGACTTGAGGAGCTGACCTCTCCTCCAAGGATTCTTTCTTGTTCCTGCTGAAAGGAACTGGCAGATGCCTCCATGCTTGGTGGGCCCATGCCCAAGGATTGCCCAATAGGCATCTCTTCTTCTGAAAGGGGATTTATTCTCTATCTTTTCTCCCCTTGATTTGTGGATGTGGTGAGGGGAGTCTCCTGCTCTCTATCCCTCTTCCTGCTTTTTTCCTCATTTTGTGGAGTTTGGAGCACCGAGGCCTCCACTGTCGCTTCTTGCCTAGGGGGCACAGTTTCTAGAGCCTGCTGCTCTTTGGATTTTGGGGCCTCAGCTATTTGTTCTTGCTTCTCTTTTTGTTGTTCTGCTGTAGGAGGTGGTTGTTCCTACTCCATCTCCTTTTCTTTACCCTTGCTGGAAGCCTGATGAGTAGTTTTGGCTGCTTGCTGGTGGACTGTAGAGGATGAGGCAGCTGCTCCAAGTTGCCTTTGATGAGAAGAGGAAACCTATCCACAAGTTTCCAAGTCAACTTCTTTCTCAATATTCTTTGCCTGTCTTTGTAGTATTTCCTCTCTTGTAATTGCCTCTTCTAGAGTGCCCTCTTTCCAACTTAACATATTGGCATATTGCTCAATGTGAGGCAATCTGATGTGATCATAGCTACCCAATTTATATTTTACCCTCCTGAGAGTGATGAAATGATTAGGGTCATAAGGTGACCAGAAGAAACTGGTTTTCAATTGGAGGCATTCTAGGATGCTATCTGCTTCTTTCCATCCTTCTTCCCTTTTGTTGTAAAGAAATGGGCCTAGCTGGTTCCTGACTTTAAGTTGCACCTTCTTGTTTTTGCTGTGGAAATGGACATGGTCTGCATTTCCAAACTGCCTGAAGTATTCTAAGGCAAAGAGTCTCATAGGGACATATCTTGGCAGCCTATGTGGGGCCAACTCACAACCATATATTCTGATTACTGTGTGGTGTTGGTAAAAGTACCAATCCCCAATGCTGTAGGCCTTTGAGAGCTGGAGTATCCTTTGCATCTCATCTGTTAATCTTGGAGGAGGGGTGCCCAATAACAAGGTCATAGCTGGATGGATGAAGAGGTCTATGAACTCACAGTAGCTGTATGGTGAAAAAGATGTATGGTGAAAGACTGAGGTCCAAAATACCACAGACCTTGGGTTTCCCTGGGCATCAAATTTCTTGAGGGGAATAGGGAAGCCATCAGGTTGATAAAATAGAAACAAGTGATAGATGTATGAGGTGTATCTGAACACCTTTTCCCTCTCTAGATTCATCAATTGTTCATGAATCTTATTAGCAATGTATGCAGCATAATCATAGTGCACAGCAGGAGGCATTCCAGGGGAGAAAATGGACATCAATGCCAGAATGGTTTCATCAGCATCCTCAACTGATCTGTAACCTAGGATATAACTGATCAAATCCACTAGCAACCTGCCCAACTCATTGAAATATACATTTCCTATAGGAGGGGTCCTCAGAGTTTCAGAACCTGATTCAATGAATAGCTGATTTATCTTTAAGATTTGGGCACTAGACAGCTTGCCTCCTTTCTTTAGTAAGTCCAACATGGAGAGAGGAGTCAATGGCTTTGTAGAGTGAAAGTTCAGCATTTGATTTATAGCCTCAGGGGTGATGTGGAACAAAACTGCGCCTGAGGTACTGAGGACAGCTCTTTGACATGGGTCATAGTTGGCACTGCATCTGTGAATCAAATCCGGAAGGACATTGACTTGAGGGAGGTTATAAATGGGCAAATTGGAGTCCCAAATCCCTAGGATTTCAGTCCCACTGAGGTGTTGGGCCTTCAGCTCATTTAGCATATGAATGTTAAACTTGGAACTCATTGAGAATGTTTCTGTCATCTGATAATCTTTATCACCCAGGGGTTTCCACTCTAGCTCTCTATGTGGGGCATTCAAAGGTGGAATGCTCAGTGCTACTGGTGTTTCCATGGCTAATTAGGACTCTGATTTGTACTAGAACTTGTGTTACTGGACAGAGCAACACAGAGGGGTATTTTTGCAAGAGTAAGGCAAATTGCAGGGAAAAATGGGGTAAATTACGGTGAGAACAATTGAAATGCTTCCCAAGAGAGTTGAAAGAGAAAATGTCGGGACTAGTAGACTGTTTTCACGGTGAATTAGTGCAGCAAAGGTTTTAAGTCCACGAATGCGCGCACTGACTGTAAGTTTATGAAAACTTGGCTAAATGTGGACTCTGCAGGTGAATTTCAACCCAACAACTAGAAATAAACGCTGGTCACCAGGGATTTGCTGGTAATTACACTATTTTTTACTCTTTTACGCTAGCTTTGGAGAATTATGGACAAAACCAGGCGCGGAGGGAATGATTTGGATAAATACCTGATGAATGCCGGCAATGGTGACAAATGCAGGTGGATTGGAAGCGCCCACGGTCTTTGAATCGATTTCTGCAGGTTGGCTGCGAAATGGTCGTAATTTGCATGCAGAGAGGAGAAATAGTTCTTTAGGCAAAAGTGACAAAAAACACGAATTTTGGCAAAAATATGGACTTTTTGGGTTATTGGCGCTTTTTTGGATGATGTCAGCATGACGTCATCGGGTGGGGTCGGGTACGAAAGGGTGACGTTGCGGCCTGTGAGTGGTCCACGGGGACTGGTGAGGTGGTGGACAGGTTGGAGCAGTGGCGGGCCGGGCGCTGACGCGGCGCTGCGTTAGCACGACTTGGGGATGACGTAGTGGTGACGTGGGCAGGTGGTATACAAAGGGTGGTAAGCGGTTCCATCGGACCGCTTATGGTACGGTAGTGGTATTGGCAGGCGGCCTCCAGATAAGATTTGGGAGCGACGCGTGGCAGAGGCCTGACGTCACCCTCTGACATTTCTCGGGAGGTAACGTCCGGTCATCGGGGGCGACCCGATATGGATGTGGGCCGTTGGATGGGAAAGCCCAGATCCAACGGTCGACGGGTCGATAAAATGCAAGGACAATACGGCAGCGGGGCGGGAATATTTTATTGTTTTTCTGGAAATGCGCGCCCATACTGAACTTTGAAACTTTGGCGGATTTGTGGGTTTTTTTGGTGTTTTTTGTATTGAAATGCGCATAGTAACAAACTTAGGATAAAGGGTGAAGGTGGGTTTTCTGGTGTATTTTGCAAATGGCGCGGGTTAGGGGTAATAGTGGGTTTTTACAAGGCTGTTTGCAAAATAAAGTGGGTAAATCATTTCAGAGGGTTGTAGAAGGAAACAGGGGTAGGGCTTAGGTTATTAAACCAACGTGCGGTTAGTTTAATCCCTGACTTTGAACAAAGCATCCTGTTTCAGACTTGGACTCTGCATGATTTTCCAATATTTGAGCATAGGGCTATAATGCCAAAGGGGAGGGAATATACATTTTTGGGGTTTTATACACCATGGTGTTATAGTAATAGGGAAAGGGAAACATAGGGAATTGAGTGTAGATAGAGTTAGTAGTTAGTTTTGGAGGTGAATAGGAATGGGAAATGATAGATACTAAGTTATTAGGAAACAAACTTAGTTAGGAAGTAGATCAAAATGAAAAGAATTTTACACAAGAAATGTGGCTCTTAATGAAACAAGAATCAACAAAAGACTTTGACTTTCTTCCATGAACATAGGTGGTATTGGGATGTTAGCAAGGAATGTGATGGGGGATAATTAGGAGGTTAGACATGCTTCATTGTATTGCTGCAGAACTGCTGAATAAGAGATGTGCACTGGCACCATGTATTTCCTTTGCTTGGGCCAATGAAATGTCCTCAATCGTGTTTCTGCAACCCCATCTACCTACCCACTCTATTGCCTAGCATTCTTTGTTACTTCAAAGAGGGTGCACTTAGACTTGCAAACCCTTATGTGCCTTTTCTTTTCCTTTGGCTTTTCTTTTGATTTTCTATCTAAGGCTAGCCTTATTGCTTCCAAGGCCCCAGATTAAATAGCTGGGAACCTTCATTCTCTACCTAACTACTTTATCTGCCAAGATTGAACAGTTTTGACAGATTTCTTTCTCTAATCTACAACAAAAAATTGAAACATGGCATGACCCAGCTTAGACTGTTGGATCATCCATTCAGAAGTAAGACAGCATGAATCAACTGTAAATATGTGTCTTCCACAAGAATATGAGATCTTTGCATCACCAAAGTAGATCATATTGGCACTTCCCCTGCCAATCATGAAAAATGAAACCTATTGGTATAGCTAGCTAACAGTCTCAAAGGAGTGCCAAGTGCTACAAATCACAATATATATAAGAGTCCAACAATAGTACTCATCGCAATATTTGAGGGCACTAACTAAGGAGGATCAATCGTTCCCTTAGCCGTTGATCAAATATTGATCAACGACCTTAACTGCAGTTAAGAAAAAGGTTGCAAATAATTTTGCAAAAAATGTACATGTGGTTGCAGTTCACATGACCGCAAGTTCTACTTGAATTAGTGTTAAAAGGTTAAATTGGCTTTAAGCACTAAAACCTTTATTAAGCGTCTTTTTCTTAAAATATGAATTAAGCATGTGGGTTGTCTTGGAAAGATGGTAAATGGTTTCTAGCACGGGAAAAAGGCTAGAAGTAGTATTTTACCAAAAGCATGTGATTAGCCTTAGCAGGCAACACGTAGTAGGGAAAAACTGTTTTCTCATGCGCCCTCGATTTTATATCGGTCGTGTAGAAATCTACGCGAGCGATGTCCACTGGATTGAGCGGGGTCACATCAATGGTGGAGGTCATCCAAGCTAGTTGGCCAGTGGACGACACGACAACCATTGGATGGACAGGATAGATCAATTGTTGAGAGTTAACCCGATCACAAGCTCTATGGAGGATTATCCCTAATCATCGAGATTATATAGCACATATGTGTGCCCAACAGTTACAGTAATGCTAATGGCTACCTCCGATGGTTAGCCTGCCGAAGTGGCTAAAGTTTAGCGGATATCCTAAGTTAGTTGGAGATAAGTGTAGTCACCAAAAATGGTGGAGTATCCCTAGAGGGTAAAGCATAAATACACTCCAGGAGAAGTTTTCAAACAGAAAAGGCAGAAAACAGAGAGAGTCCGGAGAAGAGATAGAGAAGCTCTGAAGACCAGTGAGAGTAAAATAAGAGGCTCGGTAGGCTAATTGGAGCATTTTGAAGCCAATGGAATAATCCAGAGAAGCTGAAGAAGTCATCTTCATGGAGAATTTCATCCAAGAAGATTGATTTTGAGCTCAGAAGCCACCTGAGGTTGGAGGAAGTTGTAGGAGCTATGAGTACTCATTCTCAGTGATCCAATAGTCAATTCTGACTGTAAAGGACCTTTTGAATCGATTGTAAGGATTTGTAGAAGCATATGAAGACTTCTAAAGGGAAAGATGCTACAGAGAAGTTTCAGATAGAAAATGATCAAATGATTAGTCTATTTTTGGTGTCTAGTATGTACTGGAGACAGAAGAAGAAGTTCCAGAGATAGTTGAAGAATTATGAGGGAGTTAGTGCCATCAAGAAGGTCAAGACAACTCAGAGCAGTGATTGAAGGAATCAAGTCCAAGGAAGCTTATATCTATTTGCAGAGTGAGGACAGCCAGGGATGTAGATGGTATTCTAAGCCCATTGGTTCAGTTCAGTAACGCTTGGAGTAAAGTGTGGAACTTGTAAAAAAAGCTTTACCATAATCCAAAAGTGTCAAGTGAAGTTGACAAGAGCTCAAGCATATGTAGCCCATGATATTAGAGTGAACTCCTAGATCAAATTTGTTGTTATGTGTGTGTTGCTTATTTTCTACATTATATTATTGTTATATGTGTTTTATATAAGCATAAACACTTAAAACACTAAAATAGTGAAAAACAAACGAAGACATACACCTGTTTCATGTACTTAGTTCCACGATTGTAAACATAAGCTAGATCATATATTTGTTAAGCTTTGGAGTGGGAGGTTCTTGTAAGTATAACAAGATGTTAAAACCTCATTTCAAATTAGGTGGTATTAGAGTTAGATGCTTGATTGATAGAGCATGATTGCTTGATTGACAGAGCATAGTTGCTTGAATGGAAGAGCAATAGGATGCTTGATTGACAGAGCATAGTTTCCTGATAGATAGAGTAATAGATTTCTTGTTTGACTTGATAGGTGTTTAAATAGTACAAAGGATTTGACTATTTGGTTGTTTGTAAACTGACTATTTCTTGAGTTTGCAAAGGTGAAGGGAAAGTTACAGATAGCTAAGTCCAGGAGAGGACAAGAAGGAAGAAGGGTTGAAGGCATTCTCCTTACCCCAAGGACCTCAAGGAAATCCTTGAAACACAAGAAGGTTTGTTTATAAAAGGTTTCTTGAATAAGCTCTTTGTGAATTTTGTCGAAGTTCTTTTGTTCATTTCTATAATGACAACTTCTACAATTGAGTTCTCAAAATATTCCTCCTTCAGAAGATTCTTTGATGAATACATGAAGCAAGACTTGTTCATCATTATGGATATGGTGAGAGAAATGTATGAGGATGAAAGAAATAGCACGAAACTTTTAGAGAAATTGAATTCCATGAAGGAAGAGAAGCAGTTGCTTTCTGACAAATTGCAGGAAATGGAGAGCCAACTTCATATTGGAAATATGAACCTAGAAAGGATGCATGAGATGGAGACACGACTCCCTGTTTCCAAAGAAGCCTTAGTCAAGTATCAACTTCAATAAAGGGTAAAAAGTTATAGTTTTTCTTCAATTTCCTCTAAGAATGTCTATGTCGGTTCTTTTGAAAAACATACAAGAGGTATAGGGTCCAAGTTGATGTCCAAAATGGGCTATGAAGGAAAAGGATTGTGCAAACATGCACAAGGAATTGTTGAGCCAATAATGTTTGAGGAAAGGCCTAAGTATTTGGGTCTTGGCTATGGGCAATCTTATGGAGAAAGTTCCAAAGAAGCCATGAAGTCAAGTGAAATAGTTCCCAGAAGGAGTTTCATTTCAGGTTGTCTACCTCAAGTTTGTAAAGATTGTATTCATGGGGAATGCAATAATTTGAAACCTACTCTACAAGGGGAAGGTGTTCATAAGCATGAAATTCAACAAGAGAGTTGTGAAAGCTCTGAAAGAATTGAAGAGATTGATGGTGTTCCAAAGGGAGCCACTTCTTCATTCGATTCACATCCTCATGAAGGTAACAAAGGTGAAAGAGAAAGGTATAAATCTGATTTCAATCATATTTCCTTTGATCATGTAAAGCATGGTAAATTTCCACATAAGCATTGGGAGAAAATTGCATGTTCCTTTTGTGGTTTGGATAACCATAGTGTTTCTAGATGTTGGAAGAGAATGGCCACATGCAGGAAACTTTTGAAGAAAAGGAGGCAAAAATCCAAAGGTCCATTGGACAAGGCAAATCATGCTATCAAGAAGATACAAATGTCTTGCACTTACTTCCATAAGCAAGGACATATTTCTGCAAAGTGTTGGACTCTGAATCCAACAATGCTTCCACAAGATCTGAAGAAGGTGGAAAGAGAAAATGGCAAGAATGGAAAGGAAGTTTCCATAATTGATGCCCTGCAGGATGATTCACATGCTGATGTCAATGTGTAGACAAGCAAGCACCTTTGATATGGATTGGTAAGAAATGGTTAGAGTTCTTATCCAATTAAGGTTGCATGTCTTTTGATTTGATGCATTTCTTTGCTAATGGAATGCAAGTTGCAGGGTTTTACCAAAAAGGTGAATGGAAAAAGTTGAGTATGAGACTCACTTTATTGTAGAAAAATTATATTCATTTCAGCTTTGTAAGTACATGTACATATGATTGAGGATCTTGCACTATTGGTTTTTCTTAAGAGAAAGTTGAAGAATGGAATCCATACATGAGAATAGTATGTATGAACATAGGGATGTTGATGATTTCCTTGAATTTGAACATGTATGTGCAATTGACTTGATGGTTGATTGTTTTGTTTAAAACATGCATGTAATGTCATATTGACTGGGAAAAAGTTGATTTTGTCTCCATGATTGAAAAAGGAGATAATAATGAAGTGTTTCACAAGAGGTTGAATTCTTTGTACTTTGAAAAAGAATCATTAAGTTCTTTTTTTACATGCTTGACTTGAAGAATTAGTTGTTTGAAAAGGCATGTTTTGTCCTCCTGTTATTTAGTTGATCATTTGTATACAAGATATAAAGACATGATGATGATTCACATGATGTGAAATTTGTTTCTTTTGATGAAGCAAGAGTTTATGCCATCAAGTTGTTTTGTTGTATTATGTTGTTTTTGACAAGATGTCAGAAGAATGTTTGCTTGAGCCACCTTGGATCAATAATCAAGGAAGCGATGTTCATCTACTTTTAGTAAGCTTCTTAACATAACTTTTGAAGCAAAACCATTCTTAATAGGAGGAGAAGTGCATTTAGGAAGGAAAGTGTTGACTACCTTCGAGTTTTGGTTTAGAGGCACCAGCCATACAAGGCAAGTGTATGGAGGCTGAAAGAAGAGGGTGTTGTACTCTCATCTACTGTACAGATCAATATATCATTATTTTGGGGTCCAAAAGATTCTCAATGGGGAGGAGTGATCAGATATTGATGAAGGACCTTAACCGTATTTAAGAACAAGGTTGCAAACAATGTACATGTGGTTGCAGTTCACATGCCCACTAGTTCTACGTCAATTAGCATTAAAAGGTTAATATTGGCTTTAAGCACTAAAACCTTTATTAAGCACCTTCTTCTTAAAATATGAATTAAGCACGTGGGTGGTCTTGGAAAGATGGTAAATGGTTTCTCACACAAGCGAAAGGCTAGAAGCATTATTGTACCAAAAGCATGCGATTAGCCTCAGTAGGAAACACGTGACAGGGAAAAAGTTCTTTTCTCATGTGCCCTTGATTTGATATCTGTCGTGCAGAAATCTGCAGGAGATTGTGCGATGTCTGTTGGATTGAGTGGGTTCACATCAATGGTGGAGACTGTCCAGGCTAGTTGACCAATGGATGACGTGATAGTCATTGGATAGATGGGATAGATTGACGGTTGAGAGTTAACCCGATCGCAAGCTATATGGAGGATTATCCGTAACCACCAGGATTATACCGCACATATGTGTACCCAATAGTTATGGTAATGCTAACGGCTACCTTTGATGGTCAGCTTGGAAGAGTGGCTAAAGCTTAGCAGATAGGCTAAGTTTAGTTAGAGATAAGTGTAGTCACCAAAATTGGTGGACTATCCCTAGAGGATAAAGTATAAATACACTCTAGGAGCCGTTTTCAAACAGAAAAGGTAGAAAATAGAGAGAGTCTAGAGAAGAGATAGAGAACCTCAGAAGACCAGCGAGAGTGAAACAAGAGGCTCACTAGGATAATTGGAGCCTTCTGAAGCCAATGGAATAACACAGAGAAGCTTAATAAGTCATATTCATAGAGAATTTAATCTAGGAAGATTGATTTGGAACTCATGAGACACTAGAGGTTGGAGGTAGTTGTAGGAGCTACCAGTACTCACTATCAGTGATCCAATACTCAATTCTAACTATAAAGGACCTTCTAAATCCATTGCAGGAATTTACAGAAGCATCTGAAGATTTCTAAAGGCAAAGATGCTACAAAGAAGTTTCAGACATCAAATGATCAAATGATCAGTCTATTATTGGTGTCTGGTATGTGTTGGAGATAGAAGAAGAAGTTCCAGAGATAGTTGAAGAATTCTAAGGGAGTTAGTGCCATCAAGAAGCTGAAGACAACTCAGAGCACTGACTGAAGGAATCAAATCCAAGGAAGCTTAGATCGGTTTCGAGAGTGAGGACAGCCAGGGATATAGATGGTATTCTAAGCCCATTGGTTGAGTTCAGTAATGTTTGGAGTAAAGTGTGGAACTTGTAAAAGAAGCTTTACCATAATCCCAAAGAGCCAAGTCAAGTTGACAAGAGCTCAAGGAGATGTAGCCCATGATATTAGGGTGAAATCCTAGATTAAATTTTATGTTATGTGTGAGTTTCTTATTTGCTACATTATATTACTGTTATATGTGTTTTATATAAGTAGAAACACTTAAAGCACTAAAGCAGTTAAAAACAAACAAAGATATACACTTGTTTCGAGTACTTAATTTCACAATTGTCAACCTAATCTAGATGATATATTTGTTAAGCTTTGGAGATGGAGGTTCTTCTAAGTGATGCAAGATGTTAAACCCTCATTTTAGAGTAGCCATTGTACCCAACTACCCTATTATATGCGCAAGTAGTCTCCTTGAGTGTTGTTCTCGAACTACTGTAGCAGCAAGATAGAAGATGGTTTATCTAAGGTGAGGTTTCAGGTGAGCCTACGGGGCTTCCAATATACACAGAGGGTATGTGGAAGGTAGTCCATGCACGGTTCTGTCTAACGTGCTACTGCTGCGATGAGAAATAATGCCCCCCGCATAAATGGAAGGAACCAAAATTCTTTCAAATTGATGTTACTAATCACAGCTCATCTGAGGAAGCCCAACCCCTTAAGGGACTAGAGGACAAAGTTTACAAAACACTGCAGTACAATGAACTCCTAGCTACACTAGAGGAACTGGTTATCTTGCTACATGCTTTGGCGGGCATTTCTGCGCCCTAACTCTCAAAATCAGAGGCTTTATTAAACATCGCCCTGTAGTAGTATCGATTGATAGTGGAAACACTCATAACCTTATCCATCAACGAGTCACCGAAGTCGTTCATTATTTTGTTAGGGAAGTCTCTAATTTCTAGGTCTAGATTATTGATGGGGGGGCAATGAAATGTGAAGGCCGCTGGGAAAATATCAAACTTCAGATGGGAGACTACCACCTCAAGACGCACATGTTTTCAATTAACATGGGTGGTTGTGACCTTGTCTTGGGGGCTGAATGGCTTTGCACACTAGGCCCAACCACCATGGATTTCTTAGAGTTATATGTGAGCTTTAAGTAGAATGAACACATGCATACCCTCCGTGGACTTGAGGGAGGTGCTCCATCTATCATCAACTCACATCACATGGAAAAGTTGTTGAAAAGGGGCCATCATGTAGTTATCGCCCAATTTAATGCCATCCAGGCCATCAAGCCCACTAGTCTTCATATTCATCCTGACATGCAATGGGTCTTGAATCGACACTAGCAAGTATTTGACAAACCTAAAGGGCTTCCACCTTCTAGAGGGGAACATGATCATAGCAACACTTTGGTCCCAAGTGCACAAACACCAAATGTGTGGCCATATCGATATCCTTTCGCCCAAAATAATGAAATTGAAAAAATCATCAAGGAACTCCTTGAAGTCAGTGTCATTCATCCTAGCATCGATCCTTATTCATCAACAATAGTCATGGTTCTCAAGAAATATGGGGAGTGGCACATGTGTCCAGAATTCAGGGCCCTCAACAAGCTCACAGTCAAAGACAAACTCCCTGTCCCAGTTGTTGATGATCTGTTGGATGAACTACATGGTGCTCAATTCATTACTAAGATATATTTTCGCTCAGGGTATCACCAAATATGCATGAAAGAGGTAGACATTCCCAAGACTGATTTCCGAACTCATGAAGACCATTATGAATTCTTAGTGATGACATTTGGTCTTTGTAATGCCCCATCCACTTTTCAAAGCCTCATGAATCACCTTCTGAAACCATATCTTTGAAAATTTGTCCTCGTTTTCTTTGACGACATTCTCATCTATAGCCTCACCTAGGAAAAACATCTTCAGGATGTAGACCTACTCTTACAACTACTCTGGAATCATAAATTATTTCTCAAATTGTCCAAGTGCTCATTTGGCATGGAAGAAGTCAAGTATTTGGGACACATTGTGGGTCATGAAGGTGTACGGGTGGATCCCAAAAGGATACAGGCAATGTAAGATTGGCCCCAATATAAAACCTTGACGAGTTTAAGGGGATTCTTGGGTCTCACTAGCTACTATCACAAATTTGTCTACAATTATGGTCACATTACTAGACCCCTCACTAACCTTCTCAAGAAAAATTCACTCCTCCAGAATGATGCAGCACAACAACTGTTTATGGCTCTCAAACAGGCCATGTGTTTGACTCACGTATTAGCACTACCAGACTTCACCAAATATTTTGTTATTGAATGTGATGCTTCAAGTACCGATATTGGTGTTGTCTTAATGTAGGAAGGTCTACCCTTGGCTTTCACCAGCCAACAACTGAGTGGGAAACAACTGGGACAATCTACCGATGAGAAGGAGATGATGCCCATCTTACATGTAGTAGATACTTGGCGACCATACATATTGGGGTGTTGTTTCCACATTCGCACAGACCATCGAAACCTCAAATATTTTTTGGAGCAACGTCTATCCTTGCCCCAACAAAATAAATGGCTTGCCAAAATGCTACGATATGATTATGCGATAAATTACAAGAAAGGGTGTGACAATGTAGTAGCGGATGCTTTATCATGCCAATTTGAGGATGAAATCACCCTACTATCAATATTTCTTCCCATACCATATTCGATTGAAGAAGCCTGCAAGGAATGGCTTTCACATCCCTCTCTCTCTCGCAACTCATTAGTAACTTGAGAGCAGAACCTAATTCCTCATTTGGCTACTCTTGGAAGGATGAGATTCTTCCCTACAAGGATAGAGTAGTTATATCGCCTACATCTACCCTAAAAACATGCATTTTGGCATAGTTGCACTCATCTCCCACTATAGGCCATGCAGGCTTTTAGAAGACTCATGGTCGCACTCCTTGTTCTTTATTTTGGACAGGAATGAAAACTAACATTCTTAATTTTGTAGCTAGATGTGATGTGTGTCAATGCCACAAAGGAGAAATTTTCAAGTCACCAACCACCTTACAACCATTGCCCATCCCTGCCTCAATCTGGACGGATGTTCCTATCGATTTCATTACTGGTCTTCCGAGGTCAGGCAACAAGTCAGTCATCATGATGGTTATGGACAAACAATCTAAGTATGCTCATTTTTGTGCTCTACCACACCCATTTACCCCCACTTTGGTGGCTCAAGCTTTCATGGACTAGATCTTCAAATTGCATGGCAAGCCGACTTCCATTGTGTCTGATCATGACCCAACTTTCACCAGTAACTTTTGGCAAGAACTTTTCAAGATACAAGGCGCCCAACTCCAACTAAGTACTTCCTATCATCCTCAAATTAATAGTCAAACTGAAGTAGTCAACAAATGTTTGGAGACATACCTAAGGTGCTTCACTTCAAAAAAGCAACATCAATGGGTACAGTGGCTAACTGTACCTGAATGGTGGTATAATACTAACTATCATGTCACCACCAAGATGACTTCATATTAAGCAGTGTATGGTCAACTCCCACCTTCACCTACTTCTGATATCCCTAGATGCTCTAAGCTGTGAGCAATGGACCAACTCCTATAGAACCGTGCAACCATGCTAGCCCATCTCAAAGATAATCTCCATCAAGCTCAGAATCACATGAAGCAATAGGAAGACCAACATCGTTTAGAGGGCACATTTCAAGAAGGGGATTAGGTACTCGTGAGGCTGCAACCATATAATCAAACATCACTCAAAGATAAGGGCTATAAAAAATTAGCTCCAAAATTCTATGAACCTTATCAAATACTTCAATGCATTGGAGTAGTAGCCTACAAGCTAGTCTTGCCACCAACTCCAAATATCCATCTAGTCTTCCATGTATTATGCCTCAAGAAAGTGGTGAGGAACAATTGTAGAACTCAAACCAGTCTACCTGAATTAGATGAAGAAGGTTCCCTCTAGCATCGACCTGAATAGGTCCTCGATACGCGAGAATGACATCTGCACAGCTGCACAATCAAGGAAGTCCTCATCAAATGAAAAGACACCTCTCTAGAAGATGCAACCTAGGAACCAGCTACTATTCTTTAGCAGTTTCCGTAGCTTCAGCCTTGAGGACAAGGCTGTTTTTTTATGGGGGAGGGCATGCGAGTGTCCAACCCTCAACCCTTTATTTACGTAATAGGGTCAAGACATAGTTATAGTTAGTTAAAGAGTTAATAAATCCTATATTAATAATTGTAAGTGGTTGACCCACATTTAAGAAAGGGACCACATTTAGTTGCAAACGGACCATGGTATCAAATAGATGGTATTGAGAGAACCATGGTACTGTCCCATGGTATCATATGTATGAATCCTATATAAAGGATAGAGACTCCCCATTGAAGAATGTCATGTCTTATTTTGTAATTGAGCTCTGCTCTGCTAGAGGTTTCCCCCTCAAAGAGGTAGGTGAACATTGCTTTCATATTTGAATAATACAATATTTATTGTTTTCTCATTTTTTTCTGTGTTCTGGGTTGTATTTCTTCACATATTTGTTATTTTAGAATTTTCTCGTAAGTCAAGAGCATAACAGAAGCTGTAGTAGAAGTATAAGGCTAGACATGATCAACACAGAACAAAGAAGTCATTCAAATTGAGAGACATAGTATGCCTACATTTGAACTAAGAGAGGTTATAGGGGCTTGGTAAGAAAATAAATGCTCTAAGGTATGGTCCCTTTCAGATAATGGAAAATTTGGGTGATAACACCTACGACTTAGTTTACCACCATATATGCGCATTTACTGAGTTGTGAATGAAGTTAATTTGAAACTATATGATCCTTCCGTTCTAGATTAGGAAGAGGAAAAAGTCCTACCTTCTGTGGAGGATTTAGCACCAGATGCTTAGGAAGAGTTAGAAGAAGATATTGTTTTGCAGAAGAGGTACAAAACTACAAGATAGGGGTAGCATGACCTTTGGCATATTGGGTTGAAGGGATAATTTCCAGGAAAAACTAAATGGTACACCAGAGAGAAAGTGGAGGAAAACTTTCCTCACCTCATTCAATAAAATATTTTTGGGACTAAAAGCCTCCCAAAATGAGGAGGTGTGATCCAAACTCAATCATTATATTGTTTTTCATCAATATCAATGCATTTGGAGTGGAGAAAGTGGAGGAATCAACTCACAATACCGTTTTTACCAGCGAGTCCCAGTTTGGCAAAACAAGGTCTGAAACCTTCCGGGAGCATTTTGAGGTATTAAACAAATTGATTTAATTAATTAGGTCCTTGATTTATAATAACAAACAAATTGGTGGTTTTTCCCCTTTGGGTTTACACATAAAAATACCTATGTCAATATGTATATATTTCTCATGTGATGGATTGTATGTACATGTCAATGCCTTATCTTGTTGATAATTTATATTGTCTATGAAAGCTCTCACAAGTAAGTGACCCTAGTTGAAAGAATTAAAGACTTTTACTTAAAATCCGAAAGAACTTCACTATTACTTATTCACCCTCCTCCTAGTAATTCCTTATTCCAACAATATCTCGACTCTCGGGTGGATGAAGTGTCACTATTATAAATGGGCATTATAATTGTTATGATAAATTGTCATAATTACTATCATGTCTATAATAACAATAATAATAATAATATTACTACATTATTATTTTATTTTTATGTTTATTATAATCCCTTTATTAATAATATCAACATTTATTATATTATCGATAAAAAGAATAATATTATCATATTATTATAATATAATAATAATTATTATAAATTTCCATTTTAATTATTATAATTATTCTAGTATTTGTTAGATATTTATAATGATAATAATATTTTATAATATAATTATTAATTTTGTTATAATATAAATATTATTATAATATTATATAGTAAAATTATTATGTATAATTCTAATTATTAGTAATAGTTATAATTATAATTATAATTCTATAATTATTATAATAAAATATAATTATTTTTATAATATAATATAATTATTATAATTATATTATTTTAAAAATATTATTTTATATGTAATAATTTTTTTTAACGTATTATGGTCATTGTTATATATTTATCGATATGAATTTTAATATTAATATTAAATCTATATCATTATGGTTGGCATATTTCAACCATATTTACTTGTGTGGTTGTACATGTTATTCTTAATATATATTTATGTATTTATATCAATCATATTTATAAATGTGCTTGTAATAATTAATTTTTTAGAAAATAGATTATATTTTTTGAAATTATAGATTATAACACTATATAAAAATTTTAACCCAATAAATTAATTAAAATTATTCAATATTTTAATTTATATATTAAAAACGCTATCTGGAAAACATCTATTCCATTATTCGTGGAGGGAAAAAAAGAGAGGAGATAATAGGAGATCAGGCACTATCTACAAATATCACGAATTGATTAAAATATCAGAGATAAAACACTAATAGCAAATATTGCGTCTAAAGTTTCAATCCATATCTATTGCAATGGATTCCTCATTACACATGGTTCTCTAGCTACCTTAGTGTTGTATCCACTACAACACAACCCAATGTTTTGGGCATATTCAAAATTTTGGGTACCCTAGCACTCACCCTAGGCTGCTAGCGTTTTCAATAAGAACTTCAACCAGTTACTCTCCCCACAACCCTTCCTATGAAACCCTTTTTGATGCCGCCACTTACATAATGCATACTGCGTTGATGATGTTTTTTTTTGTGGCCAGATTCTTTGATAAGGTATTAGAGTCCTCACGTGCCCCCCAAGCCCCATGCACCCCGTTCCAGTTTCCAAGAACCTTTCAATAAAATTGAAGGCACATCACCAGAATATAGGCAAATGTGAGCAACGCGTAGTGGAAAGAAAATAGGCTAGCTCCAAGACTAATCATTCACATCGTTGCGACATATGGGCAACAAACACACTAGGATTTCGAATAACCCTCCACCTTTTTCTCTCTATCTCTTTAATCATAATTTAAATTTCACCCACCATTGTATCAGTGAGTATGCTGGGATTGATGTGAGCATGTAATAAGCATTTTTGGTCTGAGAAAGAAGTGGGGAAGCTCAAGAGTTAGGAGGGTAGCCGAAAGGGCATGGGGGGATGTCAAGAGTCACAGTAGGTGAACAATCACCTGACCCCTATAAATGTACCCTCATACCTCATATTGAGCAAACTTTAGCACTGGAGTTAAGGCCAACATAGATAGTCGATTGATGCTTGAGTGCTAGGGCCACTCCACTCTTGGTAGCTAAGAGAGTGGGTTTGCAATAGGGCTAGGGTTTTGACATCGGGTAATGGTATGAATAGCCCATATTCCACTATTGGGTATTCACCAATTGCATGATATGTATTTGAATTTGCAAAATATTAATAAGATGTTTTCTTTTATCTATGGCACTAATTCTCATGCTCACTCATGGTGGTTGTATTAGTTGTCTAGTACCTCACCATATTTGTGTGTGTGCCTTCATATACTTAAGATGTTATGTTCTGATACATAGTGGTTGCATGTTTGTTTCACTTTTGAATCTGTGTTTACTTGTTCCTTGCCATGTCGATGAGCTATTTTGAACTACTTCATAATTGACCTTCAGCGTGTTCCTGTTTGTTATGTCCAATGGGGATTTAGCTCACTAATCTCCCTCATCGTTTATCTCTTCTTATCATTGTTGTGACTTGTCTAAACCTCTTTTTGCATTTGTCAATCCTGGGCTGATTTTGTTTCGCTACCTGGGAACTTCATTCTCGCCCAACTTTGGCACCTTCGCATTTGATAACCAAGAGCATAAAACATTCATGGTGGCATCCGAGCCCACATACTAGAAGTGGCTCCTATGCCAAATGGTGTGAGGTCTAATTGCGACTTTACACTAGGGAGACCTTAGTTGTTGGTTGTACATTTTTGCCCGTCAACAAATTAGCACTAGAAGGAGGGCTAGATGACAAGATGAGCCCTTGGAGCCTGCAGTTTAGTCTCATATATGTTAATGGCTCCATCCAGAATCTTGCTTCCTAGGTGTCTATCTGGTTTGTTTATTTTTCGGTTTCCATCCCCCAAGAGCAACTCCATCACTTGTCTCAGTTAAAGTTTGATGGTGAGGATGGAACACCTTTGATCGAGCAAATTATTTATTTCCTCAAGTTTGTGAATCATTTGAGATCGATGATGAAGAGTTTTCTTGTGTGTTTTTCTCCCTCACCCTTAATGGTGCGCCAAGCAATGGTGCCACATGTTGCCAATGGCATCTGTTCATTCGTTCGAGCAACTCATTGGTAATCTCCTACAAGAATTTGACAAGTACGATTTTCAAGATGTGTTGAAGATGATAAATGACCTTAGGATGAAACCTTAGAAATCTTTAGAGGATTGTTCTTTCAAATATATGCATCTTTGCTTTGAATTTTCTAAAAGTGATGTCAATTGGGTGTATTTGAATATAAATTTTCAACGATTGGTTCTCATTTCTTTACAATATTTTCAATTAGAAACCAGTCCTATTTTGCATGACTATCATCATAATTTGCAGATTACAAAGTGTCCAGATTCTTCCTGTAATTTTGTTTCTCCTATCTCTTTGAATTTGGAACAACCTCAAACCATCGAGGAAGAGATTACTATTTTTGGGATTTCTTATCCTATTTTTTACTTGTTACATAATAATATTTTGGCTGTAAATGGTGCAAATGATGAACAGTTCTTTCTGGGAAATAGATCTGATGGTCTCACATCTAAATCCCTCATACATTCTTTTGGCCTTGAATTTGAAAATCACATAACATCTCTTCTGATCGAGTCCATTCAACATACGTCACACTATATCTCGAGACCTCATTCACCTATGCATGATGGCTTTGGTCTTGTCTCAAGTATCGTTGACTGTCTTATTAAATCCATGGAATACATCAAGCTTGTAAATCCATCTTTCTCTTTGGAGAACATAAATGGGCAGGTTGTGAGTGTGAGTCCGATCGATTCTCCTTCATCTAATCCTATGCATCAGCTCTACCCAAATTTAGTCCATGGGTCTACTGCACTGGTGATTCATTCAGATCATTCATATCTTTATCTTGCTCACATTGATTGTAATCATGTGCATTGGGGGTGAGGTTTCATAGTCAAGGGATGCAGAGTCTGAATCCCTTATGCATGATATTTGCTACCCGCAGTCCTTAATAGGTGAAGAAGAGGGCCCTAAATCTCATCTAGCTCAAGTTGATTCCCTCATTAATCCCTCTTGACCCCCAAGACAAGAGGAGACTTATGTATTAGATACCAAACTTGATGAAACTAGTGGTTTTAGCGATTCTCATTTTACCAGAAATATATTCGCTCATGCCTCTGGTCATTATCCTACATATTTGTCTGTTGATCCTACGAAGCCACTAGAATTTTCTGACCCACCTTTTGAATGTTTAGAGACTCATCAGGAATTTGAGGCACTTCAGCTTCTACTGATGGTTATGTCAGGTTGTCACACTCCTAATGATACTCTTGAACCAAGTCAAATTAGGGTTTCTGAAATTAGGGTTTCTACACATCACGCTCCTCATAGAATTATCTAGCCGGATGTAATCTCATCTTTCCATCACATTTCAACTGATGTGCATCAACCTATATATCCTAATTTATTTGATGAAGGGAGTGCTCTGGCCATTGCCTTAAATCTTTTCGATTGTCTCCCAGCCAATACAGTCTTTCAACATACACAATCAAATGATACCTTACAATATCCTATATGGGAAGGTACCAATCACTTGATCTACCCTTTTACTGACACTCTTGCGGTTGATTCAATTCATTCTCAGGGATCTAAAGAGTCTCATTTGTTGAGCTGCCAATCTATCAATATTTAGACAATGGATCCAATCTACAATATTTTCACTCATAGTTGTCTAGTCACAACCTATGATAACCATATACATCCATCTAAAAATATTGTGAAGCTACTAATATTTGATGGCACATAATTTGAGGTTCATAGGTTGGCCAAGTTTATGAGGCACTTCAGCTTATGCTGATGGTTATGTAAGGTCCTCACGTCCTTGACGAAGTCTATGAACAATTTCAAACTAGGGTTTCTAAAATTAGGGTTTCTTTGTTTGAATCCTCAGGGATCTCAGTTACACCATATAGAGGCCCCTCTTTTAAGGGTTATCAACTCAACAATCCTCTACACCATGATAGGGTTGTTGATCGAATTAGTCTAGAAGATTCCTTTCCTAGCCACAACATCTTTCCTTACTTGCATTGGATTTAGGGTTAAACATAAATGGATGTATGTTATGGATGGATGACTATAAATTTGATGCTGGTGTTTCGGTTTACCAAGATTGGGTTGCAGTTTTCCTTGAAAGGTTTTCTCTGACATGTTTCCCTATAAGTGGATGAGATTTTATTTTTGTTGTGCACATGTTACAGGTAAGATATTTTTTTTTTTCACCACTCTTGTCGCAAGTTCTGATTGTTGTCATTTTTGTTTTGGCAAGTTCAGAACTGTTGTGGTGGTTACATTGAAAGTTTGATTTCACGTAACCCAACCTATGCTTTGGTTAAATTAGGATTTAGGGTTTATACTAGTTAGGTTTTAATTTCCATTATTAGTTGGCTTATTAGAATTTTCTTTATGATTAATTTACCATGCTTCATTTTCTTTAATATAGTTAGTTAGTTCCCTACTTGTTTCCTTTTGCACTCATGTCCTTGTATTTGTTTTTTGTTGAGTGGCATTAATGAAATATCTACATATGCATTGCATTGGTTCTTTAATTGCAATTAGTTGATCTCTTATGCACATAGCATTACATTGCATCATTAACCATGTCTACTGCATTGAATTATACACTTTCCTTCTCACCTATCACACACTTATCTCTCACCTATCCTGGAAATTTCACCTACGTTGTATACCACCACATCAGCCTTCATGAACTTGAATATTTCAAACTTGTGGTGTTGTGTATAGCTTTCTAGCACCTTTTCTCTTGCTTCAGCCTCAAAATTCATTCCTTCGACCTGTTCCCACTTTTTTGAAATCCCTAGGATAGTTTCCTAGTCACCTTAACGCTAGAGCTAAAAGCCTAGTCCTAATGATGGTGTGAACTTGTGATGGTTACACCGTTGAGTAGCCTCTTGGAACCAGTCATCAAAGTTTCATCTTAGATATCTCTCCTACAAGTCTAATTTATTAACAAGGAAGATAAGAAAAAATTGATCATGGGGAACCCTAATCTATTTGAATGACCTATACCCATAACTTGAACCTATTGCCCAGCGTCGTCTCAATTGTTTCAATGACTTGTGCTCTTTTTCACCTGCTGACTAGAAATGAGATGTGGAAGCTTGGCATGATGGAAAACCTTAATCAAGATATCTCTCAGTTTCTGTAAAACAAGAAACAACTTCTCTTCCTCATAAAATAAGTCGAGATCCCTCATCTGCCTTGGCACAATCAATACCCAGAAATAAGTGTAGATGCACACATAAAAGAAAATGAAACCAAATAAATGGTAAACGATCGAGAAATGCTTCCTGCATAGAGTGGTAATGCAATGACTCTATTGGGGTATTGACCAGCCTCGCTGGTAGCGGAGCAACATCTGTGATTTCTTGAAGTGACTCCATCGGGGTACTGTCCAAACCCACTAGCAGTGGAACAACACTAGAAACTTACTTTTAAAATTCTAAATACAATAAGCCCTCTACCCTATTCTTTGCATCATCATCAACTATCGGCATGTGTGAACTATCAATTGAATTTTTATTGACTGGCGAGACCTAGCTGAGGCACGAGGGAAGGAAAATGTGCAAAGGTTGTGGCAATGGAAGAGGTGCCCATAGCATCTATTCAATATTCCTTTGCATCATTATTTGTACTCGGACTACTACAGGGATGTTGACAGAGATAGTAGATTCTACCGGTGGTTTGCCAATTGTTGTAGCCGCTACAACACCACCCAAATTTTTGGGCATATTCAAAGTTTTGGGTAGCCAACCACTCACCCCACCATTCTAGGGTTTTCGATAAGACCTTCAATCAGTTACTCTCCCCACAACCCTTCCTATGAAATGTTTTTTGACGCCCCCACTTACATAATTCATACCACATTGATGAAGTTGTTTTTGAGGGTAGATTCTTTGATAAGGCATTAGAGTCCTCATGTGTTGCCCAAGCCCCATCTTTCCCTACTGGGATTGACGAGCATGGTTTCCTCTAAATTACGTTAAGGTTTAGGTAGGTGTTATTTTCCCACAAACTTGGTAAACCCTAAATGAGCTTGTAATGCCTCATCCTCAAAAATGATTTTCACTAAGCACATGTAAGATTTGGTTCCAAGTAATTTAGATCTGCAAAATCATGACCCGAACAAATGTTTTGAATATGATGATTCTGAAGGGTTTTAGGGACACCCAATGTGCTTACAATTTTAACATGCATGCATTATTGGACATCTAAGGTTTAAATATTTGACTCACAAAATCTTTGCCTTATTTAGTGTAAGCGGTTTATTTTTATTATTTACTAATGTGTTACTAATGTGTAGGGTTTCTGGAGTAATGATATCATACTTAACCCTACACATATACAACAATGCACATGCTTTGGAAAAGAAGGATTCCTAGGAGGCAAAGAATGAAGCCTGTGAGGTTAGCATATATGGCATACAGTTATGGAAAGCCCATGCGATGATAGTGTCCACATAATTCATGCCATTATCATTCCACCTAAAGTGCCAGTGAATCCTTGATAATCACATTTTTCATGAGACAAGTCTCAACGCAAATTTCACTTTTGATTCTTTGTCCCAACAACTGCTTCTCTAGCCAAAGCATCCTTTTTATAACGTGCTCATTTGCTTAACCTAGTGTAGCCTTCAATCATCCATGAAGAC
This sequence comes from Pinus tabuliformis, assembly GCA_031772625.1. NCBI lineage: Eukaryota > Viridiplantae > Streptophyta > Pinopsida > Pinales > Pinaceae > Pinus > Pinus tabuliformis. The sequence continues at coordinate 1,704,947,924 of CM062816.1, read as the reverse complement.
ATGTTCCAAGCCATAATAAAAGGAACAAAATGTACTACCAAAAAGCAGATGTTATACATTAAAGGTGTTTGTAAGGGGATCTATTTCCAAAACACACCGCAAGGCACCATAGCAGAGGCCCATACGCCCATATGTGCAAAATTTCTCCACATAGTTCCCAAGTGCCAATAACGCACATGGAAGGTAGTGATGAGTTCGTAGTCCAAGTAGGTAAGGGATCATTTCGACGCTGTCTGCATGCTCTAGGAATTGTGTTTGAATGTGCTGCTTTAAGATGGTATAAAGGCTCACATTTCAAAGGCAAAGGCTTATCAAATAAGTCGTCAGAAAATCACAAAGGTAAAGAGGACGTGTTCCCCATATGAGGAAATAGTGATTCCAAATATCATTGATACCTCTCATTATTGATGTGTTATGTAAGTTGTTCGTTTCAATATGGGTTGTGCTGCCCATTTGTCTCAGCTAGGGTGGCTACACCGAAAGATGAGCCCTATACGTATAATCGCACTAATGATCGATGATGCATAGAATTCTCCTAAAGTGTTAAGCGATGGTCCATGCCTTCAATGTGACAATGAAATCTCCACATTCACGCTAGAAGAGGATCATTTCGAGATTACACGTTCTATTTGTAAACATAGGTTTAAAGTTATTGAGCCAATGAGTTTTGTGACACTGGTTTATTTCAAGAGACATGCAACGATCGACTTCACCAACATCAAGCTGGCCATGCCCATGAATTGGCAATAGGCATGGGACATATGAGTCAAGAAGTCACAGGACAGAAGCAGAGGGGTGTAGCTTTGTAGTGCGGCCTGAATGGAGTGTGACCATGGGACCTCTTTATGAGTCAAAAGGTCGCATCTCAAAGCCGCAATGAATGATTATAAAATGTGACTAGCATCGTGACATGGGATGCGACCTGCATGGTTGCGATTACTAAATTTTGCAGAAAACTAAATGGGTTGATCCTTTCCGTAAGGCTAGTGTATAATCTCGGCTTTCTAAATCTACAAAGTGTTCTACAATCAACAAAGTCTTTCCAACAAACATGATATAGCTCTCAAACGTACCTACCATCAAGTCACAGTTGGTTCTTAGGTCATATGATCACAATTTAGAATCCAACTTAGGAATGTGACCCAGAGAGCACTGCGATGATGCGACCTTCACCAAAGTCACTTCATTTTTGTGGCATCCCACTCCAAGTCATAGAGCCGAGTTGTAGAGCCTCAAAAAATGACTGAGATATGCGACCAACAGAATGTCTGTGGTTATGCGACCTGCCTGCTAGTTTCTTCTTTTGCTGCGAGTCCCTTGGCCAAGATATGTGACCTACAGGATGGTTGAGAGTATGCAACCTTCCTACTAGTTGCATCCTTTTGTTTCCGGTCCCTAGCTCGCATACCTACATTGCGACTTTGAAGGATGGGAAGTTGTTTTAGTTAACGTCAAGATTAATATGGAGTTCCCATTGGGACTGTGTGAACTCACTAAGGTTTGACTAAAATAATATGTGCCATCACATTGGAATGAATATCGCCAAGCTGCATCTCTCCAACAGTTCCTCGGTAGACGAAAGAGTTATTCATGACTCTCTGCTGGAATCACAAGAATATCCTCACTTAAACATTTTTTTAACAGTTGGCATGACAGAGGTTTATGTTCCACAATGTTATTTACCAAACAAGCGCACTAAAATTATGCCATGCTCTTAAAGTTAATAATTGACCCAATCATACCATCAGTAGGTCCATGGACAAAACATTGATCAAGGAGGCGTGAGGAGACCCTATAAAAATCACCCCCCAAGGCTACATGCATTAATAAGACGGAGGCCCAACAATTGACCACACAGGGCTCTCTATTAATTATTTATAAATGCCATCCTTTCAATAGATTAATTATATTTCTAGTATCATCTTTGTTATAAATGTGGTTGACCAATATTATTTCCTTACAGGTATGCAGAGGGGTTAGAATGTTGATCTATCTGAATAAGTTAGGAAATATTTCACATTGTGCTAATCTCAATGGAAAATCGCAAGGAAAAGCAAGAATGTCACCCTAGAAAAGGAAGCTAGGATCTCTACAGAACCCACATGAATAAGGCTTCAACGAAGAACACAACAGTAAGAGGTGGTCAGGTGTGGGCATGGCACACCAACAGACACTTAAATGATTCAAGTTTTCATGGTTTCTTAACAATGTCCACAATGAGACCCACACTAGGATTTCCTTTCGGGAACCCAGATGCCCCCCTTCCTATTGTTAAGAACCTTTCAATAAAATTGAAGGCAAATCACCAGAAGATCGACGAATGCCACTGACACATAGTGGCAAGAAAATAGGCTGGCTCCAGGACTAGTCATTGGCATCGTTGCGACATATGGGTAACAAGCACACTGGGGTTTTGAACAACTCTCCACCTTTTTCTCTCTATATATTTCATCATAATGTAAATTTCACCCACCTTTGTATCAGTGAGTATGTTGGGACTGATGTGAGAATGTAACAAGTATTCTTGGTCTGAGAAAGAAATGGGGAAGCTGAAGAGTTAACAGGGTAGACGAAAGGGCATGGGGGAACGTTAAGAGTCAAGGTAGGTGAACAGTCACCTGACCCCTATAAATGTACCCTCATACCTCATATTGAGCGGACTTTAGCACTGGAGTTGAGGCCAACATAGATAGCTAGTTGATTCTTGAGTGCTACGGACACTCTGCTCTTGGTACCTAGGAGAGTGGGTTTGCGGTAGGGCTAGGGTTTTGACATCAGGCAATGGTATGAACAACCCACATTCCACTATTGGGTATTGACCAATTGCATGATATGTGTTTGAAGTTGCAGCATATTAATAAGATGTTTTCTTTTATCTTTAGCATGATTTCCATGCTCACTCATGGTGGTCGTATCAGCTGTCTGGTACCTCACCATATTTGTATGTGTGCTTTCATATACGCAAGATGTTATGTTCTAATGCATAGTGGTTGCATGTATGTTTCACATTTGAATCTTTGTTTACTTGTTCCTTGCCATGTGAGTGACCTATTATGAACTACTTCGCAATTAACCTCTGGCATGTTCCTGTTTGTTATGTCTCATAGGGATTTAGCTCACTAATCGCCCTCATTGTTTATCTCTTCTTATCATTGTTGTGACTTGTTTAAACATCTTTCTGCAATTTTTCAATCTTCGGTTGATTTTTCTTCGCTGCCTGAGCACTTCATTCTCGCCCTGCTCTTGCACCTTTTCATTTGATAAGAAAGAGCATTAAACATTCATGGTGGCAGCTGGGCCCACATACCGGATGGAGATCCTATCCCAATTGGTGTGAGGCCTAATTAGGACTTTATACTAGGGAGACCCATTAGTCGTTGACGATACATTTTGGCCCGTCAACACTTAGCTTCTGGTGCAATAGATGGTTCTGGTTCATTGACTAAATCAACTTATGAATCAACAACTTAATCTATCACTACATTTCCCAAGTCAATGGGTTAAACTTCTTGATGAACACGAGAAATGATTGGCACTAGGTCTTAATTTGGATATGGGTAAACATATAAGGTTGAGTTTCGTTGTAGCTTATGAAGGCAAGTTGCTCACTCAAAACCTCAATCACGAAATGGAGATATAAAAAGGGGTGCTACTACAGGATGTAATTTCCAATCTCCTTAGACTGCTTAGTAAGAGTTCCTTATGACTTACATAAGAATTTCAAAGCCTCGTGTCTAACATGGAAGGCCATACTAGTTGGCTGCATCTTTTCTGTCGACAGAAAAATCTTTGGGATTAGTGATCAACTTCTATGTTTACCTAAAAGGAAAACACATAAACCAACCTCAATGAAATAACAGTATATGTCCCTATGAATGGCACCTTGGAAAGCCTACACGACATCAATGATCCTCCTTGTTTTGGAATTCCAATATTTTGTGAGTGTCTTTCCATAAATAGGGAACTAGTTCTCATTAGTGGATTACATCAAGGGATCAAAATCGAATCCTTGCTCCTTATTGGAAAGGATTAAGTCTTTTCCAAAATATATTTTCTAAATTACCTTTTAAATTTATCCATATTATAGAAAGAAAATAGATATTTATAATTTTAAATACACAGTAAAATAGTCTTTGAATATAAAAGAATGGTACAAAAAATAATTATTTAAATAAATTAATAGATTTAAATTTAAAAAAAAGAAAGCCTTAATTAAATTATTTTAAAACTAATTACTAAAAAGTATTTAATTTCAAAATTTTAATTATTTGAAAATAACTAATTGCAAAAATAAAAATATGTTCAAACATATATTTAATTATTTAGAAACTTGAAGTTACCTAATGACAAAAACTAAAAATTGCCTTATTTAAAAAATCAAAACAAATAAAAATCAGTTGTAATTGGAAACTTGAATGGTAATATACTAATAGGGTAATACCATGAATTTTTATTTCTATAAATATCACAAGATTCACATCTGTCAACAATTTAAAGTGGTAATAAGTTATTAACATGGATTTTTCGATAAGTATTACACATTCACATGCATCAATAAATTGGAATGGTAATAAGTTATTAGTTAGTATATCTTTTTTTTTACACCAGCATAGATCCATCTTAAATATGATCCTTATTAAATACGGATCAAATATGAGATGAGAGGGATCTAATTTCTTCACCTGCAATTTTTTTATGAGTGGACATTATTTAAAAGTTTTGTAGAGTTATTTAATTTTTTTTTTAGATTTTTTTAATTTTTTATTTTCACCCACATGAGAAAAAATTCAACTTTGATGATGGACGTACACACTTACACATCATACTAGGCTGTAGAATGAGCCACACTTAGACATCATACTAGGCTGTAGAATGTGCCTCTCCGCTAAACTAGAGGGATCCAATTTCTTCACTTGCAACTTTTTTTATGAGAAGACATTATTTAAATGTTTTTTTATAGTTATTTAATTATTTTTTTTAGCTTTGCTAAAAAAATTATTTTCACCCATACTACAAATATTTCAACTTTGATGACTGGTGGACATGCTTACACATCATACTGGGCTATAGAATGAGCCTCTCCGCTAAACAGTATTATTGGAAATAATTATTGACTTTATGAATAAACATGGTTAAGAAATAAGTCATCAATAATTAGTGGTTTGATATAGTAAGTTAATGGATTGACAAAGCAGATTGACATGGTCATAGAGTTGTTAGACCTTGACATAGTGAAGATAAGATATTCTTGATATATGTGTGATGTAATAGAGAAAAGTATAATCTTCCTCTGTAAAAATATTGTCAATTATAATCGATTCATACTCATGAGTAAAAATATTGTGAATTATAATAGATTCACACTAGTTAATGTAACACATAGATGATGGATGTATCCAAAAGATATATTTGTAGCTTGAGATAGTGCAATTCAAATTTTTGTTGCCCCTTGCAACAATGGAAAGTTATTGGTTCTTCGTGTTTTTATTCATTGGAAAATGGTATTTTGTGTAAAATAATTTTCAAAATAATTTTTTTACTATGATGATAAATTGATAATTATAGTGTGACACTTTTATATTTCGTTTTCATGACATAGTCTTAGTTGATATTGATAACTATGTTTATTAAGCTTATTTTAGAAGGTTTTTGAAATCGAGAAAGATGAGAAAGAACTTGATCATTTCCTTTGGAGAGTTTTTCTTTACTTTTTTTTTGAAAATTTAGGATTTCTAGGCTCGGAGGTTGATTGGAATTTGTTGGAAGGTACATTATATCCATAAGTAGGTTCTCATGGTTATATATGAATTTACTAACTCAATCATTTCTTCTTGTTGAGTATTTTTCTTTTTCAATCTAAAACTATAAAATATTGATAATTTGAATGAATTCAACAACCATCAAAATTCTTTTTGATGGGGGTGAGAGTGGGATTACAGAGTGATTTTCGTAATCATGCCAACAACCTTTGAGATGATCACATTTAATTTCATTAAATGCGGGGTTGTAATCTCCGCCTGCATGCAAGTTTCAACATAAATGAGTTGGGGTTCGGGAATTCTTGTTGTGCATTTAGCTTGTTGTAGAAGTTGGTTGGAAGAAATGATCTGCAAAAGTGTTTAGGGTGTTAACCAACTCCTCTCATCGTTAGGGAACATAGTATCCCAGACATGGAATCTTGACATGACTGACGCGGGAGGGTAGGAGATCTTGTCGTATTTTTCTGAGCACACAAGGGTTGAATATTATGTTGGAACTATTTGTATATTTAGGGAAGTCCCGTAGGATTTACAATACTCCTTTATCATCAAAAGATTGCACTAGGGTCCTATAACCATTTCATGGAGGAATTATGGCAAGGCGCAAGGCGAGCCTATGGAATTGACATTCCTTTGTAATCCTGGGTAATCTAATTTTATGTCGATGGTTATTTTTTCTATGGTTCCATGATTACCAAAATTGCCAATGGTTGATCATAGACATAAGTTGAGCCTTCCTGGCTCTTAAATGGCTACCTTGTTGTGTTAATTATTATTGGGTTAGTTGTTATTTGCATCATCCACTTGTGCAAGGGCTTTTACTTTCACTGTCTTACATCTTGGGATTGGTCTAGAGTCTGGTTTCACGATTCTGTTGGGTGATAGTGTCTTCTTTAGCTGAGCTTGTCAACTATGTTGAAAATTTTGCTTTTAAGATGATCGGAAAGTAGTTTAATTTTGTCATTATGTTCAATATTTAATTATTCATCTGGGGTTTCCATGGCAGAAAAGTACAATGGTCATTCCTTATCACTTTTGTGCCCATTGTTATTTGTTGTAGATATTTAGTCAAGATCCAACTTAACATTTTTAGAGTTACAATTATTGATATTTTATATAGTGTATTATACTCTACAAGTCTTTTTTAGACCTCGATTTAGCTCAAGAACCATCTCAGAGTCTGCGTATTGGTAAGTGAGTTCTCAAAATTTCTCTCCCTCCATACGCATAGCTCAAAGACAATAGTCATGATACTTGTTGTAGATTATTATCTAGTTAACTTTTTCAATTAATAGTTCATTAGAGTAGGGGTGATGCAGGGATTAGGGGAGTGGGAAGGCGAAGGTAAAAAGAGTCAGCAGAGGAGTGACAACTCTAAGAAGGGAGACATTACGATGACTTTCAAGAATAGTTGGGACTTTTTATGTTCTGTATTTCATTTTGGAAGTCAAAGAATCATGCAAAGATAGAGGATGCGCTGTTGGAGAGGTGGAGGGGAGAACACATCCCTCAAGGCAAAAACCATAAACAAGAGAACGTAAATGAGGTCCTTAGTTGCTTCTAATGAATAATATGAGAGGGAATTATGACCGAGCTACATTTCTTGGAAAATATGGTTACCAAACACCAGCACGCATTATCAGACTATACGTTATTGAAGGAATTCAAATAATTGGTTAGAGATCATATCCATACTAGAGGATGATGCAAGAAATATCTTTAGGCCCTATTCCTATATTGGAAAATCAAAATTTTAAATTGAAGGATCCTCATGCAATGACAAGTTGATCAATATGGAATAGCTTCCCATATCGAAAATGTGAAATGAGAACAACGAAACATGTGATTTCATATGGAGAAAATGGACTCTACCTCGGGTATGTCCAAGCATCACATCCCATGCTTCGCATCACCACCACCACCATCAAGATCTAGTGCATGGAACGCAAAACCTATCAACTCCTCTCACTAATCTATTTTGATGTTATTTCATAAGAATTTCGTAATGATAGATATATAGAATATATACTATATCTTTTGGAGATGCATTTTTTTCAATTTTAGATTGTTACTCTATAGATAAGTGGCAAAAATCATCTCATTCCCGATTGGGCAGGTTGAGGTCATCTATTGTAAAGAATAATTGTAGGAAGTAAAAGACTAACGTAAACTTCTTGGGTTAATAGAAGGGAACAAACAACATACAAAAAGATAGCCATGTAAAATGATTAGATTATAGTTTGGAATTTCTTAAGTTATAGTTTTCAAATTATTACCATTTCAACTCCAATATTTAGGCCGAAATCCTCTCTAAACTATAATTTAGGTTATAAGTTGAACATGTCCTTAGTTAATAAGTAACACATGCTTTGGATTAAAAGAACCAACATATGCCTTCTTAAACAAGAGATGCAGTTGAATAAATTTCATAAAATTTACAATAAAATTAAATATTTACATTCAAATGATGCATTTGAACAAATTTCATAAAATTGGTAATAAAGTTAAATATTTGCATTCAAATTATAGTTAAATGAAATTTAAATCTCAGGTAGACACAAGAGATGTGCATTTCAATAAATTTCATAGAATTGGTAATAAAGTTTAATATTTGCATTCAAATTATAGCTAAATGAAATTTAAATCTCAAGGTGGATACACCAGTTTGGATATGGCTTGAGCTAAAAATGAATGCTTTTGAGAAAAATAAAATGTTGAATGTAGATGATGCAATGAACTCACTATTTTACCTAGATTTGATATGAATGCAAACTATGGGATTCATCACTGGATTGATAAATTTCACCTTCCACCACTCAAATAAAGTTGAAATCATTTTTTATGTTGCTTCTAATTTTATTATTTGTTTTCTTCTCATCTTAATATTTACTTATTGTTTTTGTTTCCATATTTTCATTTTTAATTATTTTAAGTGAATAAATATGTCTTTATTATAGGAAAATGGTTCCCATTGGTTTTCTTAAAAAGGATAAACAACAATTATCACTTATGGATTCTTTTGGAATCAACTACCATTCTGATTAGTCATATCCTTTCAAAAATGATTCTGATGTTCATCTACCTGAAAAACATCACTCAAATAGCATTGAGATTCCTTAAGAGGAGTAAGCATCAAAGAAAGACAAAAGAACAATCAAGTAAAATGGAAGACAATATTTCCATGGGATTATGCTGTAAAAGATTGTAATGCGGTTGAAAAGATAAAATGCTCTTTGTGTGTTAAATATAAATAGGAAAGTCTATTGGCTAAACGTGGAAGCACAACTCTTCAAGTTGGTGGTATAAATTCCCATGGTAAATCAAAGGCTCATAAAATGTCTCTACAACATTTGGAGGGAGAAACCAAAAGAAGTGATCTTTCAATTACAAAACATGTAGAGCTAGTGGTCACTTCTAAGAATGAGAGAATTAAATCAATAATTGAAAATATGTATCTTTTTGTGATACAACATTTACCATTAGAAGTGTATAAGTCAATTTGTGATTTGAATAAGTTATAAATGCACTCCAAACATGCCTTTAATATATGCATAAGAATATACAAATTCAACATCTAGAAAAGAGTTTCTAGAAGCTACCAAGGACATATATCGGCAAAGGTTAAAAGATGAGATTTGTCACAATCCATTCTACTCAATTTTACATGATGAAAGTAGAAACATGACTATGAAACAACACCTGATTATATATACTATATATTTGATAGCTAATGTAAGAGGTTAATGTGTGACAAGATTTGTACACTTACTTCAAATTAAGGATGGAACAACTCAATCTATGCATGATGTAGTAACAACTCTTTCAACATAGACGGATTTATCCTTGATGAAATTAGTTCGATTTGGTTCTCATGGAACCTCTATCACGAGGGGTATACATGAAGGTTTATCAACTAATTCATGTCAACATGCTCCTCATTTATTAGCTATCCATTGCATTTCACATAAAGAAGCATTAGGAGAAAATGATGCTTCATCTTATTTTCTAAAATTGCAATTCATTGACAAATTCACAAATAATGTTTATTTTTGGCTTCGAAAATCTATTAAAAGACATGGAGAACTAAAAGAACCAATGGAAACATTTCAAGTCACCAAGATAGAGGTGTTCAACAAATTAGGTAGTTGTATAGAGGAATGGTCATGGGAAGAGTTGTTAAGATGATGTCTACTTTGTTAAAAGATTGAGAGTTAGGGCAGAAAAAAATGTATGACTTGGAAACAATATTTCAAGTACAATTTTGCATCCATTTACATGTAGATATACATATTGAGTAATTAAATTGAATCAAAATTTCCAAGAGAATCATGTGAATATTACTTCTATTGGAACTAGTTTAGATATTATAATTAACATGCTTCCTAAGCAGTTTTTAGGAGGCATATTTGTTGCTGGTATAGTGCACACATCATTCCTTTTGATGAAAGCGCAAAAATAAACTCGAGATTTCAAATAGTGCAAATATGCTACATGTACATCCATTGAGGTTCATGAGTTTTCCCAATACACATAGATCAAGGACACTAGATGATTGGATTCTTTCAGGTAAGAGCTTTGTAATGAATTTGACTGATTACCAAAATATGAGGTGCACAAATTTTCCAATATTTAATGATAAGTTCTTTGGTCATCATCATTATTATGAGATAGATGATAGAGATGCAAACAAGATGATTAGCATGCTTATATGAAAAATTTAGTGTTGGAGATTCACTTATTGTGGTTATTGCTACATGTTTGGATGAGATAGATGACTTTGTTTGTACTATCTGTAAATCATACCCGAAAAAATGTATGGATGGAGCACGAGATCTACGTAGAAATGAACTTGAATGGTTTGAAAGTTTTTCATGTATAATATGACTATAACAAACTATTCTTGTTATTCAAGCTAATACAACCGTATGTGAAAGAGCTTATAAAAATTAAATAAGATACAAAGTGATGATAGATCAAAAATATCTTTGAACATATTAAATATGATAATGTCTCTTTCTTAGAGCACCTCATGCTCTAAATAAGTTGGTCTGAAATAGTGCTTATAATGTATGAAAACTAATAAAAGGTTACAGCCACTTTCATTAGGAAAATAACTTCATCTCATCCATGAAGTTATTAGTGGTTAGTATCCGTGTTCATTATGGTTAGGTTTGTTTGAAAATGAGTGGTAAGTAGTTTATCTAAAGGGATTTCTTCATTCGCGCACAATGTTAAGGCATACGATGTTTAGGCCATATTCGTTGAAACATAAATGGATAGTTATGTTTATAAAGAGAAAAAAAGTAAAGGAAATGGAAATAACAGTGAAATTGGGAACATTACCATATCTATCTTGAAGCACGTGAAATTGGAACGATTACCTTTTTTAATATATATATATATAGATTATGTAATGGTTTTATCGGGGCCGTAGCCACACACACCATTAGGCATGGCTTTCGAAACTTCTCTCAGGCAGACTTGAAGGATCGAACTAGCACCTCGTGACAGAGGGCTAGTGATGGGTATCCAACCAATCAGGTTACCCACCCGCTTTCAATTTCATTATTGCTTTAAAGGGCCGGAAAGCTCATAATGTAGAAAAGGGGAGAATTTGTAAAAATGTGTTAATTGAGTAAGAAGTGATTAATTTTCTAAATATGTTTTTATAATTTTAGAGGATTAAATTTTTAATATTAATTTTTAAATATATTGTTAAACAAATTCAGACAAATAAGTTTTGAAATGAAAGAACAAAATAGATTTAAGTTTTGATAAAAATAATAATTATGGAATTATATTTATAATATTATCATATTATTTAAAATTATTAAAAATTATCTAAACTTAAAATAAACCTATTAAGAATTAAAAATAATCCTGAAATTAATCCAAAAAAAATATATATATATATATATATATATATATATAAAATGAATCATGAATAAAATAAGTAATATATATGAATAAAATAAGTAATATATATATGGCCAATTTTCATCCAAATATTTTATTTTATTGTATCGAATTTGAATCCAATTTCCAATTCTAACCTGAGATATGATCTAGCCAGGGGGCACAACGAGCATGGTAAGCGACTTCATAAGCTTATGACCAGGAGGAGGATAAGTGGGAATTTCTTTCTCCTTTGTCGCAGAGACGTGTTGAAGGCTGGGTTTTTTTACGGATATAAAATTTGTGATGTCAGGTAGACTTAGTAGGGATCTAGCCCTGAATCAAGTGGATAGTGGTACAAAAGTTTTCGAGGGCAGGAACCTGGACAAGTTTGAAAACTATGTGCAGTTTAACGGGACCTCACATTTCCTTTGTGCCCTTTTCTCTTCCGGTTAGTTGAATGCGTTGTATAAAAAATTGGGGATTACGTATGATCGCAAGAGAAACGTGTGGAGTGTGGTTGTTTCTCTTCTAAGCCCGGTTGGCATTAATGGATTTTGGTGGCCATGGAGCCTATTTCTTATTTATTTCATCCCTTAACTGGGCAGTCCATGGCCAAGAATTTGTTAGCGTTATCTGAACAACATTTCTACTCAAAATAAATGTTTTACTTTATAAAGCCTCTCGTCGTGGAATATGTTGCTTTTTGTATTGAGAAGGTTTTATCTAATTTTTATATGATCAGTTATACTATATAAATTGTGATTAAAGTGTTATATATTAGCTAGTCTTTCTCATTTAGTTTAAATATAGATAAATTAAATAGAAAGATTTGGACACATTAACAATATATAATTAGATATTGAAATATGGTTTGTAACAAAAATAATCATGTGGTGAAGGCTTAGGGTCATTTATAATTAAATCTTTTTGGTTGAAGGATGTCAACAAGAAAAAATATGCAAGCCAATAAGTCTACGCGTCTAATAAACAAATATGCAAGTTGGGGAATGTTTGGCCACTGCAAAAGAAAAAAACGTGGTAGTTGTGAAGGATTAATAAAATGTAGGGGAGCTTCTGTCAATATATATGTCTTTTGTGAGAGTTGTCCTCATTGATATTACAATCACTTGGCCTCCTTTGTTGTATGGTTAGTTTTGTTATAAATTCATTTCATTAATATTTAGTAGCAGACTGAAAATTATGGGCTGAAATTTTAGTGACACAACTAAAATTAAGAGTTATTTAATTGTCTCTCACTACCCAATTAATGTAAAGATATATATGAATTGAGGCTTCAAAGTAAATTGCCAAAAAAACCAATTCCATGAGTCATAAACATTTTGAACAAAAAATTGAAAAATAAATTATAATTTCAAACCATAATATCAGTCATTTAAGTAAATTATTTTCTTATTATTAAAAATATGAATCAAATTTTATTTATAAAATATGAATAAAATATAAATATTATATTAAATTATTTTGGTATGCAATATTATTTATACATCCATAAATAATTAAATTAATCAAATCCATATTAATATTAATATTAATAAGACATAATTAATTTAAATTTAAATTCACTATTTATACAATGGATATATAGATTTAAATTTAAAACGAAAATGGAGAATGGAGAATGTCATTCAGAGAAGGAAAAATCAACACGGAATTTGAGCCAAGAGAGTGATTCCCGGGACGAGGTGGTGTTGAGAGTGATTCCCGGGGGGAGCAGACGACCAACACCACCTGTAATGAAGTATAAATAAACTCCCTGAACAAATAACACACGGAGAAATGCGTTTATCCACGTTACGATAAACAATAATCGTCCAAACTCTTTTGGATGGATAAGCTCAATCAAAACTCTATGTCCTCCTAAACCGCTGTCTGTTTAGGTTGTCCAATCAACAAGGTATATATTTACACACATATTAGATCATTGATGCGGTTCTTCCTGAATTATGTTCGTCTACATGTGGAGAAATATAAAAGCAAAGATATGCCACAACATATAATATAGCCAAAATAAATCTATTTCTAGGTCGTACAGTGTGTTGGAGTATGATATTGTAGTTGGTGGGTTAAAATTAATACTGAAATTAAATTAGTTATATAAATCAAAATGGTTGGTAACGTAGTAGTATAGGAATATAAATTTATGATAAGATTTTTGTGTTTATGGTTTATTATTTGATAAGATTTTTGTATTTTTGGCTTATTAATTTATGTCTTCAGCAAAAAGATATTAAATTTGATGGTCAATCAAATTGTAGAAAATTAAATTAAAACATTGTCAAAAAATATTAAATTTCAATGTGGAAATTAAAATTATCGAAAATTTACAAATATTTTTAGTCAACTCTAAATTAATATAAATTGGACCACAAACTAGATGCAATGTCTAGTGCTTACTGCAAAAATAATAAAAAAGTTGTTGGAATTAGTGTTTTTAAAATAATGTACTGACAAAAGAGCCTATTAGAAATGTAAACTAAGATATATATATATATATATATATATAGATATAATTTTGTCTAATTAAAAATATCAAATAAAACATACATATAATACTATTAAATAAAATAATATAGAATTAGAACATAAAAACAATGTTTTATTTATTTATATAATTAAAACATAAAAACAATGTCTTATTTATTTGTATAATCTATTATGTATTTATTATTTTTGGTAAATTTGGTGATCATAATTAAACAGCTGACTTAACATTTAGGAATGCCACCCAATATCAATTTATCCAAAACCATGTGGACTATATATTTACTACTTAAATTCATGATTGGGATTCTAATTTTCTCACACACAAAGAATATTTAATTATTATATAATTGTTAATGAATTTACTCTATATTGAGAACTGAAGATCTTCAATAAACAGAATTTCACTGTGAGGAAGCCTAGTCATGTTTAGTCAAGTAATGATAGCACATTTTTCAAGTGTAAACTACCGCCACAACAAAGTCAGCCCATTCTCCCTGTGCAAACTACCACCATGATGTGTTATTCTCTGTATTTATGTCGATAACTTGGAGTGGTGCGGAACCGCACTTTCTTTTCATTGTCAAGAATGATTGTTATTTTGGCATGAAATGAAAAGCTTCCAACGATTATTGTTGGATGATGCCATTTCCTTTCATGGAGGCTAACTTTAATACAAAAATATAATGATATATACCAGTGCCGAGTATTATCGTATGTTGGTGAATGTTTGAGCAGAAATGGTGAATACACATATGTCACGAAATGCCTTGCGATGTCCCCACAAGCCAGGTATCCAAAAGTCTGCGCAGCCATATATTTTGAAAAAGCTGCAATAAGAATGTAATCTTACTTTTCAATTAATAAAATTTATATATATAAATTGAAAGCTAAACATCAGGTAGATAGATACATTAGAAATAATTTAGTAGCAACCAAATCTAACCATTGAGGATACTTTGTCATGGTATATTTGAAAAATTATGTTATAATAAATTTGGATTTTTTTAAATAAAAATACGAACAATATATTGGTCTAAAATTGAAAAAATTAGTCTATTTAACATAATACCCGTTGACAAAGTAGTATTATAATAATAGATTTGTGGTTCGATTGTTATTAGGTTACTTACTAAATAATTTTGCACAATTTCCATTCTTTCATGTTAGATAGATGAATTTATATATGCATTTTAAATATTTAAATTTATTTATTTGACATATGATTAGTTGAAAACGTTAAAATTTTATTGTAGTAATTTAAATTCACGAGTTGGTTAATTATTTTCCCAATGTAGTGTATAAGTGTTTTTTACCATTTTTGTTGGTGGGTTTTATTGTCTCTTGGGATTAGAAATATGAAAGAGAGAATTCAAATTATACACAAAACAAAACACACATTATGATATCTATATTGAACACAACAGTTACATATATATAACATATAAATCTTTCACTTCCACACATATAGATCATAACTACAACTCATGCATAGGAAACAACAACTTCTAGATTGACTCTTGGGAACTCTGAGTGACATTTCATGAAAACACATGCAAGAATTAATTCCAGTACCCTCCCTTAGTGCTTAAATGAAAATATTGAAAACACATATTACAACAATGAGGAAAATCTTTGTCTAACTTGTCTTGATGAGCACTCACATCCACTCTTGAATCTCGCAAACATTGCTCTTTAATCACCACATGTCTGAGCTATTACTTGACCTCCATTTAAAATATAACCACCTCTTACAATCGTTGATTAAATTTGCAAGATCAACAATATTGACACCTTGACTTGTCGAGGCTTCTGCGATAAGAATCATCAAGTGATGAACCATCCTATGGACCAACCACCATCTATCAGATATTTCACTTTCTACTATTAGTCAGTTCCTAAGATGGATGTCTCGATACTAAATGTTTTCAAAAGCTAATCAAACAACTTGACCTTACTAACACACAATAATTGATGTTTCAAACACTGGGGTTTCTAGTTTAAGAACCACAAACTCTTTCTATAACTAATAAAAACACACAAAAATTGATGTTTTCGATACCAAGGCTTCCATTTTAAGAACCACTGGCCCTTTTTATAAGCAATAAAAACACAAACACCAACCACCAAAACGTACAAAGACAAAATCAGTGACTTCTCTTTATTGATCTGTGCCGATCAAATCAAATATAATAATAACAACTTTGCATATTGTTATTTTCCATTAGATCTGAAGCATTTGGATCTATAAACAATACTGCATTATTTTATTAATTGGAATATAAAATGAGAAATTCCAACATTCCACCTGCATGTCATAGTTTTACATCTTGCACCATCTGAAAATCTCAAGAACCACCATTTAAAACATGTAGACATTGCTCTCAATTGTAGATCCATACTATATCAAACTAAATATATTCTGATCCAGCTTCCTCACAAGTAGATCTACTCTTCTTTTACAAAGTTTTTTCTACAATGGAACTTCACACAACAACAACGACATTGGATCTTCGTAATTGTCCTTCGCACGAAACTATCCATAATCCACTGGATAAAACACTCTACTAAACTAATTTATATACAAAAGAGTATCGTGGCTAAAATTACATGGTCTCAGCCCCTCTTGTGAGAGAGTGAGGGTTGGACCAACTTTGATACCATGTTAGAAATATGAAATAGATGAGAGTGATATTATACACAACACAAAACACACACTGTGATATCTTTATTGATTGCAAAAGTTACACATATATAGGACATAAATCTATAACTTCCACACATCTAGATCATAACTACAATTCATACATAAGAAACAACAACTTCTAGATTCACTCTTGGGAACTCTCAATGACAACTTATGACAACACATGGAAGCATTACTTCTAATACTTGAAAATTAATCTTTCTCTCACAATAGTGATTGGAATATTTCCCTATTTTGTGCAAATTGTAAACTATTGGTGAAGTATATTTCAATAATAACTTAGTTCATAGATAAAAAAATATGTCTTTAATTATCAATCTGGTGTCCTTATGAAACTTGCAAATTATCATGAACTACTGTGTTATAGAGCAAGATATTAATGTTATTTTGCAAGTCACTAAAAAAGAAAACTATGTCGAGAGAAATTTAAAAGTGACACTTGCAAAATTGAAATAATAAACTACTACTTAATGGGATTATGAAACTTACTAAGCTTAGTGTTGTAATCCCTGCATAGGTAAAATGACTAATCTACTTTTGTAGGAAAGCAAATGGCGCACTTCTACCAAATGGGCATAATAATATTAATACTCACCCACAGATTTACAATCTCTTTAGATTTAGAGATGGTGAGAAACATTCTATGAGAAATATTCTTGTTATTGCTTCGACTCATATCCCCAAAAAGTGAATCCAGCTCTAAGAGCTCCAAATCGATTAAATAGATCGATCAATATTTAATCGATCAATATTCGAATACTAACCCAAGACATGGCTAAAACAAACCACATAGGAAGAAAATGAATCGCAAAGCAACAAACAAAGCACACGAGCATTATAGTGATTTGTTCAAGGATATTGATGATCCTAACTTCTACAACATAGATGCAAATGAAATTTTAAAATGCGAACTAATTGTAATGTACGAAATCCATTCCAACAAAATGTGTTAATTATAATATTACACATTTAAAAAATATAAGTAAAAAAAATTGACGAACACAAGAAGCTACTTATGACGTTAATTATTTGCAGTAGTATTAACAAATTGACTACTATAAAACCAACAAAATTATTAATGAAACGGAAAGATAAACTATATAGTAACATGAAGTATTTGACTCAAGATGGGGTGCTACCTCGTTATGAAAGGTATTGATTATGAAATTAGTAGAGCTCATAAATTATTTGAATACCATATCCGCATATGGTAATGGAAATAGAACATAATCACAAGATTTGTATAGACAAATATTCAGAATGAAAATTATAATCAATCGTTTTATCTCCCTAGCTCCAATACAATATAATAGGGTGATTTTATATATAATGGTTTAGTCTTCATTTAATTAGGGGATTGATTGGCAACCAGCTTTTTCTTATCTATTACAACAATTTCACTTAAAAAAAAATTAAAAAAGAATTGACAACTACTTTAGCTGTTGTTGTGATAGTAGGTAGTTAGGCTAGTCTTATTTAGCTATTGTGATAGGTGGTAGTTAGGCCAGTCTTATGTTGTTGTTGGCCTTTCCTTTATAAGTAGCTAATTGCAGAGTGTAGACACTCTACCTTTGGATAATCAAATGGTTGATATAGTGATGAGAAAACCATTGATACCACCTATATGGCTAGAGGTTCACTAGTGCTACTCTATATCGGCTATTTTGAAGTTGCAACGATTGACGACAAGGGTGTTATATTGCAACAATATGTTTTAGGGGTTAGAGTTATAACCCTTGCATCCCGATCGTGTTGTAGGAGTGGGATACCAGAGGGGTTGTAGAAATTAGAATCGTGTTGTAGGAGTGGGATACCAGAGGGGTTGTAGCAATTAGAATTGTAGCAATCGCACTTTGGGTATATTGCAACAATATAAGGGTGTTTCTGTAACTTGAATGTGTTGCAACAGTAATTTTTTATTTCACATCAGAATATTTGTATTAATTTGGCCTCTCAATTCTTACAAATTTTATTCTTACTATTTTTCATAAAAATGCAATTTCCTTCCTTGATACATAGGAACTAGTATTGACATAATGTAATGTAGATATAACTCTACCTTGATAAAAAAAAAAAAAAAAAAATGCATATTTATGGGAATAATGGTTGATCGGTGGTACAAAAATTAAAAAGAGGTGGAAGAAAGATGTTGCTTGGGTGAAAAAAATGGTTCTAAAACGAAAATTTGTTTTTACAATTATTTTTTTAAATCGAGAACACCAATATATATAATACGTATACGTAAAAAATACCCCAGTAATGCTCCAAAAGTAATAAGAATTTTTCACTTTTTTTCGTTGCGATATCTCGTAAAGAATTTTTTTTGTAATTACCAAGTAACTAATATATTCAATTATTTTTTAGCTACTAAATTATCTCACAATTTCTTCATTCCACCATTTAATTCTTTTGTATAAAATATTTCTTTACATATATTATCCTATAGTGGTGTTATTTACATATTCATCGTAATAATGGTGTTGGTATTAGTGCAATATTAATTAGTTGTTGTTTTAATTTAATATTTATTATAGCTATGTGATAAATATGTAATTTAATGTATTAGATATTTTTAGAGAAATTAAATTTTGTGGAGTAGAAAATTTTTATAAAGTGTAAAATTTGGAAAAGAAAATTGCATTTCTTATTTCTTGATAAATCCCAATGAATATGTAGTGATTCTCTCCATATATATGCAATAGTTCAATTTTCGTTATTTAAAATATATTTCTGTATAAAATACATTGTATTTTCAATTACTTTTTTTCTTTTGCCATTGAACATTTTATTATATACAATATTAAAATATTTATTTTTATTTTTAATATTATATATATATATATATATATATATATATATATATATGAATTTTATATTCACATAAATTAGTAATATATCTCTTTAAATAGTTTATTTGACTCTTGCAAAAGTATAACTTTTAAACTTTTTACTCACATTTTGTTTCAGTTCTAATTAATTTTTCATTTTTTAAAGTTCATATAAAAGGATATTAACTCATGTGGACATAGAAATATTTTATTTATGACTAAGAGTGAGTGAAATATTTTTATCAAATTCAGTTGTAATATCAACAATGACTAGAGTGCCCATAGTGAGATTGGGATTATTGATGTTTTATAATTTTTTTAATTAAAAATAATTAAACATGCATATTGATGATGATGATGATAATTAATGTTGAGAAAGACTAACATGGTTTATGGAACCTTAAGAATGTAAGAGATTAATTGATATTCTTTATATTTTATTTCTATGAGCGAAAAGGAGTGAGATAAGCATTCCAAATCATGATAGTTACACTGAATTAACAAGTGAAGAAGGTTTGGTAGTGTGAGAAATATTTAAAGTTTATAATCGATGTTAATATAATTTGGACAATCCAAGAGAAAGTGTTTTTATCTTCAACCCTCTTGGGATGAAAATGTTTTCATCCCAATGAAGTTTTAAGAATCGACAAACAACGAGTTTCATTTGTAAGCTCATGATAATAGTTATTATGTTAGTAATGCTCATTCTGTTCTTGAAACTATTCATGGTACATAGATAATTCTATTTTTCTTATCTTCAACCCTCTTGGGATGAAAGTGTTTTCATCCCAATGAAGTTTTAAGAATTGACAAACAACAAGTTTCATTTTGAAGCTCATGATAATTATTTATTATGTTAGTAATGCTCATTTTGTTCTTGAAACTATTCACGGTACATAGATAATCTATTTTTGAAGTTTTGGTTTGTTCGCTTCTTTATAATAAATTAGTTTCATTTTTTCCTCTAACTCTTTATCACCCCACAAATTATCCTTAAATTTTGACGTAATAATATTTTTAATATTATCCATGTTCTTTAGGATTATATCTTCCTTTATCACCAATGGTGTAGGGAATCCTTGTGCCAAGCTCGCTTGAGCCAAAGGCAAAGGTTTCAACTAGAGTTAGAAACAATTTTAGGAGAACTGTTGGCATATAAGTTGAATAACTTCTTCTTATACATGACATCCCTTGTCATAGACATACCTTCAATGAAGAGGATAGGGTAGAAAGTGTTTCCTTTAATCTTGAGGTTCGGATTATAAATTATTTTTGGATCTTCTCAATCTTCCTCCACAACTATTTAAATACAATGCAACCCAAAACCTCACATCCATATAAAATAAGAGGGGTCATGAGATTTCAAAGAGGAAGTGTAGTCATCTAAATTAAATGGTTGGTAAATGTTTATAAACATCAAAACATTTAACTCATAATATATTTTACATTTTTCTGTCAAGTTGTTTGATCATCCAGGCTTAACCCTTGGCTTGAGGAGTCCTCAAATCCATATAAAATAAGAGGGGTGATAAGATTTCAAAGAGAAAGTGTAGTCAACTAAATTAAATTGTTGGCAAATATCTATAAATATCAAAAAATTTAACTCGTAATATATTTTACATTTTGTTTGTAAGTTGTCTGTGAGAATCTAGGCTTAACCCGTGGCCACATCAGCCCTTATCAGAGTAGACTTTTGACCATGTCTCTTTCCCCTATCATAGGGAATAACCACCCCTAGTGACGTTTGATCTTGGGTCATCTTGAACTGTTGTGCAAGTGGGACTTGACATAATATATTTTACATTAATAATAAAAATAATTAATATATGAGTTAAATGTGTATATCAAAATAAGGGATAAAAATTAACATGATTCTTAACAATAGATATTGGACTCTACTTTATCATAGAGATTCTTAATCTACAAACGTAGATCCATCTTAACCTTGGATCTACCAAGCATTGGTATGGTTCAAATCCCTCTTTTATAGTGAAAAGACATTTTACCCCTCTCAGTGTTCAAATAGGGCACATTAGAGAAGAATACCATAGGATTAAAGCACTAGTTAATGATACCATGAGAAAACCCCATTGGAAGTTGCATGAGTCAGAATCTGAAAATGTTAAGAAAACATTACAACAATCTTACCATACATTAATTAATGTTTTTTAATCTCATTTATGTTTTTTTAGTTCTAATTTATTTTATTTTGTTTTGACTAAGTCAAAATGTTAAATAGTCTATTTTAAAAGAGGATGGGTCAATACCATGAATTACTAATACCACATGTTCAAAAAAATCATTCAAAGTTCATATGGCACAAGTTCATATCAATTTTTTTAGTTAATAAATTTAATTAAAAGAAAAAACATATAAATAAGCCTCAACGTTCCATTGGTGACTAGTACTAAGAATATTCTACAATATTTTAATAATTGATTATAATTAAATATGGCAGACTTGTTTGCACAATCGCTAATTATTAATGAAATACGACTAAGTGGTTTTCACAATGGTATGTTATCGCGTTGACACGAGTTCAAATCCCATGAGGATTTAGATTGACGATAAAAGTTACGACAATATACCACATTTACCTGGGAGAAACAACCATGGGAAATATTTATTTTTCAATATTATTAAAAAACCTAATTTTCAAAATATAATGTCATGTGGATATATAAGTCACAAAAAAATTCCATGGGGATAACTACTTACATATTTTATGGGATAATTTATGGTTGTAGTTCCAATATTAATGAATTATTTCTAGATATTTGTGTATTGACTTTTTATTCTTGAAGTAAATAATATATTTACTATCACTTATTTCCCACCATGATTTAAGCATGTCCTTGTGTAAAAAACGCATAAGAATAAGATATAAATAAATATATTTACCAAGAATTACTTCTCATCATTATTTATGTTTTTCTTAGCACTTATGTAGGAGTGAAATAAATGTGTAGATTGTAGTGGTTACAACATAATAGAGACTAAAATTTATGCAAGTCCACCTGCATGAACAAAAAATTAACCAACCAAAATTAATGCAAGTTCATTTGGATGAGAAAACATTTTATCCATTTCACATCTCAATTTATTGGTTCCTATCAAACCAAGACTATAAGATTTCATTTTCCCATTAACCATAATTAATTTAGCTAACATTGACAAATCTAAGTTATAATATTTGATGCAAATTTTCCCATAAAAATAAATTTTAGGTTGAGTGATAAGGGCTAAGATGCATTGTGTAAAACTTGTTTAACGAACAAATGAAAATACAAACATCCACTCACTTCCTATTCGCACTTTCCTTATTCACCATAGATGATTCATATCATAGAAGTATGCTTAGTAACAATTTCAGTAGCCTACTTACAATTTCATGGTCTAATACCATGGGTCAATACCATGGATTGTTAATACCATGTTGCTAAACAACCTAACTTATTTGACTTCTTTTCTAATATTCCGAAAACATGGTTAAAATAAATATATCTCTATTTAACATTTTATATGTTAATAGAACATCAAATCACATTTTTAGTATTCAATCACAGTTATATATCAAGAGCATTCAATTCTACAATTTTTTTTATTATTACATTTAACATCAATTTATAGCATTCAGTTGACTAAATTTTTTATTATTACCTTTAACATCAATTTATAGATAGGGAACAAATAAATTTTATCTATATTAATCTTTAATGAAATACTTCCTATCTTTAAAATTCTTATATCGCATTAAAATTTATAAAAAAAAATTAATTAGAGCTATTATTTCATGTATATTTTTTCCTTTCAACATGTTATACTTATCTTATGTAAATTGATAAAGGATATCATTAATAAATTCCATCATTAGGTTTTCGAATATACGAGTACAAAACATGGTAATTTACTTTAATTAAACCGAAACTTTAACATTAATTTCTCAATATTAGACATTATTATTAATAAAATTCTTCGACAAAAAAATTAAAATGAAAAACCTGATAACCTTAACAACTTAGAAGCTAGGTCAAGTCAAAGCTAGTGAAAGTCTTGAGGTAGTGAAGGTCTGTAAGTTTATCTACTTTAATTCCTCGTAATAATAAATAGATTTAAGTTTATATACTTAAATTCTTCAAAATAATATTATAGCTAATACCAAATTAATACAATAAATCACATAAAAGTATATATATTAGGTTACAAAATAACTGCTAACTAAGCCACTCCTAACAAAACATTATCCATTCACTTTTAATAATTTGCATTATATTCCCTACATAAATTTCCTCTCTATATCTTATCCTTTTGATCTTCGATTCCTTGTGATAACTCTAAAGTGGTTTTTATTGTCTTTTGAACGTGATTTAACTCACACTTCTATTTAAAATATATTTAATATTTTAGATTACATATTCTCTTATTTCAACATATTTACTAATTAACTTCACCACCTTTTAAAATATTATACGAAACGTTTAATGTTGTCTAAATTTCTTTATTAAATTTTCTTATTCCTAATGTCTCCATATTTTGCAATTTTCGCACGTTATCCTTTTTCAAAAGTCAAATGTAAACCAATTTATTTTTAAAATAGTTTTCTTTACGTTACTTACTTTTTTCATTTCCGCTAGTTACATAGATAAAGTTTAACCTCTACACTCGCTGAGGCAATTGCAAAAGTAAACTGAAGGGCGCATACTCCAGGAGATGCAAATTCAATCAGGTTCATGTTCGAATTTGGGGAAAGGTGGTTTTCCAAAGCTGAGTGAATAGAGGTCACGCAAGCAGAAGTCCATGCAGGGAATCCGGCGCCCAGTTCTTCTCATCCAACTCTCTAAATATTCTTCCGACATTAAACAAAACAAAGATTTACGGGCACGGTTCCGGTACACCTAATCTAACAAGTCACCAGAAATCCAAGGCCAATTAATTTGAGATCTAGTTTACAGATAAGCACGGAGTGACTTTCGGTTACTTACTTCATTGAGATGTTTCCCTAAGGCGTTATCGTATGGAACGTGCAGAATTTTGAACAGATTGTACGCATCCGAACTAGATAAGTTACTTCTCAATACAATCATAAGTTTTAAAATATTAAATTACCTATTAAATAAATTACAATCACTAAATTAAATTTAATGAATCTAAAATCATAGCCAAAGTAAATCACTACACCAAAAGACTTGAAACACCCCTTCGCCCCCACCATCCCAAAAAAAACAAAACAATACAGGTGAAGATTGAATTGAATTGAGTTGAGTGAGTTGAACATGAATCTTGATGGAAGTTGAAAACCCCATCGTACGTATATTTAAAATGATCGAGGTAAGACTAATTATGTTTATAAAGCCCACAAGTAAGACTAACTATGTTTATAAAGCCCACAACCAACAACGTGAATTAGCTGGCTCAATAAAAGTATATCTTTATCATTCTACGTGAAATAAGCGGTATAATTCCCCTTGCTTTAATGGAGTTACACGCATATTTTACTGCGGCGGTGCGACTTCGGAGCTTTCATGTATGGAGCAAGGGTTTCCTCACATATCGAATTACTTATTTTCACTTTACTTTTATTGTGAAATTTTTGGAAATCTGGTTACAAAAATATATCATTAGCTTCTAAAGAGATAGACAGACATCCATCTCTAGTTCTTCCTCCCTGGTTTGCTACTACGAAAAATAGACCAATACAGGAAGAAGAAAAATTTAGTCCCAAAGATGTTATACATAGTGTGATTATCGTACACAAGAATAAAATTTATTTGACTTGGGCCTCGACGTTATTGAAAGTCTTCGGTATTTAGTACCAAACTTGGCCGTACTAAACAAAAATACAAAATCCACAACACATTGATCCATGAAATGTGCTTAGGAGGACTTTCACGTGTCTACAGGTTCAACAACGGTCTCTGGTGATGTAGAACCCTTGCCCTAATGCAGAAAAACCTCAATTCTAGCTAACCGAGTGGAAATCTCACTGTCGTGAAGTCCTAATGTCCTGTGTTCCCTCTATAGTTCATCAATGTGCATTGCTATCTCTTTCCTTGTGTCATGATTCTTGGGTACATCTTTTCTCCAGATATATTTCATGTTCCAATATAGCTCTATTGTGCACATATATTGCTTTTGGTGGCCTGCAGTCCAGCAACCAATCTATCAACCATTGAAGGAAAGACCTCCCCATTAGTGTGTTTAATCTCGATCTACATGCACTTCATCACCGGCTTGGGAATTATCTTATTGTATTGGAATACTGGTTTGATCGTGAAACCATCGAGCAACATTATGGTCTCTCGAAAGACCACAAATACTCCTTCCTACATGAGAAGGGGAGCACTTGGGACTTCTAATGTGTCGACACGACATTGTTATACGTACGCTAAAAGAGTCTTGATAAGGAAAGAGTGCAAGGTATGGGAAAACATAGGATGAACCCAACACATAGGGCACAACAGTACAATAAAGAGGATGAACAAATAAGTTCATGTGAATGTGACTAGCCACAAAAGGAAAGGGAACGTGCAAGCCAACAAACCACCAATGTAACAGTGAGACTCCAACCACTTAAATAGTAACAATAAAGATTACACTGCTAGAATAAAAGCCAACGAGGGGAGTAGTGTTCTACTAAATATATGGTGGGAAAAATCCTATGGCTAGTGAAGAATTGACAATGCAATTTCACTAATCCGACCAAATTCCAATGGAATTAAATATATTAGTCGGTGGAAAATATTTTCATGTACTTCGTTAAGGGAATGGATCAGTTTAGGGTGCATGAAAAATAATGTTCTAGAGGAATCGAGCTTGCACAACTTTCTCTACCCATCCCCAACCCTCCACAATTTTCTTCATTCGGAGCAGGGAAGGCGTATGGGCAGGTGAAACATGTTAATTTGATGACATCCAAAGATCAGATTGTTAAAAAGGACTCGAAGAACTTGATGTTTGGGGTGGTCAAGCCAAAATGAGTACAAGCAACCCCTTGAAGAATGGCAGAACAGAACTACTTAACAAAGTCTCAACATAGCACAGAATAAGAAACATCCAAACCATAATGCCTTTCATAGGAACCTCCAAAAAAATTGAATGAAGAGTTTCTTCCATGGTGAAATCATAATTGTTTCCATGTGAAGTTCAATGCTTTGCATGGTGGAGATAAATAGATGTTTGGATGTGGTGGTAGGGCTTCCATCACATCCCACTACATTGGCTCATTTAAGCCATCACCTGATAAATTTTTGTGCCTAAAGCCACCCCAATAAGGTTTTTAAATTATTGAAATTAAATAATATTAAAATAAATTTATATATATATAAATGATACGAGTGTTAATGTATTTTACTTGGAATATCAATATGTTAATAAAATACATACAAAAAGATGGTCTCATAATGATTTGATTGTCCATTACATTATGCCAGGGTACTTGTAATTTGAAACAGAAAAAACATGAGTTGACTAAAACCATGTAAAGCACACATATTATTACATATGTGTTTTTCCTCTAAAAAAAATATCAATAGTACTTTGAATGATTAAATTCTCCACAAGAGTAAGACTTAGTTCATTGAAAAGATGCTCTTCAATATTAACTAATTATTCATACTTTTCTCCCCTAATAAAATGCATTTACATATATGATAATTAAAAAAATATTAAATATTTTTTAAAAGCAAATACTACATTATTAAACCTAATAGTATATAACAACCATTATAAACCATGTAGTCCAAATGATTCAATGAAATTTTCTAACAATCCATGAGTAATTCATTTAATCTTTATGAAAATGGAAATTTTATAGTCCATATAACCTTAAAACAGGACTCCGTGGAATTTTCAAATACCCGTATCTAATTCGTTGGTTTCTATTCATCAATTGCAAAACTTTGTAAAAGTTTGAAATCCATATAGAAAACATAAATACATGTATTTGAGATATAGACATAAGTAAATATATTTGACTAATAGAAATAAGTAAATATATTTGCAAGAAACAACCTAAATCAGAGCCCCATTTTTTTTTTAAATTTATAGTAAAATTATAAAGATAAAAAAATTGTTCTGATTATAAAGATAAAAATATCATAATATAATTGTTCCTTTCAGTCACGTTTAAATCATATTCGGAAAATAAATGCCCACCAGGAGTCGCTCTGCACTATAAACTTCGATTTATTTATTCGAAATTATGATGACAACTAGTTAATCAATAATATTTTCCTCAAAATCTTGTGATTTTCAACATCATTTGTGTTTTCATGATCACATGGATATCCATCCTGTGTAAATATTATCGCAAAACCTCCAAAGTATCGGAGAGATAACAATGATTTATGAATAGTGTCACTGGAAAATTTTCACATTTGTGCCTTGAGAAATTCATTGAATCCAAAACAAGAATTGGATTCCAATTTTATATTTTGTCATTCGCTCTTATACTGTACACATACAAAATATGTTAACGGTAATTCCTTCCATGTTTTCCTTCTGAATCAGCTACTTGTCTCAGTTTTAGTGGTTGAAGATTGCCTCTAACGAAATAGGTCTCATTAACATCAGCTTTTAATATGATTAATTTTTTATCTACAAGATTTTTGGTTTACAAAATTTTGTAATAATTTTAGGAAATTTTATCACAAAGAATAATCAAATTATTATATATAAATAATTAGCACAATTATATTTATATTAATATAAACGTGACCGATAAACATAGATAGACATACTGCAATCACTATTTAACATTATATATTAAAAATATTATAAAATATATATATATAAATTGATCATCATATTTACTATACAAATTATTAATAAATATATAATAATAAAAATAATATAACGAAAAAAGATTATAATAAATTTTTATTATTATTATAAATCATAGAAATACTTAATTAGTTATTTACTAAAAAATAATAATAATAAATAATTTAAATATTAATATATAACAATATTAATAATTAAATAATTAAATATAAAATATAAAATATTTAAAAAATAGGGATAATTAAATAATAATATCAACAATAATATTGTTACTCAAAATAATAATAATGTAAACTTTAAGATAAATATTATAGACCCTAAAATAGACATGGTAGACCATGGTTGATTTTCATATTGACACAATCTTTGTCACAATGCGACGTTCGACTCTAGTTAATCATGATTGTTTTTCCCTTGTCACAATGTGACGTTAGACAGTGGTTCACCATGGTTAATCTCCATATTGAGACAATCTTTGTCACAATGCGATGTTGGACCATGGTTGTGGCAATGTGACGTTGGACCAAGAGGCAATTTTTCTCACAATATGACCATGGTTATTCACCATGGATGTCATGGTTATTGGCCATGGTTGACCATGATTGAACATGGTTTAGACAACCTTTGTTACAATGTGACGTTGGAACATGACTGACCATGGTTCATTTTCGTATTGGTACAACCCTTGTCATATTGCGACATTGGTTGATATTCATATTGAGAAAAATTTTGTCACATTGTGACATTGGACAATGATTGACCATGATCATAAACCTAATGGATTTATATTAAACCCAAAGATTAATATTATAAAGCCTAAGAACAATATTGTACCCTAGAAATATAAACCCTTAGATTAATAAACACAAGCGATTGATATTATAAACCCAAGTGATTAATACTAAAAACCCAAGAGATTATCAACCCAAGGAAATAATATTAAACCCAAGACATCAATATTATAAATTGAAGGTATAGAAACCCTAAGATAAATATTACAAACACTAAAATAAACATGGTTAACCATTGTTTACCATCATTGATTTTCATACTAAGATGATATTTGTCACAACAAAATGTAATAATGAAAGTTATTAATTAATTATTTACTAAAAATAATAATGACAAATAATAATAATAATAATAATAATAATAATATTATTATTATTATTATTATTAAGATATTTTGGAATACCTCTTGAAACAAGGTCATTGTACCCTTGGTCGCTCGTGCATAAACGAGATTACCAATCTACTCAAACAACATAGCAAAGTGGAAGCAAATAATATTAAATAATTAAGTAATTATCAAATAATTAAAAAATATTGAATAATTTTTTTTTTTTTTGTAAGCTAAGATGGAACCATTTATATTAGAACAGGTTAAAACCAGTACATACATGCGATGGCCTCAACCCGCCCTGAAGGGAAACCGGGTCTGTTGGCCATCTGAAGTTCTTAATAGCCATCCAAAAAAAAAATTTAACGAGTCTGTTTGTCCATGCTATATATACTAACCATTCAAAAAAACTAACACTGTTTGCTAACTGCATTATAAAATATAACAGAGGGTAGCATGTTGTTAATCTTCCTAAACTAAGGAGAAAATAAACATATCTTGAATAGTCATTCTTCCATTGCACTCGGCTGGTGCTCCTCCTCTTTTACTTCCTGAGTAAGCTTCTTTAGCTCCTGCTGTATCTTGTCAAGCTTGCCATCCCGCATCATAATGGTTATTTGAAGGTTGTTTATACCTTTCTTTAGATTAGGAATGCCTTGGGCCAATTCAGCCATCTCCATGGTCACCTGTTCCATGGCCTTAGCCAACAATCGCTTCATGACCCAATACACATGTAAGGCCTGTTTATACAGGGACATACGACCTCTGGCATTTCCAGGGTCTGGTAACAGATATTCCTAGTCCTCCATCTCAGATTCTGACTGTTTCTGGGTCGCCTCTTCTTCCAAATGCTAGATTATTCTCCTAATGTCTACATGCATGTCTTTACTATATGCCCTCTCTGCATACTTCACCAGGCGATTCATCATTTTCCTTTCGCATTTGTTTCCTGCTGATTTGGTGCGTCCCTGTTCCTGATGACCGGCTTGACAACGTCCTCTTCTCCCTATGCGGCCACTTCCTCATCCTACTCTGCCTACATTATATTCCCTTACCCTGCTTCCCTGTCCTAATTCGCTGGCGGGTGATCCCGTGTCTACTTCCTCTTCTCAGCCCCTGACTTTCTTATCTCCTATATCCTCCGTTGCTTGTCTTGTTTTTTCCATAATTCTCCCTTTACCTATATCGCTTTTTCTTATCTGCGGTTGACTATCACGTTCCAAGTCGTATATCTCCTCCATGTTTTCCTGGGTCTGTTCCTCTCCCTCCCATTGATCCGGCTTAGTGTCTTCAGCACATGGAGGTCTTCCTCCCCTATTCCCCGACATTACAGTCCTCTTCATTCCATCCTCATTTTTCTTGCTTTGAATTTTCCTTAACCCAGGAGGTCGACCCTGTGCAGTTCCTCCTGCTCCATCTATCATCTTTTCCTTCCTGCCTCCATTCACCTCAAGGATGCTCCTTTCATGCTTGCCCTTATGCCTCCACCCGTATCCACTCCCGCTCACCTGCCGACCTCTTCTGCACCGTCTTTCTCTGCCGCCTATACTCTCCATAATAGCCCACTCCTTCTCGGCTTTCCCTTGTGTGTCTTGGTCCTTATCCCCTCACCGTTCCGCTGTCACCTCCACCACCTCTGAGCTTAAGATTATTCCTCCTGCTGCAATTTAACATGATGTCCAGTCTACCTAACGTACCATCCACCTGCCGCGATCTCCTGATGCAAGGTGGCTCATAATTGCCACCCCTCGTCCTTTTACTACCTTCCCATCTTGTCGCATTAATCACCCCAGTCGGGGGAAAAAATATTAAATAATTGAATAATATTAAATAATTTAATTAAATAATAATACTAACAATATTATTGTTACTAATAATAATAATAATATAAATATTATAAACCCTGAAATAAATATTGTTGTCCATGGTTGATTTTCATATTGACACAATCTTTCTCACAATGTGATGTTTGACTATGGTTGACCATGCTTGTTTTTCATATTGAGGCATCCTTGTCACAATATGACATTGTTTGATTTTCATATTGAGAAAATCTTTGTCACAATATGACGTTGGACCATGGTTGACCATGATTATAAATGCAATAGATTTATATTAAAACCAAATATTAATATTATAAACCCTATGAATAATATTATACCCTAGGAATATGAACCCTTTGATTAGTAAACCCAAGGGATTGATATTATAAACCCAAGGGTTTAATACTAAAAACCCAAGAGATTATAAACCCAATGGAATATTATTAAACTCAAGGGATAAATATTATAAACACTAAAATACATATGGTTTCCCAAGGTTTACTGTCATTAATTTTCATATTGAGACTGTCTTAGTCACAACACAAGGTTGGACCATGATTTACCATGGTTTACCATGGTGCATTTTCATATTGAAACAACCTTTGCCACATTGTGACACTAGACCATCATTGACCATGGATGACCATGATTATAAACCCAAGAGATTTATTACCAAAGGCTTCTTATATAAACCTAAGGTGGATGAGGATTTGTTGATTTTTTTTTTTGTTTTTTTTTTTAATTGAAGGCCTAGATTGATTCTGAAGGGAATATACTGATCATATTATTTGTCTTAATGCTTATGAGTGAGTGTAGTGTATTAAAGATTTTTTTAGGTTGCATTTAATATAATAAATTTAAAAAATTATATTCGTTCCACGTGGATGCTTGCCCACCAATTTCCTAGGGATTTGAGATTATTCATTCTCATACATACTTGCATGATAAGTTCCTCATTATTATTTATAACATTCATTTATATATAGAAACTTTTATTTAGCCAAATGGTTCACTACTTTTAATAAATTTAAAAAATTATATTTCTGTCATGTGGCTCCCCATCCAATGATTTCCTAGGGATTTGAGATCACTCCAATTCTAATAAGTTCCTCCATGATAAGTTCCCCCTTATTATTTATAACATTCATTTATAATCCTTTTTTTTCTTCAGTTAAAGTTGACCAATAACCTTTTTATACATGGTTAATGAGGTAAATGTGTTCATTAGAAAGACATTTTTCATGTTGCAATAGTTTTTTGGTTATATTTATGAAGCCTTAGGCTATATAAACCACATAAATATTTTTAATATGGTTGGAAACCCAAGATATTTCCATGATGACCATGATTGTAAACCAAAGGGATTTATATTAAAAACTAAGATTAATATTATAAACCCTATGAATAATAGTATACCCTAAGAATATGAACCTTTAAATTAATAAATCCAAGGGATGACTATTATAAACCCAAGGGATTATGTCAGGTCCCTATAATACTAGTGTATTCACTTATTATTGTTGTCATTATAGCCCCTTATTCTTATTGTTGTGCCCATGTTGTCCCCATATTGTTTTTGTTATGCCCCATAAAATCCCACTATGGTCATTATTGTACCATTACATTATTATTGTTATGTCGGCTGTGATTATATTGTGACCCTTTAGACTCCTATATATAGAAAGGAGGTCTTGCCATTTGTATCATCCAAGAATTGGCCATTTGTGTAATTTAAAAGACATTTACGCTCGAAGAGGTTACTTTTGAAGTCATTGATCTATCTCTTTCTTCTATTTTGTGAGCTAGTTGCATAACAATTGGTATCAAAGCTTTCGATTCTATGGTTTCGCTAATTCAAACAAGCCATCGTGGCATTTTCGCTAAAGTTTTCTTTCTACGAAGCTTTAGAATCTAAACTTAAAACATGTTTGAGATGAAATTGTGATGAAACCCGTGACCAAATTTCTAATCTTGTTTACGGAGATATGAACTAAGGAAGTTATTGTTTTGCAGGATCCTGAATTCGATCTCTTACAGGCTAGCTTGGGAAAATCATCATAACTTTCTCTTTGAGCATCGTATTCAAATTTCGTAAAAATTAATAGAACAAGGATGGATTGTATTTTTTAGGGTATTTTTGTCAGAGCCAAGGTTTGAAACAGTGACACATGGCACGTTGTACAATTTCATTCTACGGAACCAGTCTATAATTAGGTCATCACGGGAGATTGGGCATAATTATTTCTTGGAGAATCTAATCATGTTCATAATTGTGGGCTTAGAAAGATGAATCAAAGGCATATCACAGGCTAAAATTGCAGAACTTGAAAAACTGAAATTACAAAGTTGCAGTCATTTCAAGATCGAGCTCATCCAAAGTAGAAGACAAATATAAGTTGTGTAGTTTCTTTTTTAAATTTTGCATAAATTTTGGCTGAGAAAGTAGTTTTAAGTGATTCAAAGGGAATTATCAAGCATAATTATCATTTGTTGATGATCCGAAGAAAGAAAATGGAAACAACTAGTAAGCAACCTCAAATCTCTACTACGACACATTAAGACAAGGAAGAAATGCAACATGATCTATCAAAATTACGAAACCAAGTGCAACAAACTTTTTTCTCATGAAAAGTAACTGAAGCTAAGATTGATGGTTTAAAGAATGGAATGGAAGCTAAACTCGATGGCATGGAAGCTAAGATGGATTGTATAGAAGAAAAACTTAAAGGCAACATGGAAGATTTGAAGATATATTTGAGAAAGTTTCTACAAGAAATGCTTACAAATGGCGAAAGGGTAGTAAAGGAAACTCATGATGAGAGCAAAAGAAATGTTAGTCATGACTTCATAGACTGTAACATTAAATTGAGGACACAACATGTTCCAAATATCGGTATCAAGAAGTTTGATGGAAAGGATATTGTAACATGGATACTACAGATGGAGCAACATTTTGATCTCCATAATGTGAAAAACACAGAAAAGGTACACATTGCAACTTTATATTTGGAACCCAATCAGCTTGTATGGTATCAATGGCTTTGCTGTCGTAAACAAATTTTCACTTGGGAAAATTTTACGGAAGAAATGGTAGCACATTATGAGGATACAAAAAGAAACATTTCTTTTAGCCAATTGACAAATCTCAAACAAAAGGGTTCAATGGTGGAGCACATCAAGGACTTCCAAAAATTGAATATAATGGTAAAACATATTTCAGAGGAGCATATGGTTGATGTGTTCATAGGGAATTTAAAGGATAACATCCAACATGAGGTTCGCCTTTGGGAACCTAATTCATTGGAGAAGGCATTCAGGTTGGCAAGAAAAATTGAAAGAAAAATTATGGAAATAAGGAAGCCTACCACTCATAGCTATAAAGATGGAAGTGTTGTTCCCCTAGCCTTCCACAAGCTACAAGGATGACACCACAACAATTGGAAGAAAAAAGAGAAAAAGGACTTTGTTACGGTTGTGATATTAAATACACTATAGGTCATAAGTGTGCTGAGAACAAATTATTTTACATACATTGTGAAGAGGAAGAAAAGGAACAATAAACATAAAAAAAGAGAATACACACCACGCACAAACCCTAGGGAAGGAATAAATAAATCAGACCATACCCTGTAATGCATTCACAAGTATTACCACTCCTCAAACTATCAAGATAGAAGGACATATCAAGAAGAAAAAGGTAATAGTGTTGATTGATTCAGGTGGTACTCATAATTTTATTCATTGTAAGATAGCCAAGGAATTGAATTGCTTCCTATATCCAGCACTCGAGTGTCAAGTGATGGCTGCAATTGGACGAACAATAAATTGTTCTGGAAAGTGCCATAATATCAAGTTATCCATGGGAGAATATGTTTTGAATAGTCCAATGATTTCCATTCCAATGCGTTGTGCTGATGTTGTTTTAGGAGACCAATGGCTACAATCTTTAGGTAAGATAGCTTTTAATTTTCAAGAAATTTTCATGATTTTTTTCAGAAGGAACGAAATTTGAATTAAGCTGTATTGCAGGGAAACCATGAAAGATAATCAGATCTAACAGTAACTCAAAGATTCTAAAGAAATAACAATGAGGCGTAATTGCACAATTATCTTCGTTAGAGGTTCCTGCATTGAAATCATCTATTTCTCCAGATCTCCAAAAAATATTGGACAATCATTCCTAGCTATTTGAGAATCCCAAAAGCCTCCCGCCTATTCGTGATCATGAGCATGCTATTAATTTGATTCCAGGAAGTGTTCCTCCAAAAATCAAGGCTTACAGATATCCCTATGCCCAAAAGAGTGAAATTGAATGTATGGTTACAGAAATGTTAGAGGCTAGTATAATTCAACCTAGTCAAAGTTCTTTCTTTTCTCTAGTAGTATTAGTGCACAAGAAGGATGGATCATGGGAGATGTGTCCGGATTATAGTGAACTCAACAAGCTCACTATTAAAGATAAATTTCCCATTTCTTTCATTTCATGAATTATTGGATGAATTGCATGGAGAAATTTACTTCACAAAGTTGGACTTTCATTTAGGATAACATCAAATCAGAATGAAGACAGAAAACATTCTGAAAACAACATTTAGAACTCATGAGGGTCATTATGAATTTTTGTTCATGCCTTTTGGCCTTACCAATGCACCTTCTACATTTTAAGGTTTGATGAATTCCATTTTCAAACCATTACTACAAAATTTATGTTAGTATTTTTTGATGACATACTAATCTACAACAAGTCTTGGAAGGATCATGTTCATAATGTTGACAGAGTGATCAAACTCTTGGAGGAGAAATAATTATACACAAAAACCTCCAAATTTTTCTTTGGAGTACAAGAGGTGGAATATTTGGTTCATATTGTATCTCATGAAGGTGTTAAGGTATACCCTAGAAAAATTAAAGCCATTAAGGAATGGAAAATCACCACATCCATAAAGCCTCTGCGAGGATTTCTCAAGTTAATAAGGTATTATCGCAAGTTTGTTAAGAACTATGGGAGAGTAGAAGCACCTCTAACAACATTACTGAAGAAAGATGCATTTTCTTGGACTCTAGAAGCAATGCAGGTCTTCGAATAACTTAAAGAGGCAATGTGCCAAGCACCGGTCTTAGCTATGCCAAACTTCCCAAAAACCTTTATTGTGGAATGTGATGCCTCAGGAAATGGAATTGGTGTTGTTTTAATGAAAGAAGAAAGACCCATTGATTTCAAAATTCGTCCAACCAAAGGAAAGTATTTACAAAAAGTTATTTACGAGAAGAAATGTTGGAAATACTACATGCACTTAAGAAATGGTGAACCTGTTTAGTAAATTTAGTGTCCTAAATTGCTTGCATAAATTATCAACTGAGGTTTGTAAGCTGATGAAGTGTGGTGCACTATATGTGCTTAGTTAACCTTTTTCTTACTTCGTTGTTTTGTATTTTATGTTGTTTTTGGGGGGTTTCTTCTCTTTGATGTCTAAGAAAGTACAACCTGAAGCTATGAAAAAATTTAAGTGAATCTAATGAATTTTAAAGGAAAGGAAATGTTCCTAAGTTAATCTAATTTCCTAAAAATGGACCAAGATCTCTTGGCTAGTTAGAACCTAAAAAATAAAAAACATCTATCTTATCTTATCATTAGTCCTAATCCATGGATCTAATTCTTAAAACCAAGAAGGAAATTGATGCAGAAGGTAACACAATAATTGGATTCATTGAACATTGAACCATTCAACTTTCGAATATGATTAAATCAATCTCTTTGAAATGATTATTGGAAATATCAATGATGCAACTAAGTGAGGATCTGAAAGCAAAAAGGTAAAAGCATGTAAAACTAACTATAAACAACTAATGTATTTTTGACTTTCTCCAACATTCAAATGTGAAGCATTACCCTCTTGAAGTGCTATGCAAGAAATCAATTATACCTTAGTTCCTAAGTTCCTAGGAAAATAACAATGTATTGAGTAAATTCAATCACTGCATGAATTATACATTTAAGAATTTAGTTTAGGATCATCATAATCTTGAAAAGGCTTTTGAAAACATCCATTAACACAGTTAATTAACAATTCTGTTCTAAGAAAATGAATGACAAAATAGTAAGAAAACTAAGCAACTATGTATTCTTATTACTTCAATCTTAATTCAGTCTGGAAATAGAGTCATTTTTCTCCACGAAATATCTTAGAAGAAAAAGGCTTCACAATTGTGATTTATCATTATGCTATTGATTAAAAACTGAAATGAAATATCATCCTAATTTAGAAAACAAATTTGTTGAAAACAGAGTAACGGAAATTGAACTAAAAACAAGAAATGAAAAACCTCCTTTAATGCAGGGGCTCTCTGCAACTGATGTGGCTGGAATGCTAGCTAGTTAAGGATGCACTTAAAACGATCTTTGGCAACAAGAAATTTGTATTATGATGAAAACGAAGTCTGAATACAGAGTATCAGCAAAAAGCCTGAACTTAACATGTAATTCCTTCTAACTTCTCTCTCGGTTCCATGTAACTGATTTTAAAGGAAAATAACATAATTATTTACGAGATAAAGTTGCTACAGGTGTTGAAAATTGGCAACAAGAAATTGCTAAAAATAGAAGTGCTAAAAATAGCTGTTTGGGCATCAGTGTTGGATTGGGCAATGGGGAATGAAAAATGGAAGTGCTAAAAATAGAAGTTCTATTTTTAGCAGTTCAAGTTGGATTCCTATTTTTAGATAGTCCCTGTTCTAAAATAGGAAGTAAAATTCGAATTTGGTGTTACCAGCAGTTTGAATATTAATTAATTAATTCTCCATGAGTTAATTAGTTAAGGAAAATCAAACTTGAAGTCTTTGTGAAAACATGCAATAATTTCTCCACTGATTGGGGAATGTGTCCTTGATTTTCTCCACTGATTGAGGAATTAAGCATGAGTTCTATATTGAGAGGATCAGTTGACTTAGTTTAACTTAGTCAAGTTCAGTTAGATTAATTTAACATGTTGTTAAATTAATGAGATACAGTTTGTTGATGCTTGCATGCATGTGACAACTATTATTTTTAGATAACTGAGTATTTTCTTATGGATAACTGATGCATGGCAGTTCAGACAGAGACCCAATTGAGATCAGATGAGGGACAATGTACTATCAGATGCTAGGATATTCCTAATGAATATTCCTTGCATGAGGAAGGAAACTTCTTCCTTTTATGACTGCATAGTTGGACCTGAGGTTATAGCAGGTATGATTTGGGTCAATTCACACATGTTATGTAATTGGACACCAATCAAAACTGTGCAAGGAAATATGGATTTGGAGGACTTGTGGAGACTATATATTCAGGCCTAGATAGTCCATGAGCTACATCATCAGAGTACAGAGAGAGCAGGATAGCTTTTGAGTTGATTCCTTTTGTATATTATTGAGGATTTCCACTTGATTGATAACACAGAGATGGGGTTTTAGGCTGGTGCTTTCCCCAGTGATATATCTTGTCTTATGGTTGATTATTTCTCTTACTCAATTATATCTGTTTATGCTTGATGTTGCTCATGAATTCGATTATGCTTCCGCTTAATGTTTTGTAGAACTAGATCAAGTATTATGCTTTAGTACATTGCATATATCAGTTTGATCTACACGTGAAATTTCTACATGGTATCAGAGCACATGTGATCAAGGAAGAACAATATAGAAGAAGGGAGAAGTTGAATTTTGTGGTTTCTGAATATTGAATTGAGTTCTTATCACATCTATTTCGTCGATGGTGTTCTATGGTTTCAGACTTGAATATGCCCTTGATGGTAGTTCGAATTATATAGCCTGGAAGGATCACATGGAGGCAGTATTAGAAGATAATGGCCTTAACAACTTCATTGATCAAGAAGTCCAAAAACTGACTGATGCTACTCAACTAGCGGAATGGAAGAAGTGTGTGGCTAGAGCTAGGAGAATCCTCTTGGAGGGAGTTCGAGGTCACATTGTCTCGAGCCTCCGTGGGAAGTTGACTCTTTTTTCGATGTGGAAAACATTGGAATATCTTTATCATAATAGTAATGATCTAAGGAAGCTGACACTAAAGGAAAAACTTCGAAAGATCAAGTGTGAAAGTGAGTACACGATCTCTATGTATCTGAACAAGATCACCTCATGCAGGGATGAGCTTGCAAGTGTAGGGTTCATGACATCCGATGATGACATGGTGAGTCTAGCACTCCTTGGCCTTCCTAAGAGCTAGCACAACTACCAAGACTTGGTTAATGGAAGGGAGAAACTGCCAGATTGGGAATGACTATGGTTGGATTTGATGCAGGAGGAGATCAGACAGAGCACCAGAGACAGTTCTTCATCGATGGATGATGACGAGAACTGTGCCTTAGCGAGTAAGTCATAGGAGGGGAAGGAGAAGGTTTCTCTTTCCAAATCTTGTTCTTCCCATGGTGGGAAGAAGGTTGACAAATCAAAAGTGCGATGCTTTTGGTGTCATGAGGTGTGCCATTTTGTTACAAATTGTCCACAAAGGAAATCCAAGAACGGATATGGAGAAGGATCTGAAGGTGAGGCACTTTCTTCACAGTTCGATTTGGGTTTCGCATTCTTCGCATGCATGGTTTTATCCATGGAGGGATGTGGTTGGATTCTTGATAGTGGAGCTTCTTTCCACATGACTGGTGACAAGAGTTTGTTCAGTACTTTGGAGGAGAAAGATTTCGAGATACTCATCACAATGGGTAATGAAGAAAAGTATAATGTCTCAAGTGTAGGCACGGCTATTTTTCAGAGGGAGCATGGAGCTGGCCTTACCTTGACTGATGTCAAGTATGTACCAGGATTGAAGAGAAACTTGGTGTCGATCGCGATGCTGGAAGACAGAGTCTATGATGTAGTCTTCAATAAGGGAAAGGTTTTCCTTAGACACATCTTCACTAGACAGGTGAAGCAGATTGGTTCACGGGTCAAGAAACTGTATGCTCTAGAGGTTCAATATGCATGCAAAGCCTTGAGAAGCAAGGAAACTGATGGAGATTTGGTGGCTGAGAAGGAGAGTA
Source organism: Pinus tabuliformis (assembly GCA_031772625.1). Classification (NCBI taxonomy): domain Eukaryota; kingdom Viridiplantae; phylum Streptophyta; class Pinopsida; order Pinales; family Pinaceae; genus Pinus; species Pinus tabuliformis. The sequence continues at coordinate 1,704,907,471 of CM062816.1, read as the reverse complement.
TATTACCTCTCAACATGCAGTGCCAGAAGAAGTCTTAGACGATTGTGGAGGAGCCATGATCGGTGCAACGGTTTCAGGGGGTTATGGAGCAGCCACAAGAGGGGAAGATGAGAGGAGGTTGAGTAGAGACATCTACTCATGTCGAGAGCTCTAGTAGGGGCAAACTTCGAGCCAGGTGGGCAGAGGGATCACATGCAGCCATACATCTAGGTAGGAGGTGGGCCGATGTAGAGTGATCCTACCAAGGATGAGGGACAGGATCCTTGAGGTACCAAACCTCTTGGATGAGACCTTGCTACGTGATCCCCAATGTGGAGTAGGAGGAACTGGAAAATTGGGTAGAGACAGATGCAGATGAAGTGGTAGAGAGAGTTACAGTGCAGGGAATCCCAAGATAGCGCAGAGAATGTAGGCTACAGCAATGCGAGAGGCATATGTGTGTTGCACAATGCAAGGTAGCAGAGAGAAGGGTGCAATGGTATGAGATGCATGGAGATGTTGCAGTAGCGCAAAGGTCAAAGAGGGAGCACCTGTCAGCAGTAGGTATAGTTTCAGCATCACAGTATGTTTCTAGCCCAACAGAGAGGTCAGTTGGCAGTTTTTTTTTTTTTCTTTCTGAGAGTTGCTAGAGCAACCACACTTGGTAGATGTGTTGCATGCAGAACATTCCATAGGTACAGGATCAGGTTTGAGAGGAAGCCTTTCTTGTTGAGAGGGAGTGTTGAAAATTGGCAATAAGATATTGCTAAAAATAGAAGTGTTAAAAATAGCACTGCTAAAATTAGCAGTTTGGGCATCAGTGCTAGATTGGGCAATATGGAATGAAAAATGGAAGTGCTAAAAATAGAAGTTCTATTTTTAGCAGTTCAAGTTGGATTCCTATTTTTAGATATTCCCTAGTTTAAAATATGAAGTAAAATTTGAATTTGATCTTACCAGTAGTTTGAATATTAATTAATTAATTCTCCATGAGTTAATTAGTTAAGGAAAATCAAACATGAAGTCTTTGTGAGAACATGCAATAATTTCGTCACTGATTGGGGAATGTGTCCTTGATTTTCTCCACTGATTGAGGAATTAAGGATGAGTTCTATATTGAGAGGATTAGTTGACTTAGTTTAACTTAGTCAAGTTCAGTTAGATTAATTTAACAAGTTGTTAAATTAATGAGATATAGTTTGTTGATGCTTGCATGCATGTGACAATTGTTATTTTCAGATAACTGAGTATTCTCTTATGGATAATTGATGCATGGTAGTTCAGACAGAGACCTAGTTAAGATCAGATGAGCGACAGTGTACTATCAGAAGCTAGGATATTCCTAATGATTATTATTTGCATGGGGAAGGAATCTTCTTCCTTCTATGATGCGTAGTTGGACCTGAGGTGATAGTAGGTATGATTTGCGCCAATTCACACATGTTATGTAATTGGACCCCAATCAAAACTGCGCAACGAAATAGGGGCTTGGAGGACTTGTGGAGCTTATGTATTCAAGCCTAGATAGTCCATGAGCTACATCATCAGAGTACAGAGAGAGCAGGGTAGCTTTTGAGTTGATTCTTTTTGTATGTTGTTGAGGATTTCCACTTGATTGATAATATAGAGATGGGGTTTTAGGTTGGTGCTTTCCCCAATGATATATCTTGTGTTACGGTTGATTATTTATCTTACTTAGTTATATCTATTTATGCTTGATGTTGCTCATGAATTCCATTATGCTTCCGCTTAATGTTTTGCAGGACTAGATCAAGTATTATGCTTTAGTACATTGCATATATCAGTTTGATCTACATGTGAAATTTCTACTACAGGTGGCTAGTTCAAATTAAATTTAACATGACTGTTTATGAGATAAACTTGCTACAGGTGGCTAATTAGAATTAGATTTGCAACAAAACTTTTAGAGTCTTGATTACCTATGAAAGAGAAAATCAAGAGGCTTATTGCTTTTGCATAACATACTTTGACTCCACCTTTGCCATGACCTTAGGCTTGCTTTTCCATCATTCTAGACTAAGTGAATATGATAGAATTCATGTGGAGATGATTCTAGAAATTCCCATGTGGCCCAATTCTTCATTTGACACCTAGAACCTTCCAAACCATGAGAGTAGCTATGGAATCCACAGTTAGCTGCAGAATGGGTTGCATTCTATAACTAATTTGCAAAAATCTATTCAAATAGCAAGAACATGAAATCATAATATGGTGATCATTTTAATGCTTTCCTTAAGGAAAAACCTAGCATTTATCATTCATTGGGTCTGTAATATTATGAGAAAGTGAAGAAAAAAGGTGGGAAGAAATTTGAAGGAGAGGGTAATTCTGAGGTTCAACATACCCCCACTGTAAAATCATTGCATGTCCTCATGCAATTTGCCAAAAATGTGAGTTCTTCCTCACTACTGCATTTACTCAAACACCTCTACTAGTACATCCAATTTCCTTCTTTTGTTCTTCTTTGAATTGACTGTCATTATGGGCTTTCTCATATGAAGCTTGTACATAAGGTTAATGACTGCTCTATTCAAAATCTTACTCTTTCTTTTCAATTTCCATTTTTTCTTATACCACAGTCTTAGATGCAGAATGGTATTATCATGAATTGCCTTGTCCAATTTATTCTATTCCTTCAATGTCTCATTCTCTTATTTGATATGTCTGTTCAATATCTCTAATTTATAAATTTCCTATTTCAGAGCATCAATTAGAGGTTCTTGTGGATTGACAGAAGGTTTTGGGTTCCTTGAGCCACTTATCTTCTCCAGTGATTCTATATAGTCATAGATTTGTTGTTGCACTAGGTCTATGCTTCGAGATCTTCTACGAGGGCTACCTTCAAAATGATGAACAGGAGAATTTTGACAACTATGTGCAGAAGAGATGTTAATAGGAGATGGTTCTAGGATTTCCTCATCTAAATTTATCAACTCTGTCCCTTTTGGTGATGTTTTCTTTACCAAACATTGGAGTCTAGAGATCCTTCTAAGTTGTGGAGGACTTACATTCTCTTCATTTGTGACCTATTTCTCCTTTCTTATCTTCCCTCTTGCTTTGATTTGCTTCCCGATTTCTATCAGTTCTTCAGAGGTTAACCTTTCATCATCTTCCGGCAATGAAGACTCAGGTATGTTTTCAATAGTTATACAAGTATTCTTTATTCTACTTCTTCTAACATTATCTTCTTTAGGTGACTCTCATGCTTCTTGGAAATGGTTTGTAATAAGGAAATTCTCCCAGGTATTTCCTATGCTTTTTAAATGAAACTCAATCAATATCTTTATTAGCCCATGATGATACATGGTTGTATCTATGAACTATATTCTCTTTTCCACATTTGAGGCCATCCTTCTTAAACTATTTAGCACGATGAAAGGAAGATTGATTTCTCCATTTTCTAAGAAATTCATCAGTAAATGGATATGGTAGACACACATGCAACCAAACCTCCCCTCACAACTGATAAATTTCTCTAAAACCAGGAGCATGTTCCTCCACTTAGTTTTAAGAGCTGAAATGGGAATACCTTTTCTAAAATTAGAGACATCCATACCCAATTATTGAGTATTACATTCCATGATTCATTATGGAAATCCTTCTTCTTGAACCATCTTTCACCATGCCTTGGAAGTTTTGTAACCTCGGTCATGAATGACTATGTCACTGCAAACATGATATCTCCAATTTTTACCTCTGTGCCATCAGAACATCGAGAAATGGATTTTGTAATCTCCTTATGAAAACCATCAAATTTCTCGATGAATTTAAGCCATCCAACTTTCTACAACATTTATTTGAACTTTGGGTATCCTTCCATGTACTTTTCCCCTACTGGTTCTGATCTGACAATTAGTCCCATGTCTTCTACTATGTAGAGTTCTCAACCTTCAGAATTACCCTTCCTAGTTTTATGAAATGAATTGGTTGTGAATATGGTGAAAGGAACTGTGGGTTTGTATGAAATAAATAAATGGTAGGGGTTCTGGAGAAATGTAGACAAGTATGTCATGTCATAGTCATGACTGTTAATAATCAACGAGGGAGTTAATTATGGACCGTTATGTGACAAAATATGGAGGATGTGGTGGATATGTAGTATGATGGAGATTACAATCAAATTAAATGATGATTCATCAAGGAAACATATGAATATCCATATTATATATGCTTTATGTTCTAACCTTGCTATTTAAAATAAATTTTTTCACTTTACCTTTTAGAACTTAACCTTTTCGTTTATTGCTTTCTTTGGCGTTGATCCAGGTACCCTCTTAGCATATTGGTCTTCAAAACAAGATTCTTCAATCTCTTGCAATCATCATTTGTTTGTAAGATCTATAATTATGCCAGAGCTGCTGAATGAGATATGGATGCAGAATCAAATTAGCTACAAAATTGAATCAACTATGGAACCTAATAAGAAATGAAGTATGGCTATGGAACATGAATGTGAAATGAAATGGAAATGGAATATGACCGTCAAATGGAATGAAAGTGGAGTGAGATAGAATGAACTGTAAAGTAAAATGAAAATAAATTTGTAGATTATGAACTACAAATGAATGTAGCTTTATGTCGCTACTTATAATATCAAGGAAATGGAAAATACAGGATGCTAGAAATCTCTAATTTTCACCCTGTATTTTTTGTATTAGTATGCTAATTAGTGATTGGTTTTCATACTTATACATTTTATTATTATATGTTTCTATGTTTTTTTCTATGACTATATATATATATATATAAGAAAAATTAAAGCTAAGTTAGTGGAGAAGAAGAATTCTTCTTCACGAACTTCATTTCAACATTATCTTGGAAAATCTTGATAAAATTCTCTCTTGAAATTGGCTTATGATATATCTTCAACCGATGACCATTCAAAAGAAGTGGTACCTTTCTTCCATCTATTGTCCTTATTCTCATTGCTCCATTATTAATGACTTCTCTAATCTCATATGGCCCAACCCCATGACTCTGAAACTTTCCTTGAAAATCTTTGAATTTTGAATCGAACAAAAGTGCCCAATCCCTTGCTTGAAACTTCTTCTCTTTGATATACGTGTCATGCCATTTAGCCCTTTTCTGTTGGACTATACTGCTTCTTTGAACTCCATCTTGCCTGATTTCATCAAGCTCATTGAGTTTCTCCAATCTATGTTTATGTGCTTCTGATAAATCCAGTCCTAATTGGATTGCCATCTTGAAGGTCCTGATTTGAAACTCAATGGGGAACAAGACATGCTTCCCATAAACAAGATCATAGGGAGTGTGTCTTGTTGTGTTCCTCCACGTAGTTCTGTAGGCCCATAGGGCTTCAGGAAGCCTTTTTGCCCAATCTCTTATGTGTAAATGTACAGTCTTAGTGAGAATTCCTTCAAACACCTTATTGGTCAATTCAAAATGACCATTTGCTTATGGATGATAAGGATTAGACTTTCTATGTTTGATCTTGCAATCTTTCACAAGTGTTTCAACCATTTTAGATGTAAATTGAGATCCCTGATCTGTCACAATTTCTCTTGGAACTCCAAAACTAGTGAAGATGTCCTGAAAAAGAAAATTAACTATAGGTTTTTCATTAGAAAAAGGTAATAATTTAGCCTCTACCCATTTAGTGACATAGTCAATGCATACCAAAATATACTTCTTTTGTTTATATGGAGGATTAATTGGTCCAATAAAATCCAAGGCCCATTTTTCAAAAGGTTCAATGAGTACCTGAGTTTGTAGTGGCATTTCATCTGAAGGAGCAGGTTTTCCTACCCTTTCGTAGTTATCACACCTCTTGTCATATTGTTTGGCATATCTGAAGATGGAGAGCCAATAATATCCTAAATGAAAGATTTTATAGGTTGTACTCTTGTCATTAAAGTGTCCACCACGAGGTTCATCATGCCATGCATTTCATCTTCTCGAGCACATCTCTTGATCATGAGATCTGGACGTATTTCATACAATTCATTAGTAATCCATGAGTAACTTGCACTTGTTTGAATGATTTTTCTTTTCTCTTAGGAAACAAATGTGAAGGTAATTTTCCTGTGACTATGTAATTAGAAATATCTACAAACCAAGGGGTCTCAGTAGTTACTGCAAAAAGATATTCATCTGGAAACTTATCTTCAACTGGAGTGTCATATTTGATATTTTGAATTCTAGACAAGAAATCAGCAACTGTGTTTTGTTTTCCAGGTCTATCTAGAACAATGATGTTGAATTCTTGCAGAGTAATAACCATCTTGTAACTCTGCCATTGGTAATCAGTTTATTCATTAAGTACCTAATTGCAGAGTGATCTGTATGAACAACGGTTTCATAGCCTATTATGTAATGTCTGAACTTTTTGATAGCATGAACAACAACTAACAATTCTTTTTCAGTTACAGTGCAATTTAACTCATTGTGAGTCAAATTCTTGCTTGTGTAATAGATGGCATAGGGGTCAAATATTTTTGTCCTAATACAGCTCCGAGAGCTCTATCAGAAGCATCTGCTGAAATGTGAAAAGGTAGTTTCCAATTTGGGCCTCTTAAGATGGTTGCTTCATATTTTTTTTCTTTTAAAGTCTCAAATTCCAAGTGTCAATCAGGATTCAAATTGAATTCACAATCTTTGGTGAGTAATTTTAAGAGTGGGGATGCTAGTTTAGTGAAATTTTCTATAAACATTCTATAGTATCCTATGAATCCTAGAAAACCTCTAACATCCTTTTGACAACTTGGAATTGATAGTTTAGAGATGACTTCAACTTTAGATTTATGAACTTTAATTCCATCTCCTGAAATGTGATGTCCTAAAACAATCCCTTATGTAAACATCATAAAACATTTTTCATCGCTTAAGGAAAGGTTTGCTTCCTTACATCTTTTAATAACTTTTTCCAAATTTTCTAAAGCTTCATCAAATGTATTCCCATAAACGGTAAAGTCATCCATATACACCTATACAAAATCATGTATTAGATTAGAAAAAATTCCTAGTACTGCTCTTTGGAATGTTGCAAGTGCATTTCATAATCCAAAAGGAAGTACACGGTAGGCATAAGTTCCCCTTGGATAGGTGAATGTGGTTTTATCTCTATCTTTAGGTGCTACATGAATTTCATTGTAACCACTAAAAGCATCGAAAAATGAGAAACAGTTCTTACCTACTAATGTATCTAAGACTTGATCATGATCTTTTGGGGTACCTTTATTCAATTCTTGATAATCAATACATACTGTCCATTTACCATTATTTTTAGACACAATCACTAGAGGAGAAACCCAATGGTTTTCTGAAATTGGGTAAATGAAGTTTACATTCAACAATTTTTGCAACTCCTCTTTCACAATTCCTCTAAGATTTGGATTCATCCTTCTTTGAGGTTGTCTGATAGATTTACAATTTTCCTCAATGTAGATGTTATGTATACAAATATTAGGACTAATTCCTTTCATGTTAGTTTATTTCCATGCATATGCAGAATAATGTTGTTGTAATGTTTTGATGAGCTTTTCCTGTTGTAATTTTTCCAAGTTATTGTTTATGTTCAATGTTTTCCCGGGAAAGATTTCAACTTTAGAGCTACCAAATTATTCCATAGAGTAAAGAGACATCTGCCTAGATGAAAAATATTCAATATGAGATTTTTCTTGAAATTGATCATGTTCATATTCTGGAGATGATTCAAAATTATCCATTATATTTTAGATTTGACTATCTCCACTAATGGTTGAAATAGTAAAGAGAGGCTAAATATCATTTTCATCATCAATCCATTCTTTGTCATCTATCTCTGTGATTGTTCTTGCTGTAGGATATAGAGTGACTTTCTTAGTTGAGTTACCATCAGAGATATACATATCACTAGTTTTAGAGATAATGAAAGCATCAGTCGTAGCCATCCAAGGTCTTCCAAATATAAGTGGATGTCCTCCTATATTGTTCTTAGGGGTTAAGATCATAAAATCAATAGGGCATTCCCAAGAGTCTAAGGACGTTGAAATATCTTCTAACACACCATCTGGTTTGATTATAGATCTATCTGCCAATTGCAATAATGTAGGTGTATAAAGAAGATTAGGAAGCTTGAGCTATTCCATGGTTTGTTTGCTAATGATGTTTATCGCTGAGCTCCTAAATCAATAAATGTATTCGAAATTTCAACTCCATTGATATATATTCTTACAACTAGACTTCTTGGATCTACATATTTTTGTATGGAAAATTTTCCCATCATTATGTCTGCTATTTTTCCTGCTAACTGAATTATTTTTATTTCTTTGGTTTTTCTTCCTGGTTTCTTCATTCTCAACTCCTTTATTGTTTTAGGTAGAATTGGAATCTCTTTAATGGCTTGTAACAAAGGGATTTTGATAAAGACATTTTTCAATTCATCTAGAGAATCATAATAAGTCAACATAATATGCTTTTCTACCCCTCTATCAACTTATAATCTTTCAGGAAGAGGAGGTGTAGAAGTAGATACTAGTGGTTGCTCTATGATAGGAGTTGAGTTTATTGGTTCTTTCTTTTTTCATTTTTAGTATTCTGGTTTTGAAGAGATGTTCCTTCAAAACTTTTATTTGGCTATCGAGAATCTTCCCCGAAATTGTCTTGTTCTTGAATATCTACAGAAGGCTTTTTCTTTTCTAATATCCTAATAGATCTTAGTTGGACATCATTGAGATCTAGAGGAGTGATCATATAATTTGGAAATTGTTGTCCTTCCACCATATATGTATTCTAAGGATTTTTAATGTTGGGGTTTGGTAATGGTTGGATAGGTAACTAATTTGGTCTCTGTGTGAATGGGAGTGAAAGTTGAGGATTTTGGTTTTGAAGTTGGGGTTGTTGATTTTTTTGAGGAATTTGTTGAGGAGGATAGTTTGGATATGATGGAGGATATTGATACTATTGAGAGAATATTCCATAGTGATTTTGCAGTCGTCGAGCCCAAGGTTGAGATTGAGATTGATATTGAGGCCAAGGTTTCTACCAAGAATTCTAATTTGGTGGGGGATGAATATACAATTGGTTGTTAAAACCCTATTTTTGTGGCCCCTACCAAGGTCTTCTAGAGACAAAGAAAAGAGATTCTGTTGGATTTGAAATTGTTTCCTCTTGAAAAACAACCTTAAGACCAACAATTGAAGGACAACTCTTGGTATCATGGTTTTCTAAACAAATCACAAAAGTCTCTATGATTTTTGCATCCAAAGTGCATTCTCTTAAAGCATGCTTCTTTCTGCATTTGGAATAGAAAATAGCTAAAGCATCAGTCTCGGCTTTATACTTGTTTTGTAACTTAAGGGTGTCTATCTGTTCAGTAAGGCTCCCTAGCATATCTATTTTCAATTCATCAAGCATGTTTCTAATTTCTACCCTACTTACTAATCTAGTTGTAGATTTATTCACTCTAGCAAAAGAAGGATCTCTTGGACCTTTCCCAATTTTGGATTTTCCTCTTGAGAGATGAACACATAATTCTTCAATGTCATTTAATGGGATTTGAGAGATATCTCATTTCCCCATCATGTTAAGGATGTCTATCCACTAATCTCTAATGACTTTTGATAAAAGATCTTTTAAAGTATCTTGATCTAAGTTATCCATTTTTTCACTTCTTAAGTTATAGTTGAATCATTCAATTAAATCCTCCAAATTTTCATCCTCTCTTTGCATCATTTTAAACACTTCATCTTTGTGATTGATATGTATGCAATAATCCAAATACTTGTCCAAAAATGTTCTCTTCATGTCATTCCATGTTCTAATAGACTGAGTGATCAATCCCATAAACCATTTTAAAGCAGCTCCTTTCAATGTTGAAGGAAACAATTTAAGTTTTTGAGAGTCTTGTAAATAATCATAAGTTTTGCACAAGACTTCAAATTCAAATAAAAAGGTTTCAGGATCCTCACTTTTTAATCCATGAAAATTTGTGATGACAGAAGGTGAGATAGTTTTCATTGTGGCATCTGTTTCTTCATCACCTATAAGGAATCCAAAAGAATTGTCGACTTCCCTATTTCATCTACCTTCTCCATCATTTCCTCTACCTATTCCTCCTCCAAATAGTGCAAATTCTCCATTTAGAACTCCCTCTCCTTCTTCTTCTCTTCCTGCCATTATATATTCTTCAGAGTTAATATAAGATTCAACATGCAAGGTTAATTTCTCTTCCTCTGGTTCCTCTATCAATGGTATGTGGAAGAAAGGTTCTACGTCTCACTATCCACTAGGAATTTCTAATTCTTCAGCTAAAATATGTTCCCCTGTAGAGGTGAAAAAGGTTACTCCTTCTATTGGATATCCAATATTTGCTTCCTCTATGACTGCCTCAGTAAATGAAGTAGGAGATCCTCTTAATTGGATTTCTAACCTTAGAACTTCAGGAAGTCTATGGCTAGGGAAATGTGGAATATGAGTTTGAGATGGAGGTGTATCTCTTCTTAGTCTTGGTGGAGTAAGTGGTGTTGTAGGAATTAAACTCCTACCTCTAGCTATGAATCTACCCCTATAGTCTCTTTCTCTACACATATCATTTTTTAGATGTAAGAGATGAGGTTACCTAATTACACTTCCCCGGCAATGGCAACAAATTGTATACTCAATTTAGTGTCCTAAATTTCTTGCATAGATTATCAACCGAGGTTTGTAAGTTGATGAAGTCTGGTGCACTATATGTGCTTAGTTAACCTTTTTCTTACTTCGTTATTTTGTATTTTATGTTTTTTGGGGGGGGTTTCTATTCTTTGATGTCTAATAATGTACAACCTGAAACTATGAGAAAATTTAAGTGAATCTAATGAATTTTAAAGGAAAGGAAATGTTCCTAAGTTAATCTAATTTCCTAATTTCCTAATTTTAAAGAAGCAAAGCATCTATCTTATCTTATCCTTAGTCCTAATCCATGGATGTAATTCTTAAAATAAAGAATGAAATTGATGCAGAAGGTAACTCAGTAATTTCATTCATTAAACATTCAACCATTCAATTTTGGAAAATGATTAAATCAATCTCCTTGAAACGATTATTGGGAATATCAGTGATGCAACTAAGTGAGGATGTGAAAGAAGAAACGTAAAAGCGTGTAAAACTAACTGTAAAAAAAAATGTATTTCTTACTTTCTCCAACATTCAAATGTGAAGCATTACCTTTTGTGCAAGAAATCAATTATACCTTAGTTCCTAAGTTCCTAAGAAAATAAGTGTGTACTGAGTAAATTCAATCACTGTATGAATTAGACATTTAACCATTTAGTTTAGGATCATCATCATCTTGAAATGGATTTTGAAAACATCCATTAACATAGTTAATTGACAATTATGTTCTAAGAAAATGAATACAAAACAGTAAGAAAATTAAGAAACTATGTATTCTTATTACTTCAATCATAATTCAATTTGGAAACAGAGTCATTTTTCTCCATGAAATATCTTAGCAGAAAAAGGTTGCAATGTTGTGATTTATCATTATGCTATTGATTAAAAACTAAAATAAAATATCATCCTAAATTAGCAAACAGATTTGCTGAAAACAGAGTACTGTAAATTAAACTAAAAACAAAAAATGAAAGACCTCCTTTAGTGTAGTGGCCCTCTGCAACTAATCTGGCTAAAATTCTAGCTCGTTAAGGATGCACTTTAAACAATCATTGTCAACAGGAAATTTGTGTTATGATGAAAACGAAGTCTGAATACAAAGTCAACAAAAAGCTGGAACTTAAAACGGAATTCCTTCTAGATTCTCTCTCGATTCCATGCAACCAATATTTAAAGGAAAATAACATAACTATTTATGAGGTAAACTTGCTATATGTTGCTAATTCAAATTAAATTTAACATGATTTCTTATGAGATAAACTTGCTACAGTTGGCTAATTCGAATTGCAATGGGACTGTTTAAACTTTTGATTAGCTACAAGTGGCTAATTCGAATTAGATTTACAACAGAACTATTAGACTCTTGATTAACTACGAAAGAGAAAATCAAGAGTCCTACTGCTTTCGGATAATAGACTTTTACTCCATCTTTGACCATGACCATAGGCTTGCTTTTCCATTGACCTGGACCACGTGAATAGGATAGAATTCATGTGGAGATGATTCTAGAAATGCGCATGTGGCCCAATTCTTCATATGACATGTGGAACCTTCCAAACCATGAGAGTAGCTATGGAATCCACAGTTAGCTGCAAAATAGGCCACGTTCTGTAGCTAATTTTCAAAAATCTATTCAAATAGAAAGAACATGAAAATAATATGGCGATCATTTTAATGCTTTCTTTAAGGCAAAAGCTAGCATTTATCATTGATTAGGAGTGTGATCTTATGAGAAAGTGAGGAAAAAAAGGTGAGAAAAAATTCCAAGGAGAGAGTAATTCTTAGGTTCAACAAAACTTACGTAATGGGGAGAAACTTCAAGGTAAAAAATATCATGATAGTCTTAAATAATTTTTAGAAAAAAATTATCTTCAGAAGAGCATAAGAAAAGGGTCACAAATATGTTGGGTTATGACTTTGAAATCATCTACAGAAAAGGGAAGACAAATGTTGTTGTAGATGCACTCTCAAGAGAGGATGAGTATGTGGAAGCATTTCTTTGTGCCATTTCTATTATCCAACTGGATTGGATAAATGATGTAAGGGATGAATGGAAGAATGATGAAGAAGTACATGGGCAGTCATTCAAAAGTTCTAGCAAGATCTTAGTACATCAAATACATTTAGCTGCAAAAATGATTCGTTATGGTACAAATATCACTTATACCTCTATAATAATTCCTGGTTCAAACAAAATATTCTTCTAGAATTGTACACCTCTACCTTAGGAGGACATTTAGGATTTTTAAAAACTTACCATAGGGTTAAGAAGGATTTTTTTTGTGATGGACTTAAATTTGATATTCAAAAGTTTGTGGCATGCTGTTTGGTTTGCCAACAAAATAAAGTTGAGACAATTAAGAGCCCAGGTCTATTGCAACCTTTAACCATTCCTAGTCAACGTTGGGAGGCAGTTTCAATGGATTTTATCACAGGTTGAACCAAGTCCTAAGGAAAGAGTGTCATCATGGTGGTAGTTGATAGACTTACCAAGTATGCACACTTTTGTGCATTACCTCATCCATTTAAAGTCATTACAATTTCTACTACATTTATGGAAAAAATTCAAAAGCTACATGGAAACCCAAATATTATTGCAAGTGATAGAGATCCTATTTTCACTGGAAATTTTTGGACAAAATTATTTTCTTGTCTAGATACTCATTTAGCTCATAGCTCATCTTATCATCCTCAATCTAATGGGAAAACTAAGCTAATGAACAAATGTTTGGAAGGATAGCTTTGTTGCTTTGTATCTAATAAACAAACATAATCGGTCAATTGGTTGGCTCTAGCTGAATGGTGGTATAACACTTCCTTCCATATTGTAGTAAAAATGACCCCATTTATGACACTTTATGGATATCATCCACCATCCATCACATCATATTTAAGAGAAAATTCTAAGGTTCAAGCAGTGGAAAATCACATCAAGCATCAACAAAAAGTTCTCCAACTCTTAAAGGATAACCTCACCTTGGCGTAGAATAGAATGAAACAAGCATATCAACATTGTAGCGAAAGAAGTTTTCATGTAAGGGACTGAGTATTTCTACGACTAAAAACATACAAACAAATGTCCCTCAAGCAAGCTAAGAAGGATAATAAATTATCACCAAAGTATTATGGTTTGTACAAGGTGTTGCAAAATATTGGTACTATGGCATAAAAAATAGAACTTCCTGCATCTTCCCCAGTGCACCTAGTTTTCCATGTTTCATGCTTAAAGAAGGTTATATGTGACAAGCCCCCAGTTGAAACAATATCGATAGAACTTGATGAGGAAGGAAAATCCTAATTGGACCCTGTAGCAATCACAAAAACAAGAAGTCGACAGTTACAAAATTGATCAATTTCAAAGTATCTCATCAAGTGGAAGAACTTACCCACTGAAGATTCTACATGGGAGGATGAGAATTTTATACGGAAGCATCCATAACTACTCAAGCGTTGAAGAAAACTCTTTGTTGAAGGAGAGGGGCATATTAGGTCACTATAATACTAGTGTATTTCCTTATAATTGTTGTCACTGTAACCCCTTATTTTTATTGTTGTGCCCATGTTGTCCCAATATTGTTATTATTATGCCCCATAGAAGCCCATTATTATTATTGTTGTGCCCTTACATCATTATTGTTATGTCGGCTCTGATTATATTGTGACCCCTTAGACTCCTATATATAGAAAGGAGGCCGTGGCATTTGTATCATCGAACAATTGTTCATTTCTATAATGTAAATGAGGTTTCCCCCTCGAAGAGGCTACTTTTGAAGTCATTGATCTATCTCTTCCTTCTCTTTTGTGAGTTGGTTGCATAACAGATTAACTAGAAAACCCAAAGTTATTATAAAGCTTAGGGAATAATATTAAACCCTAAAATAAACATCTTTAACTGTGGTTGATCATGGTTGAGCATGATTGATTTTGATATAGAGGCAATCTTTCTCACATTGTGAAGTTGGACAATGGTTGATTTTCATTTTGAGAAAATCGTTGTCACAATGTGACGTTGGACTATGGTTGACCATTCTTCTAATTTTATATTATAATTATTATTAATATCTATAATAAAATTATATATTCACATTTTCAGATTTTCAAATTTATTTATATATATTATTTATCCTTAACAAAATTAAAAACCTAAAATGCTTTCCAAAATAATAGATCTAAATATTAACTTCCCAATCCACATTAAAAGATTATACTAATAATAAATCTAATCTTAGTCATAACATTGACATTTAAAATATTCATTTACTTACAATAATACACTTGAAAAACTTATAATAATCTATAAATTAGAGTTGTGAAATAAATTCAAATAATTAATATTAAATAATTGTTTTAAATTAATTATGTAATGATTTTTATTTTATATTTTATATTATAAATATTTAAATTATAAAATGAATACAAATGTATTAGTTTTTATTAAAATTTAAAATTATATTTTAAAATTTTATAAATAAATTATTTAATAAACAAATTAAACATTTTTTTATTTTTGTTATTCGATATATGTTCATTATTTATCATTAGCAAAATCAAAACGATGAAATGATTTTTCAAAATAATTAATTATTTCAAAATATTAACTTGTCAATTGACATGAAACAATTATACTAATAACAAATCGAGTACTCACAACATCTACATTGAAAATATTCATTCACTTAGAAATAATACACTTGAAAACTTCTAGTAGTAACGGGTGAATAAGAATTGTGAAATAAATTCAAAATTTTAATATTAAATAATTATTTTAAATTAATCGTAAATTAATTAAATACATTTTTTTATATGACAAATATTTAAATTATAAAATAAATATCTATGTGGATGATTGAAAAATAATTTTTTTTTTATTAAAACTTTAAATTATATTTTATATTTTTATAAATTATTTATTTATTACAAAATAAATTTAAAATACTATTTTTGTAAAATTCATTATAATTTAATTTTACATTTAAAAAACAAATTCGACATGGTTTTATCGTTATCTATTTTAATAAAATTTAATAGTCATTTTATTATAATAAAAAACCTAAATCCTTATAAATCATATCTCTTAAATATTAAGAAAATTAATTTATACACAAAAAATTAATCAAAATATATTTTATAGTAATTTTATTACTATTTAAAATTTTAATTATTAAAAATAAATAAAAATCAAATACATAAATAAAACTCCTTCACGTTATCTTTTAAATATATAAATAAAATTCGACATCTTAAAAACTTTTCGAACACACACAAAATTAAGCCCGAAAAACTATCCGCCAATAAGCAAAAACTTCTGGACAGTTGGACCACGCACAATCCTCACCGTTACTTTATTCGGTAAATAAAACAGAATAGAGAACGCCTATCAGTCAATACAAATGAACCTTATCTTGCTTTTGGTATTTTCCACATCCATATTTAAAACAGGGACCTACCCTGTCTGGCATGATATTGATCATATCCCTTACGAACCGTCATTCTCTGCGCTGCAGTCAATTCTTGGGAGTGCGCGCCGTCACGATATTTTTTTTTTACCATATCACATCTCATATCTGCGACTATTTGTTTACCGACAGTGACATTGAATAAGACTGCGGCAAAATACTTGGGGATTGCGCGCCATCGTGATATCTTTGTTTCTTACCTATTACCGTCTCAGTTTTAGTTTTTTTCAGAGATTTATATTTAACTCAGAGTCCAAAAGTTTTTCTTTTTATTTTGGTCGGGTAGAGATGTTGTAAGGTTTTGTAAATATTTTGATTTAGTCAAGTGTAATAAAGATAGATTTAGATTTATTTTAATTCTAGATATACCAAACATGTTTTGTAAATATTTGGATTCAGTCAAATCAAATAAAAAATTGGTTAGATCTATTTGAACTCCAGATCCACCAAAATCGATTTACATCCATTTTAACTCCAGATCTACCAAACATGTTTTGTAAACATTTTGTTTCAGCCAAGTCAAATAAAAAACGGCTTAGATCGATTTGAACTCCAAAACTATCTAGATGAAATCTATTTGCAGTCTAAAAGAGGTTTTGGGACTTGGTAAATCTAGAATGAAGATGAATCCATTTATTAGTTTTTTTATGTTTGGAGCAGTCTAAACATTACATGTTTTTAACATTTTCCAAAAATTCTGCTATATAATTTTTGGTAATACTGTAAACTTAAGTTATTTAAAATATATTTTTGAATTTATAAATGGAATCCAATTCCATAAAAATCTTTTTTGGTAAATTATATCCATGAAAGTGAAAATTCTAAAAATTCCCACCCAAATTTCAGCTAGAATAATTGCCCAGAAAAAACAAAAATGTTAACGTTTAGAATATAGTTGTTGGTATCGGTTGATTGGTTTAAGACAATAAAACAATATGTAGATCTTATCTTGCTCTTAATGATTTAGTTGGTCGGCAAAGTCCCACCTGCACTTTTAAATTTCTCTGCATTTCAGTTGAGTTCTCCATCTAGGAAAGTACTTCGATCATCTCTGAGCAATAAAATAGAGAATTGACAGCAGCCTAATTGGATGAACGAATCTCAATATTTTTTTGAAAGCCTCACACAACATACTTTATGGATTGCATTATTTTCTCTCATACATTGAAACTTTATGTATTTGAAAAAAAACCGCTTCTAGAAAAAGTTGCTCACTTCAAAATAAGGCATCACGAATATACAAGATATATTTAATACAGAGACAATGAGTGGCTAGATGAGATAGGACGGCCTAGATACTTACAATCCGGACTTCTAGTGAAACTTCTCCTACACCCCTATACATTATAATAATCCAAACTCTGCATTCTAATAATCCCAAAATTAAGTGGACCCAGCGAAATCTTCTCACATCTCTGCAAACCCCTCAAACTCATGTGACCTCTCAATGTGGTTAAGGATCACGAATATAAAAGATAGGACGGCCTGGATATTCACAATCCGGACTTCTAGAAATCATATCCATTCAGCACCCCTAATGCTGGCGACATGTGGTGCCCATCAGTGTATAGTGAAACTTATCCTGTTCCCCTCTACATTATAATAATCCCAACTCTGCATTCTAATAATCCCAAAATTAAGTGGACCCAACGAAATCTTCTCACATCTCTGCAAAACCCTCAAACTCATGTGACCTCTCAATGGAAGCACATGCCCAAGACTTGTCCAGCACGTAACACACCTGATCGCCACCATTGCAATCACAACCGCTCACAAATATCTTGTCACTCCACACTGTTTCACAAGTAACAATATGCGTATCTCCAGGAAGAAATGCCACCACTTCCTAAACGTTCACCTTACTATTATAGAACATCATTAACGGATGACCTGGGGCATCCCCAAATACTCCACATATTCTCCACTCTACTCCAAATGGATGTACTGCGATCGTATACTTTAGCACTCCTCTCGGATCGACCCTGCGACTTTGTGGAATATCCACTGAATTTTCCATCCATAAAGACTCCCTGGGATTTGCCTCGCTCTTGGCTTACGGGGGGAGAATTTCCCACTTGTCTTCTTTCACATCGTAAGCCTCTGCAGCCAACGGACTGTTTTTATTCTGATGATGCTTCCAGCAACATAGATGAGCCCATCAGAAGAAATAGAGCAAGCGAAGAAGGATTGAACCCTAGGCATATATGGCTCCCCTTTTGCCATGTAACTTGAAATTATAAATATCTAGCATTTGCATTAGATGTTGCAAAAGAAACGTCATACATTATAAATTGAAGAACAATGGCGACAAATCTAAATAAGATATAGTTCTATACAATTCTAAAGCTGTATAAACGAAAATTGATTTAAGGTACCTAAGACTATATTTTTTATGAATTATTGAATTACTATTGCTTCCTTTAAGCCATTTGATAGCAGCTTCATTTGTGCTTAGGCAAATCAGCTAAATTTAATGACTGACTCAATGCTTATTAATTTTCCCTAAAAGGTCTTTGGAACCTAAACAAAGTAATACATGTGATTTTCGAAGTTGTACAGTTGGCAAAGCAAATTGGCCAATTTGACTTCCTACTTCTATTAATTTTTTGGTTAGGATACATGCATGATAATACCACAGGGAACAATAAATAGTCTATTTGATAATCCTTGTTAGGCTTAGCAAAAACAACATTACTGCTCCATAAATCCTTCATAGTCAATACAGATGTTGTACAACACAAGGTTCATGTTGCTGTCAATCAAGCAATAATTATGATCGAGAATGCCACTAGTTTCATCCAGTCGCATACAATGATTAATGCACCAAACATAAGTGTCCCAGCTGGAACAACTTATATCATTTTACTCACGTTGTCATGTCAAAATCAATGTGATACAATTAATTCACCTTTAAGAACAATCTCATTGCAATTTCTATACAAGGTTGTCTCTCTTATCATTCCGCATTCTGACTCAAATAACTCTAGTGCTCAATGTTAACACCTGAACCACAATATGCAAGTATGAGGTAGTTTTGTAGAGCAAATCTTCTACAGTAGTCTCAATAAAGGATGAAGATTGGTGTTGGACTGTTTGTCTTGGATAAGCTTAAACCGTGGATACATAATTCACTCATACCAAGGGATAGTTGAAATCTTAGACATTGCTAACTCACAAAAGTTGCCTTAGATTTTTAAGTTCATATCTTTGTATTCCTAATATCTAAAACCACATACAGTAGTTTAGAAATGGCTCCACTTCCATTGCCAAAAATCAGTGGTTTTGTGGCAGAATCTATGAGATTGTTTTCCGTGAGAAAAATTACTATATTATAAAAAATCTTCAATTGAATCATTGCTACTTCCGTCGTAAAAATTCGAATGATATTAACTCCCATCCACTTGTTTTCTATGTTAAAGGAGTAAATTACATTTACAATGAGAGATAAATAAGATCCATGATTTGCATCTTCTAAAACAATATTCATTTTCCATGAAAGGGTACAATTAGAAGTATAACATCTTGAGAGGCTATGAAATAACAAAAAAAACTTAAAAGTGAAATTGAAACTACCAAAAAAATTGATGTGAAAACTTCGAATGATATAATAATCGATACGAAAATTATAGGTTGTTTCATCCATAACCAACTAAACTACCAAATTTAGGAAGCTAACCAATTACTCTTTCGTATGGGTTAAAATCATACAATGAAGACAACTTAAGAGACCTAAGAGAGTATAACTGGAGGGAATATTTGTAAGGATGGTTAAGCTCATATATTCAGGTCACAACCAATGAAAATTAGAGAGAAGATGTACAAGCATTAAAAGTAATAACCATGTTGACCTTGCCTTTCCGTAAAATGCAGAGCTTAATGCTAACCCGTTAAAATTGTATTAAAATCTTCAATATCAATAGTGAAAACAAATCATCAACATACCAAGAAATAATAATTCTCTTACTAAGATGACAATGTGAACATGCAAACATTATGTAACATAGACCAATCTCTAAAGGTGACAGATTTCACATGAACGTAACAAATTAAAACTCCCTGTAGATACTCTATGTTAAATATGAGAAATTAACCTTAAAAATGTGCCAAGAATTATCACAAATATACCTTCCAAATTTCCTTAAGAGGATTCAAAATAAACCCATCATTTTTGCACTAGTGGGTTTTTGGTTAGGGCACCACTCTTCAGCGTTAATTTTTTTGATTAGCTTCAAGAATTAGGCTCCAAATGCTTGCATCATCCAACTACCTTAGCTTGATCAAATGGTTGAACACATAATCCAACCAAATAGACAGATGATAGGTGGCCTAGAGGGAGTTTTTCTAAGCTCTTGCATGTGATTGCTGCTCTCTCCAAAGAATGAAGCAAACCCACAACAGTTTTGAGAACTTCCCTCTACACTTTCTAGGCAAAATGTTGCATAATTTTCTCATCCCTCTCACATTTTTTCTTGGGGGATATGGAGCTATAGCCAAGCATGGGCAAGGCAAACTTTCGTTTCTCACCCAAGAGGAAATGTCCCATTCTATTTAAGAAGTTTTATTTCTAGGCTTATCGAACAAATGTTGAAGCCACTTCAAATACCATACAAAGCTAATTTCCTCTTATTCCTCTCCAAAGTTACCGACGGTAGATAAGTTCAAATTAAAACCACCAATTTTAGAGAACCTCCATATGATTATATAGTGATTCTTAGTAGTTGCAACATGCAATATATGCTAATGACCACCTCAAGATAAATGTTATCCAACAATTAATTGTCTAAATTAACTTTCTAATTTCTAAGGTGCCAAGAAAATAGGATCAAAGACACCATAGTAGGAGTTGTGATGATGCAATTTTCTTGGAAAATATATAAGTGAAATTTATATCAAATACTTAGTTTCAAACATAGCAAATAACCCACAATTAGATGGATTTAGGCATTAGTTTTAACCTAGTAGTTCCTTGGAGTCTACCGAGCTTCACATTTTTGGGTGGTCATATGAAACAAGAACAAAAGCATTGATTTAAACAAACCGAAACTTACCCTAAAAGTAGTCAGTCATATTGTTTAGATTGCTTTTTCTTTCTTTATTTTTTACCATCCCCCGCGGGAATAAGGGCATTGGAATCAGGTGTTGGACATTGAAGTTTTCCAACAATATTTGTCAATTTTCTATATAAAAAATTTATGATTTAACTGTATAGCAATTCCACCAAACTTTCATTCTTCTTTAGAAATTTTTTTCCATCCCTACTAGAATAAGGTCGTTGTAATCAAGAGCTGGACATTGGAAGCTTTCAAACAATACATAAATCGCATATCATGGAAAGGGATAATTCATGCGAGTCACATACTATTTTTCTTGGGCTAGCTACTTCATCCTTTTTTCTCAGTAGTTGTTGCTAAGAAAATTGAAAGTGAGCACTATGGGAAATTTTTAACACAGTCACTAAAATTACCATTCTTATTTTAGTTCAGATCAAAAAAGAAGGAAGAATAGTTTTCAAGTTCATTGAATCCACAGTCTAAATAATAAATAAACACTATTTTAAATATTCATTGAATGGCGCCATGAATGACAATTTGGTCACAAAATCTTCACAATTTCTACACATTATGAACTTTTATCACGTCTTGTTTGTGTTGTTTAATACTTGAAATAAGATGATAAATGTGACTCTTGTGTATGTAATTTTTTTCATGAGAAAAAAATATGGATTTCAATTCTTTTATTTATCAGGAGACTGAGATTATATCAATAGTGGCTTTCTGGATTGGTGGAAGCGAGGTGGTGCTATATCCCCTATGTAGTTGAAATGTTCTTCCATAGCATGCTAGGATGTTCTATCCACTGAATGCTAACAGCGAAGGCATGTGATGATGATCGTATCAGGGAGTTAGAGGACATCAAATTCAAAGAAGAGAACAAGGTGTTGATAGAAACCAAGATTGAAGCACGTGGGAATTTTTTTTTGCAATTTGATGAGAAGGCCTTCCAAGAAAATTTTCCAAAGTGGAATGGGTCTAATGGCCTCAGAGGGGTCATGTATGCAATGAAATGATTATGTAATTGATGAAGAATATAATTTCATTTCTTCTCATGTTGCCAGTTTGGGAGTTGGTGTATGGTTTCAATGAGAGTTCAGTTTCTATGCATAATCAATGTTTTTGGTCTTTCATTTTTGCCTCTCCATCATGCCTGTAATGTGGAATGGATATTGAGATAGATCAGGTAATGTCTTCTATTAACACTATTGTGTATAGTAGACCTGCATTGATTTATATGACGTTGGGAAAAAATAATTCTTGATGTGGAAGCATTGGAGAAAACAAGATGTAAGGTCCATGGGATCCCATTGGAGCAATAACAACTATCCTGAAAACCTACACAGATTGAGTGACAAAATCCAACAATTGGAGCACTCTTTCAATAGCCTGCTTGATGACTTCTTCCCTGAGATTATAGTAGGAAGACACTTTTGGACATTTGCAGTCAAGAGTAATATGGTCATTATCTAGGGGTTGATAGTATTGGGTGTAATGCAAACTAGGATAATATCATTTGAAAGTATATCCATGCCTCTCGAATTTTGTCCTTTTTGTCACTGAAAGGGAAGGGATAATATCCCACAACATTACCTTTACCATCTTACTGCTATTTATATATTTTGCATAAGAATAGATTTTGTAAGTAATATAGGAAAAAGAAAATAAATCATGGAGTGGAGTTTTTGTTTGACACATGTTACTTCTGATCCATATTAGTTGTCATGATTTTGATTTGAAATACATTGCACTTAACTGCTTCATTGGATGACTTTCTAAAAGCCCATAAATCATACTCAGAACATTCTGGGCATAGCTTTCGATGTAATCCTGAAAATAATGAGGCTTAGAGGTGACTGTGATATGACCATTTATTATTTTGTTTTGAGCAAGTAATGAGATCATTCTTCCATGAAACTATTTAATGAAAAAAAGGAATCAAGAAGTAATCAAAAAATAAAGACCTCTTTGCTAGATTCTTAGATACAATATGAGGAAAAGCTTCATGCCTTGTAACTTGGTTAGTCTCGACAGGGAATTTTTGTGGTAAATTTTCCTACATTTAATAATAAGTTCTAGTCTTCACATAGATACTTGTCAAATTTTTAGGTCAACTCTTACCATATAGACTCTGGTGCTTAATTTTCCTTCATTAAATCATCAATCCAAGTCTTCGCAAATGCTCTTTTTCTGAAATTTCATTCACTTAAGTCATCCCTTGGAGTATTGTCAAAGCTATACTTCAGTGAAATTTCTTCGTTATATGCCCATTGTTCCCTTCCTTGTGGGCTAGGATGTATGAAAATGTGCACATATATATAAAGATCTTGCTTCTACCTTGGTTTCATTCTAATATCCATGCTACAATGTTCCTCATTAAATTCCCCAAATGGATTGGATACCAGTGATATAATCAATGGATAAACTTCACGTATTATCTTAGGTTTCTTTGGAGGCACTTCACCTTCCTTGTTATGTTTGTTTGTTGATTTCGTAGGTTGGACAAATATCGAGCATAACTTTCAGTGTCATTGTGGCTTTGAGATCTATCCTTTAGTGTCATTGTGGCTCTGACCTCTCTAAGGGATAAAATCTTCACATTCAAGTGTTATGATGGTAGACTAGGAGAGCCTTTTATTTTATAACATGGAGGCAATTGGCTAAAGGGTTGCTTGGGTTTGAGGCTTCTTACTAGCTTTGGATCCATTTTGACACACATTTTTCCTTTCATCTTGGCTAGAATTTAAAGTGAGAGGGGGCTACTAAAGAACTTGAGGTTGAGGGATTATAGTTTGCAACTTAACCATCATGATGTATTCTTTAATATTGTGCTTCAGGCTTTGGCAATGGAAAGAGGTGTTGGTCAAATTAACAAATTCGTTAAGGATGTAGTCTTTAATATGGTGTTGAGGCTTTGACAATGGAAACAGGTGTTTGTTAAATGATAAATCGGTTGCATGGGGAGTCATACCCAAATTTCCAAGAAAACCTTTCAGGACTTGCATAATTTCATGGAAAATTTTACATTTATCCTATGTTGCATGGGGACTCATACCCAACATTGTGAAATTTTAGGGACTTGGGGAACCCTAGGAAACATTACAAAATGGTTAGGGACTTAGCCACTTTCTGATAGTTTTGAGGAAGTTCTGGGCTGATTTCAGTGATGTTCTAGGTAGATTTTGGAGACATTACAGGAAGAATTCGAGTTTGAAGTAGATTTTATGGATGTTCTTTCCATATATCTTTCATTTTGAATTGACTTTTTATTTTGGTTGACATAATGAAACATATGGGAAAAAAAAAATAGCTTTGTGGCCTATCAATTGTCGGGACTCAGACTTGGGTCTTGGGTTACACAACATAGGCTTACTACCAATTCAACTATGCAATGTGGCTTGTAATAATGTTCATCCAAATTGAACATATTATGAATAAAGTTACTTGGAAGGAGGGGACACAAGTTTCGTTCCCATGATTGGTCCACATGTAATACAACTCGGTACAATAATATAGATCATCATTGAGCAATGTCAAGACATTTATTAATCAAATAATCACAAGTTTACATGGTGATATACGAATTGATATCAAGCACAATTTTCTACTTATATCCATGTATTCATCAATCAATCCCTACAATACATGTGCTCATTGACATGTCTTTGTTACAAACATTTATCATCCACTGAGGGATGTTATACATTGACAAATCAAGAGAAAATCCTATGTTTCCAACTATTATACCAAGCCACATCACCATATATGCAATGCCAATAGTGCGAAGTCCTTATGCAAGTAAATCTAAGATTAACATCCCTAGTGTTTTAGATTATAATGATAACTCCACAATGAATTGGATTTGATCATACGATATTCAAACAAAATTGTAACTAACGATAGAGAACATCCATAAGTTCACCCATTATATCGAAATATTCCAATGAAACTTATCACCATATACCCATAACTTTGTGGTGACTTGGTTTCATATGCTTTTGTCCTTAGTTCCTCTATCTGGAAAACCACCAGCCAATAGAATCTTGTACCCTCCGGGTTCTTCCACAACCATAATTGTAATGGCACACAAATTATGTTGAAACGAATTATAGAGGAACTTCCTCCAATTTTTAGAAAGAGGATTGCAAACCAAAGGACAAAATGTAGTTTTCAAGCACAATAATCCACCTGATGTAGCTACTACCTCCGTAGTTGGATAGGGAAAGAACAAATGTGATATCTGCCACTTGTTACGAAATTTATCATAAGCCCTAAAATTTATTTCATCCTGGCGCTTCAACATGATTAAC
This sequence comes from Pinus tabuliformis, assembly GCA_031772625.1. NCBI lineage: Eukaryota > Viridiplantae > Streptophyta > Pinopsida > Pinales > Pinaceae > Pinus > Pinus tabuliformis. The sequence goes on along the minus strand of CM062816.1, from coordinate 1,704,882,061 downwards.
CAGGATCTACGAGTAGATATTTTGCTAGAAAGTGAAAGGAAGCTTGGTGATGATAGAAGAGAATTCCATCTCTTGCATACATAGAAGAGGAAGAAAAAGGATTCTGTCAGTCGCCTGGCAAGGATTCTATCCACGATTTGACGCAGGGTTAAACCCCACTCTACCAACAGTATCCATATAGAATGCATAACCTCATATGTCCCAGGAATATCACTGACCTGCTTGGTCAAACCTTCATAAGCTAAGGTTAAGGTCCTTCATTTAAACCTCATGCAGAAACATTTCTTTAGACTTCCTATAGTCTAAACCTTCATTAATTCTTCTATCGGGACTCTATACTCAACCCTTCATTAAACTCAACCCAATCCTTAAGCTCACACATATATAACCAACTCCACTCTATAAATATGGTTATTCACCTTTTCCTTGGTCTTCGCACATTAGTCGATGCTTCCCTTTATCGCAATATCACATTATCACATCAAGCCATCATGTGACTCCATTGCCTCTAGCACGCAACATGCGAAAACACAATTGAACTTCAAATAACTTAAAATCGTGCCTATAACCTCTTCGAGTCTGCCTCCTTTACAAATCTTTATTGTGATCTTTCTCCACCGTCAATCTTGTCCTCGATCTGACAGCTAATGTCTTTTCTGATCAACAGATTTTCCCGACACTTTATGACCATTGATCAAGATTCGCTTCATCCGATGGTCCACAATGATATCGGGTGGATAACTTATGTGACATTTAGCAACTTTATGGACCCGATGAGAATTATAAACCCTCAACCTATAAAAGTTTGGGTCCTCCCTTGTACTTAATGTTTGATCTCTTTACAACCTGATATCCATTGGATGACGGGGCCTCTAAATCCTATGGTCTAGATCGATTCCCGTCTTCTCCTTTTGCCAACTCCAAGATTGAATCTTCGCCATTCATTTCCTAACTCTATCTTATGACTTCATCCTTACCGCCCATCACGAATAAATATCTACCGTTGATATTCTAGATCCAATGGCTACTGTGCATCAACACTTCACTTATTTTCTCTTCTCTACACTTGGGGTTTTATGCTAGTTATTTAATGTTCTTTTGTGGTTTTGGGTTTCTTCAGGGTTCTATTCCTTCTGCTAATCTGCTATGCTACTCCCTCCCGAGCTTAACTCTACGAGTTTTTAACAGAACACTCCAGAATCTTGATTATGGTCCTTCGAATGGATTCAAACGATCTATTAGGATTCTTCATATCATTCTTCTTTCTCTGTATCTTTCCGAAGTCGCTTGCAACCTCTATTACATAGAGTACTCAAGATCATAAACCATATACATCTCAATTATTCAATACACACAGATGAACTCCAAATTAAGTTGTTTGTATTAATAAATATGTATTTACACAAGATTCTCTCTCTCTAGCCTGATTTTCTGATCAATGGCCTTTCTTCTCCCGCCCGTAGGCTTACAATCCAACTCTTTGACTCCCTAGCTACTCTTTAGATACCCCTCTATATACTGACTAAGTAACTTGTTCTCGCCTTTTAGGCTTACCTTTATACAAAAAGGTTTTGTTTAACTAATTATAGTTTAGATCCTTAATCTGCTGAGATAACTCCTCAATATTCTCTAGGTCAACTTTTAACTCCTACTTATCCCTAAGAGTCCTCTCTAGTTCCTCGAATCATGAGGCCAATAAATGTTACAATTGATTTCTAACTCTCTCATCATCATTAACCACTCATCTTCTGCTACACTTGATACCATTTACAATTATCCTCACACTTGTCTGACTAATTCCCACCTTAACCACTCAAAACATTAATAATTACATACATAGGAATCCAAATTCATTGAAAACACAAGACCCCCTATGTCTACTAAAATACAATGATAGTTTCGAGTCAATGCTCCTGCATCAGACTCCCAAAGTAGAAAGAATTCATGATCTCCTGATCATGTGTCTTCATGTGTTCATAGGAAACTTCCAGGATCCCAACCTTTAGTTTGTAGTTTTCTGAATGCCTTGCACCTTTCCTGTTGTTGTATGGCAGTTGTCTTCTGTTTCATATTCCTCTCCTTGTCAATCAGTTTCAAGTTCTTATTGATCATTCTTCCTACTATTGTCAACCTCCTCCATATGGATTGCTTCATCATTAACTACCACAACTCCTAAATCTCCATCTCTATCATATCCTTGGGCTGGTCCATATTCTACCATTTACTACTACCTCTTTCTCTCTACTTCGGGTTGTTGTTGTTGTCGACTAGTTCTTCTAACTTTTGTTTATTTTCTTCTCATTGATGTTGTCGGATTCTTACTACCACCCTTTCATCCTTACCCTCTTTCATGATTATTTGTTTCTTCATTGAATCCTAACTTTTCAGTATTTTGTCCAGTAATCTAACATCTTTGTTCCATGGATTAAATACTTCCATAGAATCTTCCTCTTTAATTTTTATTTGGTTGCTTATTTGTGCCAAATTTTCTCTACCATCTACAACTAAACCTGCACTCACAAAACAATTATTGAAATAAAAAACTTAAGGCCATAGTGCCTCTTCTTCCTTTGGCAACACATTAGTATGTTGCTCTGATTTTTCCGCCTCTATCAGCACATTAGTATGCTGATTTGAATTCCCAAAAGAATTCATGTGACTATTATCTATTCTCTCACCCACACCATTTGCTTCAATGGTTTCTTCATGATCTTGTCCATTGCAATGAACTCATTCCTCTGTAGTTTCAATTTGCTAAACTTTTGTTACCATCTCCTCTTACTTATGATTGTCATTCATGACAATTTCTTGTCTTTTTCAAGCAATCTATCCTGAGTATATATCCTCTACTTTTTCAACACCCTTCTTTGTTTGACTCTTTCCTCTTCCTTTGTTGCATATCCTTTGCAATATTCATCAGGTTCTTTCTTCCTCACTGGAGTTTTCAACCATTTCTCCAGTAGCTCGAATTCTGTCTCCCATTCACTGATCCTTTGATGAGAGTTTAGTCCTTCTTCTTTATTGACTGCCTCAATAGTTTCCACTATTATCTCCATTGTGCCTATCATCATGATGGAATGATGATCCTTTACTATGTTTTCAGCTAACATAGTCTCTTCTTGTTGTATCCAGTCAAATTCTTCCTCTTCTGAGAAATTTTCCTTGTCACCTTTTACTTCTAGATCTTCATCTTCTTTGAAGACATCTTCAAAAGGTTTCTTTTCTCCTGCAATACCTGCAATCATACACAACTTGTTAGTTTTAAAAAATACGTCCTTGTGGTCTCACTTGATACTTTAGTCATCATATCTCCTTGTTGTTCTAAATCCTTCATATGATTCATAAGATCTTCCACAGATCTCCAGTCTTCATCTTCACCTAGAACTTCACCCTATTCTGGTTCACAAATGGACTCTTCCATTTCCAACTTAGCCTCTTTGAGTTCTTTCACCGGGATCTTCACTTTCCTCTGTTGTAGCCTTGTCCATAACTTAGACCAATTCACTGCCCTTTTCCTCAAGGCCAAAACTTGTCTTTGCCTTTCCTCTAGTATCTTTCTTAATGCATCGAGTTGTTCTTTTAACTTTGCAATCTCCTCGTCATGTTTGTCTTGACTCATCTTCTTTCCATTTACCTTGGCATCCTCCTTCTTCACTTTTCTTCTGCTATGGTCTTCTTCAAAACCTTTGTTATCTCTATTATGACTATCAGTAGTCATCCTCTTCTCTATCTTCATGATTTCCTCACTCACTTACTATGAGTTGCATTAAATCCTTTGCAACAACAAGTCTTCCATGTTGCCACTTACCTCACCAAGCTTTCCTTTGTACTTAATCTTATGGCAAGCACTTGGTTCTCTATCCCTGGAACCTATTTGAGCACTTCTGTCTACTCCTTCTAGGCTTCAACTCATCTACGTCTTCTAATAACACAATTGTCCTCTTGTATTTCAATCACAATGAAATACTAGGTTCTGACCACCTCTTCTTTTACTCACAAACTCTTACGAGCCTTCTTCATCCCTTAGCAATTCTACCCACATCCTTTGTAGAATTACCTTTGTGAGCTGCAACAATACCTATGCAATAAAAAGTGTCCTTGCTACAGATGCCTCACTAAGAATCTCTCCTATGTGCTCAGTATTTTAGCATCTCTCTTGTTCTTTCCTTTGGAACCAATTGAGCACTCCTTGCTCTAGGTTGCTATAATCTTCTCACCTTACTTTGTTGTCTCCTGCATATCAACATTATTCAAACAAAAGATCATTTCCAAGCTTTAAAAGCTTGTTTCTCATCTTCCTTCTGAGAACACTCTTATCCTATCTTTCCAACCTTCAGTTGGATTCTTCAGGTTCACTGCGATTGCATGGCTTCACAAACAGTCTCCATCCATTCTTCACATTTGAGTGAGCCTCCATTTTCCTCAATGAAAACAACCATCACTGTGTTTTCCTTATGCTTTTGTAATGCATTCTTAAGAATGCCACTTACTCTCATCTTATCTCATGCATTCCTCTCATCAGATTTAAACAACTTGATCTCCTCTTTATTTTGAAATCACACTTGTATTATGCACAAGTCTGTTTTAATCAAGAAGAGCTTTAACTAGCTTTGATACCACTTTGATGTAGGGTTAAACCCTGTTATACCCACAGTATGCATATAGACTGCATAACCTCATCTGTCCCAGGAATATCACTGACCTGCTTGTTCAAACCTTAATAATCTAAGGTTAAGGTCCTTCATTTAAACCTCATGCAGAAACATTTCTTTAGACTTCCTATAGTCTAAACCTTCATTAATTCTTCTATCGAGACTCTATACTCAACCCTTCATTAAACTCAACCCAATCTTTAAGCCCGCACATATATAACCAACCCCACTCTATAACTATGGTTATTCACCTTTTCTTCGGTCTTCACACATTACTCGATGCTTCCCTTTATTGCAATATCACATTATCACATCAATCCATCATGTGCCTCTATCGCCTCTCACATGCGACATGCGAAAACACAACCAGACTTCAAATAACTTAAAATCATGCCTATAACCTCTTCGGGTCTACCTTCTTCACAAATCTTTATCGCGATATTTCTCCACTGTCGATCTTGTCCTAGATCTGATGGTTGATATCTTTTCTGATCAACAGACTTGTCTGACACTTTATGATCATTGATCAAGATCCGCTTGACTCGACGGTCCATAATGATATCAGGTGGATAACATATGTGACGTTTAGCTGCTTTATGGATTCGTTGAGAATTATAAACTCTTAATCTATAAAAGTTCGCGTCCATTTGATCTCTCTACGGCATAATATCTATTGGATCACGAGACCTTTAAATCCTACGGTCCAGATCGATTCCTGTCTTCTCCTTCTGCCAGTGCTTATATTGAATCTTCACCATTCATTTCTTAGCTCTATCTTATGACTTAATCCTGGCCGCCCATCATGAACAAATCTTGTCTGTTGATCTTCTAGATCTAATGGCTACTGTGTATCAACACTTCACTTCTTCACTCTTCTCTTCACTTGGGTTTTTACGCCAATTCTTTAATGTTTTTTTGTGGTTTTGGGATTCTTCAAGGTTCTGTTCCTTCGGCTAATCTATTGCGTGACTTCGTCCTGAGCTCAACTCTGCAAGTTTTTAACATAGCACTCCAGAATCTTGACTATGATCCTTCGAATGGATTCAAATGATCCATTAAGATTCTTCATATCATTCTTCTTTATTTCTATCTTGTTGAACTCGCCTGCAACCTCTGTTACACAGAATACTAAAGATCATAAACCATATACATCTCAATTATTCAATACACACACATGAACTCCAAATTGAGTTTTTTGTATTAATTAACATGTATTTACATAAGAGTCTCTCTCTCTTGCGTGATTTTCTAATCAGTGGCCTTTCTTCTCCTACACGTAGGCTTACAATAGGACTCTTTGAATCACTAGCTACTCTCTAGCCACTCCTCTATCTACAAACTAACTAACTTGTTCTTGCCTTTTAGGCTTACCTTTATACAAAAAGGTTCTATTGAACTAATTATAGTTCAGATCCCTAATCTGCTGAACTAGCTCCTCAATATTCTGTAAGTCCACTTTTAACTCCTACTTATCTGTAAGAGTCCTCTCTAGTTCCTCAAATCATGAGGCCACTAAGAGTTACAATTGATTTCTAACTCTCTCATCATCATTAACCACGCATGTTCTCCTACACTTGAGACCATTTACAATTATCCTCACACTTATCTAATTAGTTCCTACTTTAACCAGTCAAAATATTAATAATTACATACATAGGAATCCAACATCCTTGAAAACACAAGAGCCCCTATGTCTACAAAAATACAATGATAGTTTCGAGTCAATGCTCTTGCATCACCACTTCATCAAGAAGATTTCTTTAGATTTTGGGTTCCATCCTTGACCCACATTGGGACACCTGCATCGTTGTGCAAGATGCAGCGAAAAGCCCATTGTAATATTCAAGGAGATCCAACTGTTTCAAGGGTCCAAATAAAGTTGTACTACAAGAAAAACCACTCTAACTGTTGTATGTGAACATGTGGTTGTGGAAAATCTGTGGCATCAGAAGACCGTAATTCACAAACTCTTTCAACAAGGGATCAAAAACACTTACACAACGAATAGTCACTGCATATGAAAATACGAGCATGCATAGAAGTTTCCTACCTAATTCAATAATTCTCAATCAATGTCTACAACAGGCTGTCACTTAATGAACCTGTACGCAACCTGATAAGAAAATAATTCAAAAAATTGAATTGAATTGAATGGGGCCATACCTTTATTTCAGAATGTTGCATTCTAGTCAATGTCCACAGATGATTGATACCTAACTTTTGTCCAATTTTTTGAACATCCTACCATGTCCCCTTTTGATTTTTTGGTTGAGTAATAGGATTAAAGATTAGATAATGTTTGGGGCTAGATATGCCCAGGGATTAACGACTAAAATATAAAATAAGAACCTATTACACAAACATGTTAAATTATTGTTGCACATACCAATTAAATCACATCTATGAGGACTCACTGAATATTATACGTGTAGACTGGAGGAAAAAATGGAAAATTGGGGTTGAACCTTGTGCCTAAAATAAGAATTCATTGATATCCAAAAAATAAAAATAAATAAATAACTAGGTCATAATAACTCAACACTTAAGTCGGAAGAATATGTTTCACTTTGTGGGTCATTGTGATTAACTCCCGAGAAGTCATCGACATGCCTACAATGGGCATAGGAGCCTTCTAGTATGATGAATAAATGATTCTCCTTTAATAGAATTACAATAGATTAAAAAAAAATGCAAATATTATAAACCTTCACCAAAGAAAATTATTGAAAGTTGTATCAAGGGAGTTACCTGTTTGCAAGCCGACTCTCACCATGAGGATGGTTTGGTTAATGAACAGGAGCTACAACACAAAGAGGTAGTAAATTCAGACCCTACATAGAGGATGGTTGCAGAGCCCTCCCGATAAGGATAAGAGTGCAAATGGATGTCGCACAGAAAGGTGAGAGATAGACGATTACCCTCTCTACCTTTTAAATTTTCACAAGAAGTCCCAAGAGTTTCTTAAGAGCTCTAGGAACTCGTAGATTCCCCCATAGTAAAAGGGAGATACAAGGGAAATTTCTTTGCAAATTGCATAGGCCTCTTGTCCAGTGCTCATTAGGGAAACCTCGTGAGAAATCGAATGGGTTCAAACTTAATAGAAATTGGATTCTTCCATAAGGAACTGAGTCTGTGTGTAATGGTAGACTAAGATAATGGCCTAGTACAACACCTGCGGCAAGTACCATCCTTCGTTTATGTAGATATTTGAATTCTCCAGCAACTCAAAGTTGAAAGGGGTTAACTATTGGCATACCAGCTTTAGTAGCTTGCATACATAGCCTCTAAAATTTCATATCAAAGCAATGAAAGTGAGTCATAGACACTCTCTGTCATTATCAATTTTCGCCCAAGAGAGGAAGGGAGGTATACAATATTTTCAATAATTGTAAGGGCCAGCTGTATACAGTGTCCTACTATTTTGTCTCAACTAATAAGTATTAATTTGATGGTTTACAAAACTTCAATCATCTAACATTTAATCAGATGGTGCAAATCCGTAAACGGTGGTAGTTGGGGAATTGTTTTCAAAGGGGAACACCTTACTGCGTAAAAATAGAATTCGTTGACTCCAAGTGAGAGGGATGCCATCCTCCAATTACAACATGTTTCAGATCCACCCAAACATAGTTGCAAAAGATAAAAATCCTATCAGAAAATTTGGTAATTCAAGGTAGTCTGTCTTAGGCACCCTGCATAGGGTCAAATAGAGTTAGCCCATAAGTAGGTGCTCCCTGTAATTTACCCTCTACTTATTTACCATGAGGATTACCATGAGAAAGGCATATCCACTACTCATTGGTCCCATTAATATTTCTTTCCACATAGAATTGGGGGACCTCCTGGGGCTTATCCAAAGTCGTTCCCACGCAGATGAAGAGCCGAGCTAATATTCTGGTGATATGTTCAAAATGAAAACCCTAAGGGTGTCAGAGTAGAGCTGCAATGACATTATATAATTACATTATACTTGAAAAATCCCTCTTTTGAGGTGAATGTGTAATATTAGGAAAAAACATACTTTGAGGAAGAAACCCTCTTAATTAATTGTTGCCTACCCTATTAGAAACACTAGTGAATACTCTTGTCAAGCTAACTATCCTCATCCGTAAGTAAATACCTAGAGCATGAAGAATATGATTTTTTGATAGTGTTGTAGTTAATAAGAACTTGTTTGCATGGAAACCTTCCAAGAAAATAAGAAGGGTCGAGCATAGATAGGATACTTATTTTTACTATTCCAATCTTCGTAGAGCAAGAAAACAAAGAAGAGGAAAGAAGAAATTGCTAACAACCAGAATAAGAGATAAAGAAACGGAAATTGAGGTAAAAAATAATATAATACTAATGGGAAGAGATGAGACTGACCGCCAGTTAGAGACTATCTCATTCTCTCCCTGCCTCCATGGAAATGAAGACCCCAAAACAAAAAAAAGGAACAACTGTAGCAATCATGTAACACAAACATGGAAATCCTTACCTGTCGGTTCAAGTGAGATGAGTGCCATGAAAATTGTGGTAGGAGAACATAGTTAAAAATATTAAACATAACTTACCAAAGGTAGTGTGCAGACATGTCTGAGAAGGTTGAGCGATAGAGCTCTCCTAGTAGGCTCACCATGCAAATGACTAACAAACCTGGGGAAAAACTGACTAGGTTCTCATTAACCCTAGAACAACAACTAAATCGTAGTATCAAAACCTTATATAATCAACAGTGATGTCATCTCTACATGTAAAACCAAAGTACATCAAAAAGGGTAAAAAATGTCTATGATAGTTGTGCCCTGTCTTCCTTGCTCGTTGTTTTCTCCAGCGGATTACCAAATGATCCATTACTCAATTAAGTTTTTTGCATGCATTGTACAAATTATAGCCATAGGTAACACTTCAGACAAGGCATATTCCCAACACATTTAATCCTGACCATTGATTGAAAAAGTCAACAAACCTCCTTCGAGCTAAAGTTCACATATATACACCTATTAGCACATTAAAAATAATTAATAATTATTTATGAGTGTAAAGATATTAAGAAATAAAACTAATTTATAAAAATTATTATTAAATTAAATTAAATTAAATTAAATTATATATTCATTTTATCATTTTTATTATCCTTAATTTATTTAAATAATAATATTTTTATTATTTTTCTTTCCCATATTCAATTGACATTTTATGAATATTTGAAGTGCTTAAAATCATTAAAATATATTTCATAAATAGAATAAATTAAATAAAATATTTTTTAAAAGATGTTTTAAAATCATATAAAGTTAATAAAAATTAATTATGATAACTCAAAAATATAAATAAGAAAATAAAATTTAAAAAACAAAATATTATAAAATCAACATTAAAAATATAAAAATACTTCAAATTATTTTAATGACGATGACGGCGGTGGTTAATGTCCACTGAGACCAAACTTTGGTCTATCGGACCTAAGGAAATGAATTATTTAGTTTTATTTAAGATTTTATTCCTATGCTCAAAAAGCTTGGAGAGAAGCCTCCCGACCTCACTGTAATTTTGGCAACGTAAAAGGCTAGGAAGGTCAGTATTGCAACAAATATTTGAAACTGAGACCTAATGTGGTTATACACGGGGCACTCTAGGAGGAAGTGATTTTCATCCTCGATGTTCGTATTCTCACAGAGATGGCAGAACGTTTCCATCCATGGTGTTTTAGGAACTGCCTAACGACCCGTTTCACTATGGAGCTCATGACAGTTCATTCTAATCTTGGCTATATTAATTTTCTTGTTTGAGTTAGTTAAAATAGAGAGTTAATTTTGATCTTCTAGGGCGGGGTTGATGACCTCCATATAATATCTTAATTTTCTTTTAGCTGCTAAATCTTTCTCACACCACATTATTTTTTTAAATTTAGAAGTAACAATATTTTTAATGTGATTAATGTTTTGCAATGCAACATTCTCATCGATCTCCCAATGGTTTAAATAGGCTCTAGTGTCTTTATACCAACCTCGTTTGAGCCTCAGGTGGTTTTGGCTGGAATTTAAAGCTGGCTTGGGAAGACTATGGTATCCTATGTTATTGAGTTTGTGCTTGTACAACAGAAGCCTAGTCATAGATAGGCTCTCGATAGGGGAAAAACCCACTTTTATAAGGAGAATAGGATAGGTTGTGTTGCTTTTAATTTTTAGGTTATACGTTATAAAGTGCTTCTGGATTTGCTCAATCTTTCTCCAGGATTCTCTAGAGATGCTACAACCCCAAACCTCACATCCATATAAGATAACTAGAGGGACTAAAGTTTCAAACAACAACTTCTTTCTATCCCACATTATGAGGTTTGTCATTTTACAATTATTTTCAAGACCAAAATAAGCTTTCCATCCCCCATTAATCCTTTTCTCAATGCTATAGTTCCAGTTGAGCTTGTGATGAATTTCAACTCCTAGGTACTTATAGGAAGACACTTCCTCCAAGTTACTATTGGCATACATAAAATTAGCGTAAGTGTCCTTCTTGGATTTGATAATTATAACTTTTGTTTTGTCAGTGTCAACAATCATACCCATGTTAGAGCATAAAACCTTAAGAAGTATAAGTTCCTTATCGAGATCAAATGGGCACCTTGTGAGAAGAACAATATCGTCAGCGTAGAGAAGATGGATGACGACTATCCCAGCTAAGATCGTGCCGGCAAGTCCTGCTTCCTCTAAACAACCTTCTATATTGTCGATGTAAATGCCAAATAAGGTAGGGGAAAGGGGACAACCTTGTTTAACTCTAATATTACATTTAATATCTTAGAATAAGTTATCATAGTAAGCTTAAAAATAAAAATATTATTAATTACTATAATAAATATGATCATATTATTATTAATGTAATTTAATATAAATAAAATAATAATAATTTAATGAAATACAAATTAATTATATTGAATATTATATTAATAATGAAAATTAATATTTAAAGCAGACTAATAAAATTATTAAAAAAAATTGGAATATTAAGATATAATTTTGAAAAATAGAATATTATATTGTGATATGGTGATTTTGAAATAGGAAGAATTAAATATGATTAGAGTGATAAGAAGATAGATAGAATCACCCTAATAATAATAGATTATTATTATAATATTCATATTTTTTATTTAATTAATAGTTAATTTTATTTATTAAAAATTAAATTAAAAATTGTTATTAAATTAGTTTCTATAATAAAATTAATTATTGATTAAATACAATATATAGCTCTTATAATATATTTTAATAATATTATTAATTCAAAAAATAAATTAAAACAATTAGAGGGATAGAGAAAAAATATAGAAAAGTAAAATATAAGTAATAAGAATTTAGTGAAGTTCGTTGATTTGGTATTTATTTTTAATAAAAATAAACGGAGAAAGACTAAGTATTAGTAAAAATGTTTTTTACAATTTTATAGAATTTTTAGGGAATATTCTTCTTCTAAGATATCGATGGACGACTGTTATGAGAGAGAGTGTTAAGACTGTCGAAACGTTGTGGTGAAGGATCGAAGCGTCGTCGGAAACCGAAGACTGTTCACCGGGGTGAACATGGTGTTTTAAGAGCAAATGCCGCATTACAAAATGAAATGTTTTAATACGAAAGAGAAGAATGACGTTTTAAATATAAAAGAAAATAATGGTTTATGTTGTTGCTTAGCTTAGTTTCGTTATGTATTGCTAGAATTGTTGAGTATTATTCGACTATGGTTATTTGGATTTGTAATTCAAGTAGAGGGACATTTTTTTCCTGAAACAATTTGCGTGTTTGGACTATAGATCATGACGATATGCATGGAGAAAGAGAAGGCGACTATGTGAAAACATACAAAGAAGTGAGTGCTAATATGTTTGTGGTTGTTTGATATTTTAACGCAATGTATGATTGTTATTTTATTTAAAAAAAAAATATTTTTCGATTGTCTCGGCTCATTATATTGATAACATAAAACTGGATTCGAAATTGGTAAAGGTGTGAATTCTATTGGTAATCATTTTAGTGTTATTCTTGCAGTTACTAGATGTAAAAGCGCATCGACGATCTTGTGAAATTTGTAAGGAATCTTTTCATTAAAATTTGTGGTTGTCTGTCAACTACCAAGTAAGAGAATGCATTGTTTGTATGTTTCGATATAGAATTTGTTATGAACTTTTTAGACGATTTAGATTTTTTTCAAATGTAATGTCGTGTAAAAAGAAATAAAAATAATTTAGGTTTGTTAAACAAATATGGACATGGATAAGGCTATTACTTAGGAGATCTCATCTTAATTAGAAATAAAGAATGACAACATGAAATAGATTTTATTTCATTGTAATTGGATAGAAGTTTCAAAGAAGTGGTTTAAAGATGATGCGAAGAAGAGATTACAAAACAGAAATCAGAAAGGAGAAAAGAAGGAAAACTTTGTTAAAAGGTTGGAGATGAGCAACAACATATGCACATGGAGTTCAAGTCAGAGAAAGGATGCTAGGAAGCTTTAATTTAAAGACACGTGATTGCAAGTGACTTATTGTACGAAGAAATAAAAGGAAAGTATAAGAACGTGATTGCTAACACACAAATGACATAGAAGCAACATTGTAATATATTCATAGTAGAAAGGAGTTGGGTAATGGGAAGGCAGGATGGAAATGGATATGATTTAGTTACATTCATTACCCTACTCCTAACGTAGAAGGTCCTATACATAAGGAGGACATTGGGAGTGGGAAGATCGAGCAAAAGGAAAGTAAGAGAAAGTTTGTTATCCAACGATCTCACACAATAGAAGAATGTGTTAGAATAACGACTTCAAAAGTAGCCTCTTCGAGAGGGCAACCTCCTTTCCATTACACAAATGAAAAATTCTTGGATGATACAAATGACAATACCTAATTTCTATATATAGGAGTCCAAGGGGTCACAATATAATCATGGCCGACGTAATAATAATAATGTAAAGGCACAACAATAACAATAGTGGCCTTCTATGGGGCACAATAATAAAAATATGGGGACAACATGGGCAAAAATATAACAATAAGGGGCTACAATGACAATAATAGGAAGGGAATGCGCTAGTATTATAGGGACCTAACATACCCCACTCCTTCAAAAAGGTGTTGTCCTTAACACTTGAGTAGTTATGGATGCTTCTGTATAAAATTCTCATTCTCCCATGTTGAATCTTTAGCGAGTAAGTTCTTCCACTTGATGAGATACTCTGAAATTGATCGATTTCGTAGCTGTCGAGTTCTTCTTTCAGTGACTGCTTCAGGTTTCAATATGAATTTTCCTTCCTTGTCAAGTTCTGGCAATATTTTTTGAACTAGGAGCTCGTAACCTATAACCTTCTTTAAGCATGAAACATGGAAAACTAACTGCACTCGGGAAGATGCAGGAAGTTCCAATATGTATGCCATAGTACCAATCTTTTGCAATGCCTTGTACGGACCATAATACTTGTTGATAATTTATTATCCTTCTTAGCTTGCTTGAGGGACATTTGTTTGTATGGTTGTAGTCATAGAAATACCAAGTCACCTATATCAAAACTTATTTTTCTGTGATGATCTGCCTGTTGTTTCATTCTATTATGCATCAAAGTGAAATTATCCTTTAAGAGTTGGAGAACCATTTGTTGATGCCTGATGTGATCTTCTACTACTTGAACGTTAGAATCTTTTCTTAAATATGACATGATGGATGTTGGATGATATCCATAAAGTGCCATGAATGGGGTAATTTTTATTGTAGTATGGAAGGAAGTGTTATACCACCATTCATCTAGAGGCAACCATTTGACCATTGTGTTTGTTTATCATATACAAAGTAACGAAGATATCCTTCCAAACATTTGTTGACTATCTCAGTTTTCCCATCAGATTGATGATGATAAGATAAGCTATGAGCTAAGTGAGTACCCAGACAAGAAAATAATTATGTCCAAAAATTTCCAGTGAAAATAGGATCTTTGTCACTGACAATAATCTTTGGGTTTCCATGTAGCTTTTGAATTCTTTCCAAAAATGCAGTAGAAAATGTATTGGCTTTAAATGGATGAGATAATGCACAAAAGTGTGCATACTTGGTAAGTCTATCAACTACCACCATGATGACACTCTTTCCTTCGGAGTTGGGTAAATCTGTGATAAAATCCACTTAAACCTCCTCCCAACGTTGACTTGGAATGGATTGTTGATTTGAGGTAGCACTGGATGTGCTCTAGCCATGACAATAGGTGGGGAGCCTAAAGCCTATGAGATCTCGAAGACAGAGAAATCATTTTAGAAAATTCCATCTAGATGAGGAGTTATTAAAATAATTAATATTTTTAATAAGTTCCTAAGTCTCAACTTAGGAAAATAAAAATATTTATGGTATTAATAAACATAAGGTTGAGAATCTTCTGAGAGATAAGGATAAAGTCTATTTCTATATTAGACATTGATTAGGGACTTAATCTCGGCCTTTGATTTATTAACAAGAAAAGTATAAGAGAGGACTTGAGGGTCAGTTGGAGAGATACTCAGGGGGACGAGTTAGTTCAATTTCTAAAATGAGGCTTGCTAAGAAATTCGAAGTAGTGCTCTAGATTGTAGTGAGAGGCAATGGGTACATAGGAGAGAGGAAGGGATAGTGCCTAAGGAACAATGCAGAGATACGAAAGGCAGACGTAGAGCCAATCAGAAAGACATAGAGGTAGCTCAATTGTGCAGAAACTTGAGGGCATACATGCTTGATGCAGAGAGGCGAAGTGTTGACATAGGGAGGTAGAGTGTTGACACGGAAGGTCTTGGAGCTGCGCAAAGGCTTGCTAGGTTGACACTGAGCCTAGGGGAAGCGCTGAAGGATTTTTGTGGTATTACTGTTGTGTTTTTATCTCTATTGGGTAAACCAATTGTCACCCTAGTTGTACTCATGAAATTTGATTAATAAAACCCTCCTTTGTTGCACTGGTTTTCTTGCATCACATTTTTTCGTGGACAATTGTCGGAAAATAATTGTGTCTATGTGTTTGGTTTTTGTGCATGTATCTATTTTTGTAGAATGATGTGATATCTACTGTATAATTTATTTTAATATTTGCTGAAGGGATTTCATAAATAAGTTATTGGAAAATAAGTAGGTAAAATAAATCAGTTGCTGCAGTAATAGAATTTATGTTTAAAAATTTTCACATGGTATCAGAGGAAAGAATCAGAGACAGTAAGGGAAAATCAATTATGGGTCAAGATTGTTATATAGAGGTATCCACATCAAGAAACTCGTGTAGATTTTAAGAAAATTGCACAAGAAATAGAAATTTTGATTTCTCTATGCTAGCTTCTAGATTGGAAGAAGTTTCTTGCGTAGAAAGCTCTACATCATCAGTGGTATGGTATATAGATAGTGGAGCCCCCTGGCATATGACAGGAATCCAATAATTTTTCTCAGATTATCATAAGGAAAGAATGAATTTTTAGATCACCATGGGGAATAAGGAAAAGTGTACTCCAGTACGGAAGGGTACCATAGTTTTTCAAATAGAAATAAGATAGTGGTTTCGAGATACCAACGTGCTGCATGTTCCAGGACTTCAGATGAAATTAATTTCCATATCACAACTTCAAAGAAAGTTCTATGACATTTTCTTCATTAAGGAGAAAGTATAAGTTAAGAAACTGAGTTGGAAATAGAAAGTACGGATCGAAATTAGAAGTAACAGGTTTTACAAGTTGCAGCTAGAATCATTAATGGAACTGATAGGTAGTAATGGAGACAAGGATTTGAATGAACTATGGCACAAAAAGGTGGGAGATTTTCATCGTGGGGCTCTCAGAATTCTCTGGAAAACTATGACAGGAGTTCTAAATCTTAGTACAGAATGAGATGATGTATGAAAAGGATGTGCTCTCGGAAGGTATGCCAAATCAATGTTTCCTAGAAGTAAAAACAGGGCCAAGAGCGTACTAGAATTGATACACTCAAATATCTGTGGACTGACATCCACAAAATCTCCTGGTGGTGTCGATTACTTCATCACCATCATCGATGACCATTATAGGAAAACTTGGATTTATTTTCTAAAAACCAAGGACAAGGTTTTCTATCGATTCAAACAGTTCAAGCATCTAGTGGAGAATCTAACTGGAAAGAAAATAAAAGTATTGCTCTCAGACAATGGCGGAGAATATATCGACAAGGACTTCAACAAATTTTGTGCTAGGGAGGGCATCAAAAGAGAGTGGATGACTCCTTACAATCTGAAGAAGAATGGAGTAGAAGAAAAGAAGAACAAGACTATCATGGAAGCAGTTAGGGCTATGATGTATGATCATGATATGCCAAAATTCTTGTGGGTAGAAGCATGCAACATGAAATTCTATGTCCAGAATAGAACTCCTCATAGGGCATTGGGCAAGATTACTCCAAAGAAAATCTTCACTAGGAAGACACCTGGAATTAGTCATTTCAGGATATTTGGGAGTTTAGCATATTGTTGTATCCCCGAGTAGAAGAGGAAGAAGTTAGATCAAACTGTAGAGAAAGGATATCTAGTGGGATATAGCGAGAATACTAAGGAATATAGAATCTATCTTCCAAGGAGCAGGAAAGTAGTAGTTTGATGAGATGTGAAGTTCATGGAAGATAGGGTCTTCAGAAAATATTGAGAAATGCCTTCCAAGGAGCAATCAAAAGAACTTGTCAAACCAGTTCAACCAACGGAAGCCAGTACTAATAATCTCCTTCATAATAGGAGGAATCATAGGAAGAAGAAGAGCTAAAATATGCACATACTACAAAGGGAAGAATGAGTCTGGAACTCTGACAAATTCTAAGGGATGCAAAAGATTTCATTGGTGCACCCAGGAACAATAAAAGGGAGTGAAGATAGCTGGATAAATATTATGACTTAGTAGCTCAGGATGGGGAACCTTCCAGTTTTTAGGAGGCAACTCAGAATTAATTTTGGATGGATGTGATGGTAGAGGAATACAACTCTATAATGGTGAATGATGTCTAGGAAGTATTGCCTAGGCCTCACGACAAATCAATGGTAGGTTCGAGATCAATCTAGAAGATCAAATGTGTTGCAGATGATAGTGAGGAAAAATACAAATCCAGGTTTGTGGCTAAACGGTATGCTCAGAAGGAAGGAATATACTATGAATAAACCTTCACCCCAGTAGCCAGGTATACATATATTAGAACCATGATATCTCTTGTAGCATAGATGGGGTGGGAGATTCATCAGATGCATGTCAAAACAACATTCTTAAATAGAGTGATAAAAGAGGAAGTATACATTCAACAACCAGAAGGCTTTGAGACACATGAAAAGAAATCTCATCTATGCAGATTATAGGGTGATTTAATTCTATGCTAAATCCTTGTCATTTAATTTGTCAACCTGGGGGTTTCATAAACTTAGAAGAAAACCAAAATATATGGGACCTTACATGGAACTATTATAGGAAGTTTGCTTAGAATGGAAATGAATGTTACAAAGCTAAACTACTTTGAAAGGAAAAGGTTTAGATCTGTTTTATGCAAGCATATAAATGATTGGTCAATGAGATTATTCTATTTTGGAAGATGGAGAAGAGGCTCTTATTCAAGAGTCTTGGTTGTCCTTCCAAATTCCTTCTATAATAACATTTCCAAACATCTAAGAAAGCATGATGAAATATAACTATGAAAGCATATACATGATTGGTCAGTGAGAATAGTTTATCTTAGAAGATAGATAAGAGGCTCTTGTTCGAGAGTCATGGTTGTCCTTCCACATTCCTTTTATATTAACATTTCCAAACATCTAAGAAAGTAGATGAAATGTAGCTATGAAAGAATATAAATTTAGTCTAGGAAATCAGATAAGAAAGTGAAGCTTCGTTCTGTCTAGTGTTAGTTCATGAAGAAGAGGATATTTTCGAAGAGTCCTCATTGTCCTTCCACATCCAAACTAATTACGAAAAGGAGATCAATATCCACACAACAAAACATGGTCATAACATGAATTCATACTGAAATTATCTACAAGTATTTACAACAAAGAAATAATATGAACATCTAGAATTAAAACTAGTATATTCACAACTATGAACATTACTCTACAAAAAAGTGTACTTAGCTTCGTATGGGGATCCTTCCATTCCTCAATGAGCACACATGAACAACTATCACACCTTCAGAATCAATGGACACACATAACTCATAATTTAGGAGAAAATGATATTATTCATGCTGAATGAACAATCATAAATCTGATGCTAATGAATAATTGATAATTGTTGGATTCGTTTGAAGGATGCTCCTCTTATTTATACATGAATTAAGGATATATACTAGATAAATGTAGATACCTTACATATCTACTAGATCCATACTTGTCTCAACTTATCCCTAAATACTATATACAAATCCTATGACACATCAAGATCTCCATGATTTTTCTCCTTGGAATATGGTCCACCTCTTCCGTTGAAATTTGAATTTGATCTTGGGAGGCCACATAAGGGTGCCTTGGAAGCTTCCAAATGATCTACAAATATCATCAAACTTAAGCCATTTTTAGGTATAAGAAAATACATGTTATTTTTCTAACTTTTAATCATAAGTTCACTCTAAATACATGAAATTGATAACTTTGGAAAATGTAAATGATGTAGTAATGATAATGTAGGTTTATGTAATGATAATGTGATGTACTGAGGTGACAAAATGGGGATAAAGGTGAAAAATAAAGTGAAATTGAACGTTAATTTTGGCGACCCAACACAGATTGAATAAAGCCTTATATGGGCTCAAACCGAAACCTATAGCATGATATGGTAGAATTAATGGCTACTTGCACCAGATGGGGTTGATCAAGAGTGACACAGATTGAAATCTCTACTATTTGGTTGTAGAGAATGAAGCCTCTAATCCTAGTATTATATGTGGATGATCTCTTCCTGACATGATCATCCAGGCTCATTGAAGACTGTAAGAAGAATCTAGCCATAGAATTCGACATGAAGAATTTGGGACAGATGCATTACTTCCTGGGGTTGGAAGTTTGACAGGAGAAGGGGGAGATCTTCCTTTGGCAAGGGAGATATGCTATAGAAATGCTGAAGAGATTCAAGATCCAGGACTGTAGGCCTATCGTTACTCCAATGATCATGAATTGGAAGAAAATCTATGCATCAGAAGACAAGGATGTTGATCCCAACTTATATAGGCATCTCATGAGGTCCCTAATGTATCTAGTCAATACCAGGCCAGACATTTGTTACACTTTCAACACCCTCAGTCAGTTCATGGTGGAACCGAAGAGGGTGCACTGTGCAAAAACCAAACATGTTCCTAGATATATAAAGGGAACAATCAAGTATAGACTCTTATACACCAAAAGAAATGATATTAGACTGAGTGGGTTTACAGATGAAGATTAGGTTGGAAGTTCAGTAGATCAAAGAAGTACCCCTGGGTACTATTTCAACATTGGATCAGGGATGACCTCCTCATGTACTAGGAAACAAAAATTCTTAGTTTCGAGCTCAACTGAGGCAGAATATATGGCCACTAGCTCAACTTCATGCGAAGCCTTATGGATTAGAAAATTTCTTGTATACCTGTTCAGAAGAAGGATGGAAAGGACCAGGATCATGTGTAATAAGTAGAGTTGCATCAAGCTCTCTAAGAATCCAATATTTCATGATCGATCAAAGAAAATTGATATTCAGTGTCAGTTTGTTAGGGACTGTGCCCAACGAGGAGTTGTGCAGTTTAGCTACACTCGTACAAGAGAATAGGTGGCAGACATCCATATCAAGCCCCTTTGAAGAACCAAGTTCTCTTATTCTAGGGAGAAGATGGAGATGGTAAAGAATCCATTTCAATAGAAGAAATGGATAAGTATCAGGTGTTACAGTGCTATGATCAGCATGATGCAACACTTGAGAGAGAGTTGCAGTGCAGATGCAGTGTTGGGAAGAAGGACCAACAACATCATAGATGCAGAGGGAGTTGCAGTACAAATGTAGCAATGGTAGTGGTAGAGCCATGAGCAAGAGTAGAGAAGGTAGTAGTGTAGAGGATGTTGGGTAGTAAGCCAAGCATCAACACAGGTACTGGTGCAGGATGATCAGCGTCATGTTTAGGGGTGGAGGATTAGTAGGGCACATTCATTTCTAAGGGGTAGTGTTGATTTGGGGTAACATCGAATGTGTTGTAGCCATGAAATTGGTGGAGAGGCTAAAGCACATGAGATATCCAAGAACTAGAAATTGTTTTGGAAAATTCCATCCAGATGAGGAGTTATTAAAATAATTAATATTTTTAATGAGTTCCTAAGTCTCAACTTAGGAAAATAAAAATATTAATGGGTATTAATAAAGATAAGGATGAGAAGCTTCTAAGAGATAGTGATAAAGTTTATTTTAATCTTACCCATTTATTAGGGACTTATTCTTGGTTGTTGATTGACCAACAGGAAAAATATAAGAGAAAATTTGAGGGTCAGTTGGAGAGATAACAGGGAAGACCAGTGTCTTCCATTTCTGGAGCGGGGCTTGCTGAGAAATTCAAACTAGTGGTCTGGATTGTAGTGAGAGGTAGTGCTTACATATAAGAGAGGTAGGGGTAGTGCTTAAGGACTAGCACAAAGATCAAAAAGGAAGATGCAAAGCCAATCAGAAGGACGCATAGGGAACTGGATTGTGCAGTAACTAGAGGGCCTACGTGGGTGATACAGAAATGCAAAGTGCTGATGCAATGAAGCAGAGTTCTAATGTTAAAGGTCTAGGAGTTTTGCAAAGGCTAGCTGGGCTGACGCTAAGCCTAGGGGAAGTGCCAGAGGATTTTTTTGGTATTATTGTCATGTGGTTATCTTTGTTGGGTAAGAAAACTGGCACCCTAGTTGTACTCGGGAAAGATGATTAATAAAACCCTCCTCTATTGCACGGTTTTCCTGCGTTGGGTTTTTCCAGGGGAAATTGCCCAAAGATAGCTATGTCGATGTGTTTTATCTTTTTGCATGTATTTGTTTCTGTATAATGGTGTGATATCTGTAGTAGAATTTATTTTAATATTTACTTAAAGGATTTTGTAAATAACATATTGGAAAATAAGTAGGTAAAATAAATCAGTTGCTGTAGCAATAGAATTTTTGTTTAGAAATTTTCACATGGATAAATGTTTGAATAGACCTAGGGTCTTAATTGTCTAAACTTTATTTTGTTGGCAAATGAAACATTCTGCCACAAACTCTTGAGTATCAAATTTAAAGCCATCCCAAAAAAATTCCTTCTTACCCTTGTGGTAAGTTTTTAAAAATCATGAATTCCCCCCTAAGGGACAAGTGTGCAATTCCAGAAGAATATTTTGTTTGAGTTGGGAATTCTTACAGAGGTATTAGCAATATTTTTAAACCATATTGAATCATTTTTCCAGCTAAATGTGTCAGATGTACTGGTATCTTGCTACAACTTTTGAATGAGTTCCCACACTTCTTCATCATTCTTCCATTCATCCCTTGGTTTGTTTATCCAATCTAGTTGGATAATAGAAATGGCACAAAGCAATGCTTCCACATCTTGATCCTTTCTTGAGAGTGCATCTGCAACAACATTTTGCTTCCCATTTTTCTACATTATTTCAAAGTCATAACCCAACATCTTTGTGACCCATTTTTTCTGCTCTAGTGAAGATAATCTTTGTTGTGAAAAGTATTTAAGACTATCATGATCCATTCTTTCCTTGAAGTGTCCTCCCTTTGGTAAGGTAGCAATTTCTTAAGTGCATGTAGTATTTCCAACATTTCCTACTTATAAATAGCTTTGTGTAAATACTCTCCTTTAATTGGAAAACTTTCAAAAGTAATGGGTCTTTCTTCTTGCATTAAAGCAGCACCAATTCCATTTCCTGAAGAAGCACATTCCACAATAAAGGTTTTTGTGAAGTCTGGCATAGCTAAGACCAGTGCTTCGCATATTTATCTTTAAGATGTTCAAAGGCTTTCACTGCTTTTGGAGTTCAAGAAAATGCATCTTTCTTTAGTAATTTTGTTAGAGGTGTTGTTATTCTCCCATAATTCTTAACAAACTTGTGATAATACCCTGTCAACTCGATAAATTCTCGTAGATGTTGTATGAATGTGGGGATTTTCCATTCCTTAATGGATTTAATCTTTCTAGGGCTTACCTTAACACCTTCATGAGATACAATATTACCCAAATATTACACCTCTTATACTCCTAAGAAAAATGTAGAGGTTTTTGCATATAATTGTTCCTCCTCCAATAGTTTGAGAACTCTATCAACATGTTGAACATGATCCTTCCAAGACTTGTTGTAGATTAGTATATCATCAAAAAATAGGAACACAAATTTTCTAAGGAAGGGTTTGAAAATGGAATTCAACAAACCTTGAAATGTAGAAGCTGCATTTGTAAGGAAAAAATGCATGATCAAAGATTCATAATGACCCTCATGAGTTCTGAATGGTTTTTTCAGAATGTCTTCAGTCTTCATCCCAATTTGATGATATCCTGAATGAAGGTCGAACTTGGTGAAGTACATTGCTCCAGGAAATTCATACAATAATTCATCAACGAGAGGAATGGGAAATTTATATTTAATAGTGAGCTTGTTGAGCTCCCTATAATTTGGACACATGCATCATGATCTATCCTTCTTGTGGACCAATATTAGTGGAGTAGAGAAATAACTTTGACTAGGTTGAATTATACCATCCTCTAGCATTTCTGCAACCATACATTAAATTTCACGCTTTTCGACATAGGGATATATGTAAGGCTTCACGTTTGGAGGAACACTTCCTCGAATCAAATGATTAGCATGGTCATGATCATGAATAGTTGGGAGGCCTTTGGGAGTCTCAAATACCTTGGAATGATTGTCCAAGGCTTTTTGGAGATATGGAGAAATAGATGATTTCGTTGTGGGAACCTCTAGCGAACATAATTGTGCAATTATGCCACATTGTTCTTTCTTTAGAACCTTTGTCAAGCTGTTAGAGCTGATTATCTTTCCCAAACTCCCCGCGTTACCCCTTAATTCAACTTCCTTTCCTTCTAAAAACAATTTCAAGAAAATTTCTTGAAAATTAAAATTTATCGTACCCAAAAATTGTAGCCATTGGACTCCTAGTACAACGTCAACACCACGCATTGTAATGGAAAGCATTTAACTATTCAAAACATTTTCTCCCATGGATAGCTTGATATTATGGTACTTTCCAAAAAAAATTATGGTCCCTCCATTTGCAACCATCACTTGACACTCTGGTGCTGGATATAGGAAGAAATTCAATTCCTCTGCTATATTACAAAGAATAAAATTATGGGTACTTCCTGAATCAATCAACACTATTACCTTTTTCTTCTTTACATATCCTTCTATTTTGATAGTTTGAGTTGTGGTAATTCTGAATGATACATTATAAGATATGGTTAGATTCATTTCTTCTTTATCTAGGGTTTTTTCCTAGTTTATATCCTCTTCTTTTTATGTTTCTTGTTCCTTTTCTTCTTCCTCTTCAAAATCTATGTAACATAATTTATTCTCAGCACACTTATGACCTTTACTGTATTTGCTATCACAACTGTAACAAAGCCATTTTTCTCTTTTCTCTTCCAATTGTTGTGGTGTCAACCTTGTAGGTTATGGAAGTCTCGGGGCAACAACACTTCAATATTTATAGTTGTGATTGGTAGGCTTCCTTGTTTCCATAATTTTTCTTTCAATTTTTCTTGCCAACCTGAATGCCTTCTCTAATGAATCAAGTTCCAAAAGGTGAACCTCATGTTGGATGTTATCCTTTAAATTCCCTATGAACACATCAATCCTAAACTCCTCTGGAATATCTTTTACCCTTATATTCAATTTTTGGATGTCCTCAATGTGCCACACCATTGACCCCTTTTGTTTGAGATTTATCAATTGGCTAAAAAAGGTGTTGATTTTTCTATCCTCATAATGTGCTATCATTTCTTCTATAAAAATTTCCCTAGTGACAACTTGTTTATGAGAGAAAAGTCATCGATACCATACAAATTGATTGGGTTCCAAATATAAAGTCGCAATGCCTACCTTTTGTGTGTTTTGTGCATATTATGGAGATAGAAATATTGCTCTGTCTATAGTATCCATGTTACGGGATCCTTGCCATCAAACTTCCTCATATAAATATTTAGAACATGGTGCATCTTCAATCCAATGTTAGATTCTATGAAATCATGACTAACATTTCTTTTGTTCACATCATGAGTTTCCTCTACTACATTTTCTCCATTAGGAAGCATTTCTTGTAGCAACTTTTCCAAACCTCGTTTCAAACCTTCCATGTCTTCCTTCAAATATTCAATTTTTACTTCTAATCCATCCTTCTTAGCTTCCACGCAATTCATCTTAGTTTCTAAGACATTCACCTTAGCTTCCATGCCTTTCTTGAAACCAACCATCTTAGCTTTTGTTACTTTTTGTGAGAGTGAAATTTGTTGCACTTGGTCTAGTAATTTTGATATATCATATTGCATTTCTTCCTCTTGTTCATGTGTCATGCTAGAGCTTTCAGGTTTCTTATTAGGTGTTTCCATTTTCTTTCTTCAAGGCATCAATTAATGATAAATAGGCTTCATTTCACCTTTTGAATCACTTTCAAACAAAATTTTCAAACCAAACTCATGCAATTTTAAAAAAATGACTACACACCATTTTCCTCTTTGTAGGAGATCGATATTGAATCTGTTTTATATATGTAATTTCAGATCTCCAAGGTCTAAAATATCATCTTGTGATAGCCCTCTACATCCTCTTTCCTACCTCACAAGTTTGATCCATATTGGATTCTCCAAGAAATATTTATGTCAAATCTCTCACGATGACCTGATTATAGGCTTATTCATTAGAGGGAACTTGTATGAAGTGCCACATGTCACTTTTTTGACCTTCGAAATTGCAAAAAATACATGGAAATATAGAGTTTGTCCTCTTTGTTCCACTATTTAAGAAATTTCAATAAGATTCTCAGAGAAAAAGTTATAACAATTTTTCCTAGGTGACCTATTTGAGATTGAATTCAGGTTCCTGCAAAAACCCTAACTTCCTTAGTTCATATGTCTGAACATATAGTGAGACAAGATCTAAAATTCAGTCATGAGGTTCATCACAATTTTGGCTCAAATGGGTTTTAATTTCAACCTCTGAAGCTTCTTAGAACAAATATTATAGTGAACATTCCACTATGGGCTATTTGAAGTAGCGAAACCTTAGAATCCAAAGCTCTGATACTAATTGTTATGCAACCAGCTCACAAAATAGAAGAATAAGATAGATCAATGACTTCAAAAGTAGCTTACTCGATGGGGAAACATCCTTTACATTACATAAACGAACAGTTCTTGGATGATACATATGACACAACCTCCTTTCTATATATAGGAGTCCAAGGGGTCACAATATAATCAGAGTTGGCATAACAAAAATAATGTAAGGGCACAACAATAACAATAGTGTGCTCCTATGGGGCATAATAATAGCAATATAGGGACAAAATGGGCACAACAACGACAATAAGAGTCTACAAAGACAATAATAATATGGAAATACACTAGTATTATAGGGACCTACCAAAGTCATTCCTAGCATGAAAATTCATTAAAAGCAATATTGTATTGGTGGTGAGAGATGAATTTCATTGGGTAGTCAGAAGATAGGATGTTGTAGCATAAAAGTTAGTTGGAGGGGGAGCTCAACCCCGAATTACAACATAGTTGGTGTACTCACATATAAAAGAAAATAAAAGAAATTAGTAATGTTATTTTCCAAGAATTGTTAATTGAAAAGATCTTTTAAAAGAAAAGTATTTTTTTCAGAAACACAATTTTGTTTTTAAATTGTCTTAATATAATTTTATTTTTAAATTTTTAATTTTTGTAACAAATATTTTGGAAGGATATTTTTTAGCATGTTTAATATAATAATTTACATGTTTAATAAGATGAAAGTAAGAGAAAGTGATTGTTGGCATGAAAATCGATAAAAAAAAAATATTTTATTGGTGGTAAGAGTTGAAGTTAGTTAGGTAGTCAGAAGTCGGGATGGTGTTACTTAGAAGTTAGTGGGAAGGGAGTCCAACCTTGACCTATAATGTAGTCAGCGTACTCTCAATTTTTTTTGGGTAATGTTATTTTCCTAGGTTTGTTAGTTGAAATGATGTTTAAAAAAAATGATATTTTTTTCAGAAAATGAAAATGTTTCTGAAATTGTCTTCAAATAAGGTTATTTTTTATTTTATTTTTAATAAATGTTTGTGAAGGATATTTTTAGCATTTTAAATATGATAATTTACATGTTTAATAGGATGGGTCTTTCTTAAGTATTTTATCCTTTGTAATGTAACATGAAATATTTAATTTAGTTTCAGAAAGGTTGTTAATTTTCCAATGAATCCAAGTATTTGGAATTTTTTCCCATTTGATATTATTAATATTATATTTCATTGGCTTCCTTTATCAGTGTTGATAAAGTTTCATATTGTTTGTAAAGAATGGAGTATTCTACCGAAAAACCCGATTTTCCTTGCTTATTGCACTCAATGTACCGACAAATAGTTTGTGTTTATTTCTTTGCTAGTAGGTATTGAGGATAGGTGCATTGTTGGACCTTACCTTAATGACACAGGATAAATCTGTCAGTTGGTATTTCCTTTTCTGGATCATTGATGTGACATAGCCTTGCTAAATTTTCATATTTGTGTTGGAGATTACTTGTATTGATCTTCTAATTTGTGGGTCGAATGATGCTATTAAATGTAAATTTTTGTTATGTATATGTGGATTGTATAGAGTCTTTCGTCATATAAAATGATTTTTTATTATATATATTCAATATTATATTTGTGAAGTATTTAGATTATGGACAATTCATAAGTCAAATTTGTGATTCCAACATATGTTTATATAATTCTAAGCAAATTTGACTAGAAAATATGCCAAAAAGACTCCAAAATATAAGCTAATAAATATCACTAATAAATTTACCAAACTTTATTTTTTAGTTACTATGTATCTCAACTTTGTTACCTAGTGGAATAATGTGAAAGTAGCTAAACAATCTACAAGTAAAACTCATCAAGCATACAACTCACAATTCTAGAACTGTACATTTATATATTATTCTAACATCCCCCCCTAAAGGAGAAATGATTTTTCTACAATGGCTGGCTTACTTTTTGATTTATTTAAAGTTCATCTTTCCAAGAGGCTTGGTAAATATTTCAGCTATATTTTCACTTGTATTAGAATAACGTGAGTTAGCAAGCAAAACGAGTACAATTTGTTCAATATGTAACAAGATATGTAAGATTGAAAATTGAAATCTCAGATAAGAAATGTAAACATGATGTGAAGCACAAATTGCAAAATAGGAAGCGGAAAGAAGGAAAGTTGTCGAGTTTTGTTTAAATCATGGGGATGAGCAACAACAAGTCTGAATGGAAGGTATTAATTTTTCATTAAAGTGGCGAATAATAAAGTGAGCACGAGCTAAGCGAAGTGTTCTCTCAATGGTTTGTTGGTGTTTATGGAAAACCATCTAATGCATAAAAAGTATAATGAAGCACATGATAATGAAGAAAAATTGGTAATTTTGAGTTGAATGCCATTCTGAATGACATGGCTAACTTTATTCAGAAGAAACATATAATTAAATTTTGAGAAGTAGCAGGTCACCTCATCAGTAGTAGTGAAGGCTAGAAGATTGTGGATGAGACATTAAAAGAAATTTGAAGTCTCAAAGACCCATTTATTAATATAAAAGGTTACATGTAGCTTGTCTATCTGGGAAGGGTCTGAGTGTTCTTGTTGACTCTCGATGGTTCCACTTTTAAGTTGTCTTAGTGTACAAAGAATGTAGCAATGGCATTAATGAAGTTATTGCTTCTTCTAAGTGTGAAGGTGGTTTGAGGTCCTTGCAGGAAGCCTTAACAAGAATTGCATTTTAAGAAGCTTAGATATCTACCACTAGCGTCCTTGCCTTGGCAGTCAACTAAGAGAAGGTTCTACAGAATGACATGGAGCTGTTTTCATGCTCAAGAAGGCTCCTTGCACAAATGGTGTGTGCCAAGAGAAGTTTAAACCATTCCAGATTCCATGCCAAACTCATGGGGAATAATGGTCATTAGAGCGTCAGAGCTGTCATTCTTACAAGTTAATGTATGAGTTTAGGGAGATTCGAAGGGGTCAACAGATATTGAGGAATTTATCACCTAATCTCAGGAGGGATAGCACTAGAGAACATCTCAAATACCAAAAGTTGTTGGTATGAAGTAGCGAAGTCGATTTGGGGGTCTGCAGAACCTCCCAAGAAGGGAAGTGGTCAAGCAAACCAGGGTGACATGATCAATGTAGACATGAGACCTATTTCCACAGTGAGCATGAAGGGCTTCCTCTAATGCATTAGATATGGGAAGGAAGGGATCCCTTGGTAGATTCATAGTGAAGGCCAAGAGCCATTTTGATGCGGTAGAAAGAAGAGTGCTCTAACTTTATACCATAGATTACATACAACTTATGGTGCCCCAAAGAGGTAAACCCTACATGTAGTGATCGTTGAATAGTTGTTGTGATGGAATAGGGTGGTGGTTTCTTAGACATAGACCTTACATGTAGTGATCCCTGTCTATTTTATGAGGTCACTCATCACGGTGTTTTGTCATAAATGGATGCCTTGCGAAGTTGGACTATCAAGCCCAGGTCAAAGGTCGAAAGTTAGGATGAGTGTAGAAGAATAGCGGCGTGGGAGAAGGAAGTTGGCCTTGGATACAGTGAAGGTCAGAGAGAAAGAACCTGTTAGGTTGGGTGTTAAACGAGGCCAGAGGTATGAATTCGAGCTGTGATGATGAGGTTTATATAGCACGATTTTAATACCAAGTGCGGAAAGGTCATAGATCAGGGGCAAGATAGAGAGAAGCTGGAACACACCGAGGAAGCTAGAGAAGGCCCAACCACTGCATGGACTAGAATGATACATGGATATATGGAATACTGCCATGTGGCAGAGGGAAAGAGGTTGAAAAAATTAGTTTATTCCATGAGATGCAAGATCACACAATGTAGAGGCCCTATCGATGCAAGATTTTACATCACTTAGTTCGTCTTGGTGAGATGGGCATCATGGCTTAGGTCACTCTGAGTCTAAAATAAATTGTATCAAACAAGAAGTCAAAAATTATAGGACCTATTATGATAATTGTATGTTTGAAGCTACAATTGCAAAATGGCTACTCCCCTTGGTATGGGTTAGAGGGGTTGGGCAAGTCACATTTGGACTATTCAATGAGAAGATAGCAATCTAAATTTCATATTTCATTTATTCGATTTTATCTATGTTGATTTTCTATTTTGCAGATCGAATAATGCACCCCAATGTCATTTTTTGTTATGTATCTTTGGATTGTGTTGAGTCTTTCTCTATTATTAATATGAGAGTGTGTAAATGGTGGTTTTTTGTATATTGTAGTATTTGAGATATTGTTTATAGATATGTATGTATTTGTAATATGGAAGGTTGATTCTTAGTATTTTAAGTTATTTACTATTGAAATTTACTTCATGTATAAATTCAGCGAGCACAAACACTTCAACTTGTTGAGGATGTGTGATGAGAAACAACATTGAAAATTGGAATTAAAGAAGAATTGAATTTTTTTGTAGAAATGTTAACTGAAGGAATAAGCAAGCGTAGTTTGAAAATATCTCGGTCGCCTAGTTCACATGAGAGAGAAAATGAATATCAGTGATAATCGTATCAGCAGAACAAGGATGCAATCAATGTGCGTAGAATATCTGTGTATAAGGAAAATAAAGGAGATTCAATAAATCATGAACATGATGGAGTCGATAATCATGAGTATGTGAATATGAGTATTATGATGGAGGCAAATTTTTCTTTAAATTTTCCTTTGCATGCATGTTGAATATGTTGAAATTTGTTTACCAAACCAAAAATTTATAACCATACTATTATTTAGGAACATTTCATTTAAAAAGAAAGTGTTTTCGCAAGTGACAATGATGGTTCCTATGTAGAAAATGCAAGAAATGGAGTATTGGTATACGGGGACATTGATGCCAATGAACAATTTGTAACATTTTGTTTACTTCATGATAACAATATGCTTGGTGACATGGCAGAGAATTTTGGTCATTCTGGTGGCAATGTAGGGTTCGGCATTCCTTCCAGCAACTATATAGTGAATATTTTCACTCCTTCAGATTATGTTCATGCTTAGTATCTTGAAAGAGAACATGTGCCTGATGTATTTTTTGTTTTAATGGGATTTTTACAGGTGAATGAAATATATTAATTGTTCTATATTTTTATTCTTTCATTTCCTTTTGCAAAAAAAATGTTGGAAGGAATATTGGTGCAGAAACACGGGAGGAAGGAACATAGGAGTTGTGCATTACTCAAGTTTTATTTTGGGAATTTGATGTTTTTTCTGATAGTCGCATGCTTGCTGGGATGATTGAAAATTCGTGACACCTAGTTGTGAATGTACGAATAAGCATTTTTGGAAGCAAGTGTGTAGATAATATTGTTATTGGTAGAGAGTCTCTATAGACTCCCTCTCTTTGGACAAGACAAGTGGTGAAAGTGGATTTAGTTTCCTCATGTTTTTGTATTTCAATATGTATTTGGAAATTTATTTATAAATCTTTTAATTCATTTTTTTCTTTTGCAGAGAAATATTCAAGTGAATAGTGTAAGAGAAGTAAGTTCAGAACCAAAGAAAACTTTTTTGATTGGTTAAGTTCTGCTTTGTCGGTGTGATGACAAAGAATATATATGTGTTTTGTCTATTAAAGTTACTAAGTTGGAATTTTTTATATGTTCCATTTTGCAATTATGATTTATAATTTGTGAAAGTAGTACAAACCCAACTGTAATCAATATAGAAGAATGGATTATTATGAATTTATGGAAAGAAATGTTCAATCCAATGCTTGAATCCAAAATGTTGTTTCGCATCATCCTTAATATGGATTTCTATTCCGTACAAAAAGTGGAAGTGGTCAACATCATTTTAGAAAATAGATAACTGAGGTGCATAAAAACTTCCAGTGCAGGATTGATAACTTGTATGTCATGGAAATGTATCGAGTTTCTAATGAATGTTATCCTAGTATACAAGTTGTGAGATGGAATGAAGTGCCCATTTGTAAAATATGTAAGAGTGATAGAGTCACCAGTTATTTGTCTCACTTTAATAACATGGATCCTGGTGAGAAACTTCCAATTTTAGGAGTTTTGATGCAAATTGAGTAAATTCTAATAGCATCAGTGAATCCAATATTACAAGTAACACATGCTCATTGTAACTAGTATAAATATAGTGGGAATACAATTAGTTTCCACAATATATATCTTTATCACAAATAAGCTTCCACGATATGTAGAACAACTCAATTTCCTTATTGTTAGAGGATGTGGTGATTAGACAAAATATTATGAATGTTATGTCAAGGAACAGCGTGTGCTAGATGCATTGGTTTGCAAAATTCAAATGGATAAATATTACAGGGATGTTAAAATCAAATCGATTGTGTTTCTTATCTCCCAGAATGACTAACAAATATGTCTAGAAGGCTACATTATGTATATATTTATTTTGGTGAAATAGGGAGAGACAATGAGGACATTGAAATGTTGGGGGTTGGTGGTTTTCACTTCCATCCATCATCTTTTATTTCTCACATGCATAATGAGTGCAGGGAAGTGGATAAATAAGAATATTGATTGAAATCATATATTCTATAATCGATGAAGCAATGGAATGGAAAGATATTGGCACATCACCCATCAATGAATATAAGATTGAAGGGTTGATAGACATGGCCTTCCTAATTTTGTTTCCCACTGGTGATGTTGATTGGTTGCATCCACGTATTTTTAATGTTGAAATGCATGAATATCGTTTGCATCTACTTTGGAATTGTGATCAAATATTTGGAAGCCATCCTAAATTTCGATATTTCCTGTTGAATATGATTATGTGTCATCATAGTCATGGAACAACTTCTTTATCCTTGAAAAATAATATCCATGACACTGCAACAACAATTGTTCAAGAGTTGTGTCAACAACTTGATGATCTACGTGACAATGAATTGGATGAGAAATTAATGTGTTTTGGTTGGTTTCCTAGGTGTACGCAGGTATATTGGACAAAGATTCATTCTGCACTCACTGACATGAACATACAACTGGGCTTCCAAACTTTGTCTTTTACGTTGAGAGTGGCTAATACTAAGTGGCTTGACTTGCATTGTCTTATGACTTCAACCACATGCTTCCATCCACAAAATGAACATGTGATAAAGATTGAGAATGTTATTCATTACCCACATATAGTTTCTATGTACATGCACCAAATATTTAATATATTTCGTGAATTGGTT
Source organism: Pinus tabuliformis (assembly GCA_031772625.1). Taxonomy (NCBI): domain Eukaryota; kingdom Viridiplantae; phylum Streptophyta; class Pinopsida; order Pinales; family Pinaceae; genus Pinus; species Pinus tabuliformis. The sequence goes on along the minus strand of CM062816.1, from coordinate 1,704,848,962 downwards.
CTTGAGAAATATATTGGAGCTAAATACTTCTGGTATGGGTTCATGGTTGTTTCCTTTGTCATATTGTTTATAGGTTTGGAATGATGTGTTTGTTATTTTGGTTGGTTTTTATATGCTAACTAAAAGTTTTTCTTTGACAGGTATGAGTGGCATCATAGGGGTTCAGTGCATATCCATGGTTTCCTGTGGCTTCCAGGAGCTCTGAATATGGAAACACTAGATTTGTCCAACCCTTTGAATGTTCATGAAGTGAAGTCCTACTTTGATAAAGATGTAACAACCTGGAATCCATATCACATACACCTTTTTAATGTCATGGTTCCCTGAAATGTTAGTGATGACCTATACCTTTTGAAAACCTAACATATTTTTTCATGCAATCCTAATGAAGATTATGAGAATTTGGTGAACCGAGTGAAAATACACACAAAATGTAGTGTTGCTTCCTGTTTATGGAAAAAGTGGTTTATTATTTCATGCAATTACGATGCTCCATAGGAGGTGTGTATTGGGTCTACAACATATATATATGAAAAAGGGAGATATAAATATGAGACAACACAAAACGATGACCATTTGAATGTTCACAACGTTGATCTTCTCACAATGTGGTGAGAAAATGTCGATTGTCAAGTAGTTGTTTCTTGACATGTAGTATTGAAATATATTAAAAAATATCCTTCAAAGGCATAAAGAAGATCTGGAATTTATCATGAAATGTTCATAGTGGTTACAAGTGCAGGTGGATCTCATGTTCCTGTGTTATCTGCATATACAAGGTTTCTTGTAGAAACACTTATTGAGCATGGCATTGGTGCATGAGAAACATTTTATATGTTACTAAAGCTTCCTCTTTTATGGTGTAGTTGCAAATTTGTTCCCTTTAATGTTTCCAAGAAAGTGTTCAAACGATTGTTCGTGCAAGTTGATGAAATCTCATGTGAGAAAAATTTTGTTTTGCATTATCACTTCCCCCATTATCTGGAACATTTTTGTTTGATAGAAACAACAAGATCATGGAGATATAATGGAAAGCGTAGGTAGGAACCATGGATACCACATAATGTTCATGTTATTAGTGCTATTAGTAATGTGTGGTTGCGGTTCTATGATGTTCCAAATGAGGAGTTAGAATAGTTTGAAACATTTTTCCGTAGTGACTGGCTTTTATACAAGCTGTTTTGTGACATTGCTTCAAATATGGGAATTTCAAATGAAACTATTATTGATACTTGGAGGAGTCTAAGGTATCATGCATGGAATGTTGATCAATTCCCTTTGGCTATTGAAAGTAATGAAGTGGATGTCAAGCCCATTGTTCATGAAGATAATGTTGACTAAGTTTCGAAAAAGTGGAAGGTTCTTTCTCAAATTATTCCTCCAAACAACGTAACCATTTCTGATCATGGTAATCTTGGCAAAAGGGATTACAATATTCATTATAATTGGCAAGAAAGGATGGTGGAAGATGAAATTGTGGAACTCGATATTCATTTTATAAAATATGTTCAATCAGCGAGTGTTTTTAATGGTGACTCAGTTGGGGAGACAATAGTGATACCTTTCTCTTTATCTGAGAAACAAAAAGCTTCTTCTGAAAATATTTTACGCCACTTTGTTGATGCTAAAATAAATTATTCTTTTAAAATGATTATTCAAGGAACAACTGGATCTAGGAAGTCTTCTCTTATTCACTATAGTTCTAATGCCCTTTCTACTTTTGCAACGGGTGAAAAAATTCCACTACTGTTGCTCGCTCTGACTAGCATTACTGCTTTCAATATACATCAAGAAAAAATACAGTCAACTTTAAAAGTACATATAAAGCATATGAAATAATTTAATGGGAAAGCCCTAGTAATGTTTCAAGAAGAAATTAGGCACATTTATTGTGTTTTGAATGATAAGATGAACTTTATAGGTTTGAGGTTGTTTATACAGATAGATTCACATTTGTGAGAATCCTTTCTTGAAACTAAGGAAACTACTTTTAATGGTAGATCAATGATTCTTGTGGGTGCCCTTGGGAAACTACCTCCTTTCAAGGATAAAACTATGTATGCAAGATTAACAACAGGGAAAGTGTTGTGGGAAAGCTTCAATATTGATGTAAATTTGGATTAAATCTTGAGGAAATAAATGGATGATCCTAGAGAAATGTATTTCTGAAATATTTTAACCAATATTAGAAATGAAAAGCCTACTCTACATGATTAGGATCTTCTCATGTCTTGTGTTGACAGTTGCATGCATCTAGAGGAAAATATTTTATTTTATTCTTTAGCTCACTTGTTTGCAAAGAATAATTTGGTCAATCTGCATAAATGGAAGATGCTCAAATCATTGAATTGTCTACTTGCAAGGTGTGTTGTAGAATGCACCAGAAGAACATAAATAGTTGACAATAATGATTATTTGTTCAAGCATGAAGTGTTTTTATATTGTGGAGAGCATGTCATTTTGACATGTAATTTGTGGGTTTAACTTGGGCTAGTAAATGGTGCACTTGGATATGTTGAGGATATCTTCTATATGCCTGGTTTGAAGTTGCATAAACTACCAATGTTTTCTACAATTATTTTTGGTAAGTACACATGAGTTCCATTTGATATAAGTTGTCCAAAAATTGTGCCTATAACACCTACTGTTAGAGGGAATCTTAAAAAAATTCCTTTAAAAATGGTGTGGTATTGCAGTATACATAAATCATAGGGGATGGTTTTTCAACTATCTACTGTTAATATTGGAGATAGAAAGAGGTAGGGTTTGACATTTTAGTAGGGGAATTTTGAGGTCTAAAATGGGCATCCTAAGAAAATTGTAAAATGAAAATAAACTTTATAAGAACCAATAAGATTCAATATGGTCATGTCCACCAAGGGGGATGATTCACCATTTTTGGAGTAAAAAGTTAAAAAGATTAAAAAATAATAAAACAATAAAACTACTTTTTCAACTCGTATTTTCAACTTATCTCCATATTTTTCACTCAAATTTCGAGCGTGAGTACTCATTGTATGAAAAAATTAATTGCTCATTCAAGGAGTATCCATGTTGCATACTTTCTGTGGATCCTGTTACACTAAAAATGAGAAATACATGAAAAACATGATTTCAATCATGTTTTTTCGTGTATTTCTCATTTTTCATGTAGGAGGGTTCATCGAAAGTTTGCAACATGGGTACTCTTTGGATGAGGAAATAAATTTTTCATCTAATGATCCGGATTTAAACAGGAACGCAACAAATTACAGAGATAACCATAAACACAGATATGCAACGGAAATAATACTTCATTTCATTACTGTAAAATACTGAAATATGCTTACAACCAGAAATGGAAATAAACCAGCTAGGGCGATGGTAGCTTATATCTGAGAAGAGATGTGGCGGATACATGCCTCTGAGCTATGTTACAATGAGGCTCAAACGCCTATTTATTGTTGAGAAACAATGGAAAAGCTTTCACATCCCGAAACCTAACCCTAGAAGATGAAACGCCAAATTGTGGGCCCCGTTTGGGTAAATTGGTACATCAATTTCCCGGGGTCGTAACTTTGGCATACAATCTCCCTTTGACGCGTACAATACCTCGTCAGAAAGATCTATCCGAGCAGTACCAATTTGGGAGGAAACATGGGTCCTGCCCTCGATTTCCCAAAAAACGTCGTTTAGGGCCTCAAGACGGCTCCGAAAGTTCAGGACCCGAAAAACTGCTAAAAATATTAAATTGTGCTACAATTTAGGACACTGAAAAAGATGAAAGAGACAGTTGTGGGGGTCCAAATGGGATAGGTGGGTGGCCACCAACATCCACCTGGATCATTCCTCCCCCCTTAGGAAGCAATGGTCCCCATTGCGTTGAGTTCATCCCTAAGATGAGGAAGCTTCTACTGATCTGGGTCTCTGGTGAGCTGTTCTGCAATCTCTGATGTGTCCAAAAATGGTGGGAAGCATGGTCGACAATGGTCCACATTGAACACTCGGTGCAAGCAAAGGAATGGGGGAATGATGTGCTCCAAAGCATTGTTGCCCATAGCCTTGGTATTGGTGTAAGGACCATGTCAAAGTGATCTGAGTTTCTGATGGGTTCAGGTAAGGCGTTCTCTCTGCAGATGTAACCAAAATTTGTTGCCCACCTGAAACTTATGTGGTACCACAGTGGGTGAGGAGAAGTTGTTCCTGTGTTCTGTCATGACCATATCCCTTTGCTTCTGCTGCATGGAGGAACCCTTTGCAGGGGTCATGGATGTAGCAACGATCTTCCCCTTACATTGGGAGTGAACCAGACAGATGAATTTCCAGGTCTGGGAGATGAGCTTGCTGCCTTTCTTAGTAGTGATCAAAGAGGTGGTAGTAGGTGGGGCTACCTCTGGTATCCTGTATAATGAATTACTCAAAGAAATAATGTCAGCACCAGGCCTTGACTCATACACAGCATGTCGCCTCCACAAGTATGGCTGGCCTAATAGTACATCGCAGACATCTAGAGGTGTAACATCACACAATACCTCGTCTGTGAAGGGCTTGATGCTGTAGGGAAGGTGGCACTACCGGCGAAATTTGAGATCTTGTCCTTCGTGAAGCCACTCGATATTGTACGGCTGCGGATATGGTGTAGTCGATAGGCCCAACCGCTTCACGACCTCTGCTAAAACGAGGTTCTTTTGGCTGCCACTATCGACAATGAATTGTAGCGGCGAACCCTTCACCCACATTTGTGAGTAGAAATGGTGCTCCCCCTCCTCTGGGTCTTCAGGCTCATTCTTCTGGATCTTGGCGGTGGCAACAGTGACCCTGGGATCCGCATCAATGATATGCTTCCCTTTGCCATTTCCCTTGTCGGGTTCTAGTTCAAGGTTGGAACATGCATCTGATTCAAAAGCCTTTAACTCAGCCACCAGCGACTGCTTGGTCCGACACTCACTTGTGTTATGAGTGGGACTCTTGTGGAACTCACACCACTTTCCTATGTCCTTCTTCGGCTTCGTGGTGTTGTTCTTTTCTTGCGGCTTTGACGGGTTATCTTGGGTCACCCCGCCTTGGCTTTGTCCTTTGGGCTTTAGATTTTCAGATCCAAAGTCTCGCTTCTTCTGTTTGAACTTTTTCTCGATTTTGACAGTGTATCGGTATGCTGTGCCGAGTGAGGAGATGTTCAAGAACTCCATCTCTTCCTGGATGTATCTGTGTAGGCAGCCGCAATATTTGAGTACCAGATGTAGCTCAGAATCTTTGATACCCAACTGTGTGCGAAGGGTATGAAAAATGTTTGTGAACTCTGGCACATCTTGGTCTCGTCCCTACCGCAGTGTGGTCTATTTGATGTATTTGTCCTAATAGCTTTTGAGAGGGTAGTACTGCTCCTTGATGGCATCCCGGAAGTCATTCCAAGTGGGTGCGGCTGAAAATAGTGAGCCTGTACTTTCATCCTTCTGCTCGCAGCAGGTTTCCCACCAGTCCTTGACGTTGGGGGCTACTTTGAGAAGAGCAAAAACAATCTTTTCCCGACTTGAAAATTCATGAACAAAAAAGTAACCCTCTAGCATATTTAACCATTTATCTACGACATCTGCATCTATCTGACCCTCGAATATGGGGATTTCAAAATTAACTTGTACCTTAAAGGGTGTGGCATTTCCAGAGTAGCTGCTGGAAGCTGATGCGTCACTTTTGGGTAGCCGCTGAAGGATCTGGGCAAAGCTATCCATCATCGCGTTCCGTTGTCACTCGAGGGCTTCTTCGAGCAAGATTTTGATAGGATCTCCTGCTCCCTCATCTTTCTTCTCATCCTCCATGGGAGGCCATCGGGATTTGCGAGGCTAGTCTTGCAAAGGTTCAACCAGTTCAAGCCCTAACTCCTTATATCCTGACCTCATTGGGGACATGCAAAGAAAAACAGAGAAAAAGCAAACTGCTTTGATACCACTGATCCAAATTTAAACAGGAATGCAACAAATTACAGAGATAACCATAAACATAGATATGCCGTGGAAATAATACTTCATTTCATTACTGTAAAATACTGAAATATGCTTACAACCAGAAATGGAAATAAACCAGGTAGGGCGATGGTAGCTTATCTCTGAGAAGAGATGTGGTGGCTACATGCCTCTGAACTGTGTTACAATGAGGCTCGAAGGACTATTTATTGTTGAGAAACAATGGAAAACCTTTCACATCCCGAAACCTAACCCTAGAAGATGAAACGTCAAATTGTGGGCCCCGTTTGGGTAAATTGGTACATCAATTTCCCGGGGTCGTAACTTTGGCATACGATCTCCGTTTGACGCGTACAATAGCTCGTTAGAAAGATCTATCCAAACACTACCACTTTGGGAGGTAACATCGGTCCATGGACCCATGTTGCCCCATATTTCCCCAAAAAAACGTCGTTTAGGGCCTCAAAACGGCTCCGAAAGTTCAGGACTCGAAAAACTGCTAAAAATAGTAAACTGTGGTACAATTTAGGAAACTGAAAAAGCTGAAAGAGACAATTGTGGGGGTCCAAATGGGATAGGTGGGTGGCCACCAACATCCACCTGGATCATCTAACGAGTACTCCTGCTTGAAATTGGAGTAAAAAATAGGGAGATAAGTTGAAAATATGTGTTGCAAAAATAGTTTTTTTATCTTTTCCCTCTAAAATTTGATGATGTAATCCAATATTTTTATTATTATTTCTACTATTGCTTTATAACTTCCTTAGGATTCCCATTTTAGACCTCAAAATTCCCTTAATGACAGCTATATCAAGAGTCAAATCGTTGGATGGTTTATGTATTTCACCACCTTTTTCTTTTTAATGTTTTTCTAAAGTGCAAAAGAATGCATATGTCACACTTAGGAGGAAAGAGGAGGAATGATTAAGGAACATATCATTGTAACATATTTATTTTCTTTAATTACAATATTTTATCGAAAATATAATTGCATGTATTTTCAGAAAATATATTGCTTGGAAATAACCTTTTTTTAGAAAGAAAACAATTATGTGCATTTTTGTTTGAATATCATGGCGCACAGTAAAAAAATATACACAATCACACAACACATAACAATATGATTTGAAAAAGAAAATAAAGTGCAAGATCATATGCTAATAAGTGTTGAACAAAATATCATTATCTATAGCCAATGTTAGATATGAATAAAGTTATCAAATGAGTAAGAAATGCATGCACTAAAAAACTAAATTGAAGATGTGAAATATATGTGATAGATAAATACACATTCAAATCAAGGTTTTGTTTTACAAAAATATTTCACTTCAATAATTGATTGGGAAATACAAATGTTTTTCCAAAAATTTATTTGAATGTGATGGCAGAACAAAGTTACTTGAAAAGAACTTATGATGAAATCATAAACGATTAGCTGCATTGTAATTTGAAAAACATGGTTCACTATGAAATATATATGCAATCAAAGAACATATACTAATTTTCTTTGACATAAATAAATATATCGCAATATATGTTGAGAAGTGTCGAACATAATATCCTTTTATTTAGCCACATATATTAATTAATAAAGTCAATAATTTAGTACAAGATACATTCGTGAAGAGAAAAAAATCATGACAACAAATCATGGTTCTAGTTATAATTGACAAGTACTCTTAGAGCTTGAGAGGATTGTTTAGATTTTTCCTTAACATTTCATGTTGCTTTCCAACTAAATTCTGAAATGGTTTCGAAACTTTCAAACTTTATATTCTTAGTTATCCTAACAACTAAGTTCGTTTGAGCATTAAAGAAATACTCATTCAAGGATGGAACACTTTCAGGGTTAATTTCTACATCATTGACAATTTTAAATAAAAAATAATCTAGAGGGAGTTTCATAGATATTGGAGTCATGGATGTGTTATTACAAGTTTGTGGAATAGATATCTTATTACTTTGTTCTTTTTTATGAAGAAACTCTCTCTCTTTGCCAAAGAGAGCGGTCAATTTTGATAGAGGGGTGTTAGTTATTTTCTCATCTTTATTTCTATCAACATGCATATATTTGAGTTCCTCATTAATTTTCTTTGACTCTATATGTGCCTTGCTGGTATCATCTCAGTCATAAATAATAAAGATACTGTCAACAGAGGAAATTTATTTTTCTATTACCTATTCTTCCTCTGCTCTATGTTATTTCTAAACTTTGACTTTTGTATTCCTTTGACCTTGTTGGTCTATCTTAAGATCTAGCTCTTTTTCATTAAGAGTGCTTGATTTCTTTTTTCTTCTCTCTAGAGTTGTACAACAAACAATAGGAAAATTTCAAATTGGGATTCTTCTATTTTTGGAGAAGAGGAAACAAGGTCTGAAATAATGTCATTGAAATTGTAATTTAGAATCTCAAGAGATTTGATGTCTTCAATTGCAGTATTAGTATGATGACTCTTCTGGTTAAGGAATTCCTCATATAGAGTTTGTCTAAACTATTGCAGTTTACCTCTATCCTCCCTACTCAACAATTGTTCTCTTTCAAAAACTTGGTGAAAATTATCAATGTTAATGAAAATTTCATCAAAAACAAGTTGCTAGTATGTGTATGTTTTGATGCAGTTGACAACCCTATAATGGTCATTCATGATTACTCAAGGGTCATTGTTATGAAGGGGTAATGGAAAAATCTAAGCATGGATGAGTTTGTAACATACCTCCCGATCCTACCTGGAAAGGTAGCCCCTAGGCTCCATAAATTTTATTTTTTTCCTCGGTTACAGTTAAGATTCTTCAGTCGTCTGAAGTGTAGTGACATCATCATCACACACTTAAGGATTATCCTTACAAATATACCCATTATCCTAACTACTACACAATATTAAATCAATGATATTAACTATTCTCCTAATCCACCTTTACAATTTGGATAAGAGAATGAACCATAGCATGCACTCTTTGATAACCCCTTACAAGTAGTTATGGATCGTTGTTGTGAGTCTATTGTAACTAGCATGGCTAAGAGTCATGATGTTAGTCATCCTTATATATTCAAGGGTTTTGTGATAGAACTTTTTTGCAACATGAAAAATTAACTAACTAGCCTCCTCCGATACAATTACTATGCCATGGATGGAATAGAGAGCCCTGAGTAAGTGATTATACACTTAGAAGCCCTATACCACAATTGTTCGACATGCATTAATATCATATGTCTTAACGATTTCCATGTTAAATCATAGATATCATATAACATTAGAGGCATATCATGACCCTTCATGATAATCAAGTTTAGGTTCACACACATCTCAAATACTCATATATGATTTGCCATAAGAAAGTAAAGGAAAGTATTTCTACTTGTGCACAATGGTCATATGTAAATTCTAACATGAGTAAAAATAGCTCCATGGCCCAAGTAATACAACTACCTACTAAGCCTCTACTTTGAAGGCAATAAAAGTTGCATGTGTTTATCTAAACTCAACTCATAAAGTCATAAACATAAATAAGTCTACTTATGTATAACTACCACAAGCAACTCATTTATTTATTTTCATGCTTATAGATGACACGACATATACACATGTGAGCTAACAATTTAAGGACATAAAAAAGGTCAGGAGTAACTATACGTCATTTTACATGCAAGTAACAACTGACCAGAATTGAGGAGAACATTAGTAAATCACTCATAGATAAACTGAAATTATAACAGGGAAGAGAAGAAAATATCATACAAGACATTCCATGCAAATGAATCCCACTAAAACATCACTTGGAGAGCATAGCACCACCACCCAGCCATGAATCACCTCTGATTCCCCTCTAGCAGAGGTTCTTCCCATGGATCAACTGCCTCCAATTGATCTATGAAATGGGTATTTAATACCCTCTTTCATGGTATAGTATCTTTTAGTGGCACCTCGCTTTTAGGTGGATTTTTCATCCAATTTCCTAGGCATTTTTCGGAAAAGGTCGCCTTTATCTCCTGCAAGGATTTTCCTCATAAAAGTTTGCATTTATCTCCCACAAAGATCTTATTCTTTTTCCTTGATGGATATTTATCTTCAATATATCCGATGGATATTTATCTCCAATCCATCCAAGCCTATCTAGAATCACATATTGAAGCTTTATCATGAAAGATTTATCCTATCCCATTCCTCAATGGGATTTGGCAAGAATCTCATCTCTTAGTGTCTTTCTTTTCCAAGTGATTTATTTCTTAATTTATTTAATAATTTTTTTTTCATATTACATATCAAACCTATATTTTGTAATCTTAGGTTACAATAGTCTAACATACAAGGGAGGGGTATTACATACTTCCCCCTTTAAACTTTACACTGTCCTCGGTGTATTACTGTATCCTTGTTCACAGGTAGTTGTCTCTGAATCCACAGCTTCTATGGCCTTGCCATCTGATGCAAATCTACCGATATATATATATATATATATATATATATATATATATATATATATATATATATATATATATATATATATATATATATATATATATATATATATATATATATATATATATATATATATATAATATATATATATATATATATATATATATATATATATATATATATATATATATATATATATATATATATATATATATATATCAGTTACAAGGAGTTCTCCCAACACATCTCCTTCCATTGCTACCTATAACATTGGTTTCAAACAATTTTGTAAGAAATTTTAGATGCAGAAATGCAACAAAATTTTCCACAATTAACATCATAATTTAATACACAATACTACTAAAGTAGCTACGACTTATATTTCTCGTCATTTATTGTGTTTGAAGGAATGCATGTCTCTCCCCTACATTCTTCCAAGCCTTTGTGTTCTTGCCAAACACTTGCTTCCTACAGTTTCTCTACATACAAAAAGTCAATTTTCATATTTTCCACATCAGTATTAATATACAATCATAACCATATATACTTGTCATAATCATATGTATGCCAAAATACAATTAAACCATGGTTACTTATCCTTGAACCACTTCTTAGTTTCCTTCTTCTATGCAACCTCCAAGTCGGTTATGCTGTCAGGTACCCACCCAATGTCTTCATGCATACCTGCACACAAGGTGTATTACACACATAGATATACATATCATGTTTTAATCATGCAATACATGTAGTCATACTGGTACCATATGTATTGCTTGTACATAGTACAATCTGTACCACTGCACATCATACCATGCCCATAGCATCACCTGCATGACATACACTTTATCCACATGTTTCCAACCATGTTAGTATCATGCTAAACATTCATTCATCTATTTCTGGTAAGTAGAACAAATGTGCTCAGTTCATAAGGAATTTTCACGAACATCTTTAATTTTTGCAACCAATGAAAGTTTTAATATCATACACTTCAAGTGCCATTATTTAGCAATGGTTCTACTATGTGATGTGGTTGCAACAATATGTGATGTGGTTGCAACAATAAAAATATAATAGTATCATAACAGTCATCCTTCCCACTATACTCAATCATACCCATAAATTTTAGTTTTGGGATTAAATATGTCACCTGTACCAAGTTTTAACAACAACGAATATACCTTTTGCTTAAGCATTAAGCAAATTATTCACTATGATATTCAGTCTATCATAGATATTTAAAGTCTAATAAACTTCTTAGCTTGTCTTTAACCAAGAATAGATGTGTTTGGTACCTAACCCATGTCCCACACTTTAAACAATCATGTCATATGCTTTCCTTCTTCCAACACCTTTGTTGGTTATGATAAGTTTCATGTAGGTCTAAACATCATTGGCTAAATAGTATGCACTTGCATACATCTCCCAAATAGGAGTTATAAGTGAAAGCTTATACTATTCACCACTTCACATCCTTAAGACCAAGAGATTGGTTATCCTCTCTTATCTTATTTGATGCATGTGTTATTTTAATGTTAACATTAGATTTTTAGATCATTATGAGCGGTAATTCTGAAAAATATTTTTGCTTTACCCAATTTTTGCTTACTAACTCAGAGGTATTTTTCGAAGAAGCATCAAGACTTGCTTCTAGATTATCATTAAGTATGTATAAAATAGGTTGTATAATTTTTTCACACCCACCTATCAATCTCATTTCGGATTTAAGTTAGATTAACATGTACTTTATGACTCTTGCTTTGCTCAATTGCAATCCCATAGATTTGAAATTCTGCATGTTAAATTGACTATGCATAAGTTTCTGATAAGGTTTTTCTTCCTTCATTAAGGTGTATTTAGATCATTTTATTATTAAAATGATTCACTTATTGGAAAACCATATCCAATTCTAATTACATCATGACTTGCATGTGCACTGATCAATACAGTCACATTAAATTTCAAAGATAGTTATAAGGCACTTAGTCTCATATTTAAACAAGCCTTGGCTTTTACATCTCCCATCCCTTATTAGGATCTTTTTGCATAACTTCAATTGCTTACTTAACATTATTTATTAGACAACATAGAGCTCCTAATTTGATTTCAGATATGGATAGGATAAGATGACTTATCACCATATTACATTCATGAGTTGGTATTTTCTTTTAGGCTTTTCCATCACATAGCAACCATACAGTCTTAAAATAATAATTTTAAATATGATATATTGATCATGTCATTAAATCTATCAATCATTTATTTGTTACTAATCTAATTAGTTTTGAGCCTGCTTCAATATAGTTTTCCAGGGAGTCTCTCTTCCCCATACTATAACTATCAACCACTTGTATGTTTAGCATTGGTGTAATGAATAGTTTCTGTTTTGCTCATATATTCATTTAATGATTGTTAAGACATCATAGTTTAATCTTGAATTTCTTATCCAAAATTAATTACACCCCATATTCTCCCACATACAGGGTAACTTCTTCTTTGATTTTATCATAGTTTAGTTGTGAGAATTTGTGATTCCTTCACATATTAAGGCACATCCATGCAACTCATTGCATCCCACAATGAGTCCTACATGCAAGTCACACTTTCCAATGTACAATTAAAGTAATCATATTCTTCTACTATATGCATTACTTGTTAACCAAATTAATATTGTCTTAATCTGATGACCATGCTTTTCCATGACTATCAATTATTTAATTAACATGCTATACATATTGGCAAGCATCGCCTTTCAATCATGTCATTGTGTCCACATAAGAGTGTTTATCCATAGTTTAAATTTTGTAACTTTTACCATCTATAATAACTTTTTAATATTAATAAACATGTTATTTTCCCACTTTAGCACTGCTTTATGCAACATACCAGAGTAATTTCTTGGTAACCATATACCAGATATGCTCCCCCCCAGAGCATCATCTCATCATCAATATAAAATCACAACCAATTTGCAGATTGGTCTATATGATGGCAGCAATAGGTTAAACAATACTTATGTTTACCATGACCTCATCACATATCATCATCACTCTCAATATCAAGGCAACAATATCATTTAGCAAATCATGAAAAAATTCTAGTAGCCACATGCAATATAGCATATCATCAAAACCAATTCATGCAATATTTGTATTTCATAACTATACTTATTTACACAAAATCTATCACCCTCATTTTAAACCACTTATTCATTATCATATATAGTTTGTGTGTGCTTTTGAGCATGCAATAATAACCCAGTTATAAGAATTTTCATATAAGTATAGGGATTAATACCTATTCGATTACTCATCAAGTCTGACTATTTCTCTTCCATGGTGTCTTAAATATATTGTTTTATATATCATAAATGATCATAATTTGGCCATGCAGTACCTTGCTGCTTATCATAATTTATGCATGCTAATTTCAAGCAGTGTTTCTACACTACTCTCGTTTTTGTTGTTGCTTAACTAAGTTTGCAGAAAATTGGAAAGAACATTGTCCATGACATAGTTATTGGCATGATGTGGTTCTTGCACCCATTATAGTTTAACATACAAAGACTACTATGGTTAGGTATTTTTCCCTTTTACCAATCATCGAATCTGAATGGTGTTGACTCATACAATTCTTAATTCCAGAGAAAGTTTTAATAAAACAATTTCCCTTTCTTTAATTGTTTTCACCCACTGCAAGCAAGTACTAGCCTATGCATATGTATTTTTTTAGATTTATTTCAAGTTTTCAACTACGTTTAAAAATCCAAATGTGATAGAAAAAAAAATATAAAATATAGCATGTACTTTCAAAATTTAGATTTTCTGTTACTACAATATCATAGACATTCAAAAGTACATTTCTGCCTCATCAAGGATGATTTTACTCAATGGAACCTCTGAATTATTTGTGAGGCGGTATAACAATTATTTGCTTATCTTAATTTTGATTTAATTAATATAGATAAATTTTGAAATCTTTCATATAGCTAAATTTATGGCAAGTCAATCTTACATTGATGACCGCATTTTTATTAATTTCAAATAACTATGTCCAACTGATTTTTCACACGGTATCAAATCGATTGAGTGCAACAACGACCCTAAACGGGTTTGATAGTGATTTTCCCTTGAGGAATGGCTTGAAGGGAATGAAATATGTTTCTAGTTGCAAAAATGATACAGGGTGCGATGCTTCCTAACTCTTGTGAATGTTCTCATATTTCCATAATCCTGATTCTGTTTGACCAAATTTCATTGGAGATGAATAATTTATGATGTCATCTTAATGACCAATGAAAGACTATATATATTAAAAAAAAATATGGCAACACAAACCCTTTTTTATATTTCAGACCTGCGAGCGTCTAAACTGATCTGGCTTTAAAATGCTCAATGTGTAATTCCAATAAGAATAGAAAAAAAACAAGTGAGAAGTCTGAAAAATAATTTCAAACCAATATCTATTAAATCTTCGAACAGAATACGAGATAAACTGGAGAATGGCATTAAAACAGTTTATAGCATCACATAATGCCAAAGCATTTGGTGCACTAACGTCAATGATAAACTAGAGCAAACGTTGTATGGAGGTCTTCTAAATGACACTTCATGCTATTATTTTATTCCAATATTAGAGAGAAAATAATAATGATTGTAAGAATCTGATTTGTCTAAATGTTGGGTGCTTAATATCATTGGTATATACATCAATTTGATTCAGATTCAAATCAAAATAAACAACCATGCCATAAATAGACTATAATATACATTAATCTGATTCAGACTCTAATCAAAATGAATGCCCATGCGATATCTAGACTATAAAGACTTGCAGCTCTTTTCTACAAGACTGCAACAATTTTCCCAATGTTTTCAACAAAGAAAAGACAATCGAACAGAGTAATGACAATCGAAATACATTTTCTAGACCATTATAGACTTATTACGAAACTTTCCACCATTTTAAATAAGTTTTAATATGGATTCCTACTAGATAGAGAGAACAGATACATTGTCCTTGACAAAATCAGAGATACAAATTTTATCTCATATTATTCTATCACCACTGTAAATAACTCAGCCGAAGATGAGAGCATTGGGTAGGGTAAGAAAAGAAATCAAGATAAAAAACCCTAAGCAATCACCGGCAAGGAGAATTTGTATACAATGTTATGGTCTTAGTAACTTCGACACCTCCCATGACAAGAACAGGGACGATGATTGTTCCAACAATTATAACCATTAAAAAAAAATGCTACATCCCTTTCCATCGTCAATTGAGTACCATACCCATTCTTCCCTTCCCTTCAGATATGAAGAAAACTATGAGAAATAAAAGGAACTACATAAAGGCCCAAGGAAGAAGGTGCATATTCGAGCTTGCAGGGTCTAGGTTTTATATCCACTGTGTTGCTCTTAAAACAACCTTTTTGCTAATTCAATTGATGGCATGACCAAAATTCCCTCGGCGTTACCCTACTTTTGTCAAAAATAAGATTAAAATCCATCGCCTCTACGTCGGTAAGGCTTATCCATGGCATTTAGAGGTTGATTATCCATAAATTCTATCTCTTATTATTTTAGATAATTTATATCTCTAACACATTTAATTTTCTTTCCGACTTCTTTTGCTAGTGTTTCATGGATAACATTTCTATATGCGTGAGCAAAGAAAAATCAACTTCTTGGGATCAAACCTCTCTGAATCATTGGATAAAGTCAAGCTCCTCTAGATGTTTCCGAAACTATGGATATGTTTGAGCCTATCCCAAATCCCTATAAGTAATGAACATCTAGCATTCTTTCCGTTTTGGGAGCTAGGGGTAATAAGAACAACCATCAACTAATAATTCAGCAGGTAGAGAGGCAACTTACCGAAAAGGAAATATCAATCAATGATTCCTGAGCCTT
Source organism: Pinus tabuliformis (assembly GCA_031772625.1). Lineage (NCBI taxonomy): Eukaryota > Viridiplantae > Streptophyta > Pinopsida > Pinales > Pinaceae > Pinus > Pinus tabuliformis. The sequence continues at coordinate 1,704,832,693 of CM062816.1, read as the reverse complement.
TTTGTGTTTTGAATTTAATGCCATATCTATGGTTATGCATAACTAAGTCCTATTGGACCATGCATAGGTTATTGAGGTGATCAGATTATGATGCAACCATAAAATGCACCTAATCAATCCATTAATGAAACCACATTTGATTCTAAGTCTAATCCCATTGTTGACACTTCTATTTTTCTTTTATCGATCTGAAGATCGATGTACAACATCCTTAGATTTCCGAAATTACATCTCTCAAATTGAGATAGGCCCTTAGATTGCCGAAATTACATCTCTCACGTTGAGATAGGCCATATTTTGTATTATTTTTATCAGGTAAACTCAGCTACGACATGAACTGATTATATTCTATACCTCTGGATTTTTCTTCACACTTCCAAGAACTTTCATGGTTTCTTTTATAGCCTTCCTCTACCTCGTTGACCATCCATATAAATATGCGCACCCCATATTGGTGGTGGCGTGACATTGGGAATTCCAAATTATGTGATGTAGTAGAGCCCGAAACTGTCCCTCTGCAAAAAGTACGAGTAGAATACTGACAATCAACAACTCGTATTGGGTAGTAATTGATTCCAACCCTCGCTATCTACGTCAGTTAGAGACATCGGTTTGTCACCCATTTAACTGTCAATACAACCCCACTTTTTAAAATATTAGTTTAGAAAGGGGAACAATTCAAGCAGATTTATGTGATCATAATATTTTATATGGAGTGGATACGAATGTCAGTGCTTCCTCATTTCCTTAATCAAAATATTCTTAACAAACCTCATTTCCCAGCATGCATAATTCACTACGCACAATTATGCCATAAATTAACAATTAAGACCCTTATTTTATAAGGACCGTATTCATTGAAATAATAACATGTTATATATAAAGTGAGTTATATATATATATATATATATATATATATATATAAAATTATTGACCCTTCAATAACCATGGTTATGCTTGGATTCTCCTTCAAAGAATCCTAATTTCCCTTGGAATTATGAATTTCATGCGCTTAAATTTCTAGATAAATTTTGGGGTTATTTTTCTTATAGATTTTTCATAATTAAAACTTGTCAACAAAAATGATACGAAGGTGGATTAGTACATAGGCCTCATTGTTTGAACTTGAAGCTGTGATACCATTTGTAACGTACCTCTTCAGCCTACCCAAAAAAGTAGCCCCTGGGCTCCATAAATTTTAATTTTTGCCTCGGTTATAGTTAAGATTATTCAGTCGTCTCAAGTATAGTGACCTCATCATCACACACTCAAGGATTATCCTTGCAACTTAACCCATAATCCTAACTACTACACAATATTAAATCAATGATCGTACCTATCCTCCTAATCCATCTTTTCAAATTGGATAACAGAATGAATCATAACATGCACTCTTTGATAACCCCTTACAAGAGGTTGTCGGTCATTGGTGTGAGTCTACTATAAATAGCATGGCCAGAGTCATGATATTAGTCCTCCTCATAGATTCAAGCGTTTCATGAAAGAACTTTTATGCAACATGCAAAATTAACTAATTAGCCTCCTCCAATACAATTACTATGGCATGCATGGAATAGAAAACCCTGAGTAAGTGATTATACACTTAGAAGCCCTATCCCATAATTGTTCCACATGCATTAATGTCATATTCCTAAATAATTTCCATGCTAAACCATATATATCATATAACATTAGAGGCATATCATGACCTTTCATGATAATCAAGTTTAGATTCACAGATATCTCAAATACTCATATATGATTTCCCATAAGCAAGTAAATGCAAGTATTTCTACTTGTGCACAATGGTCATATGTAAATTCTAACATGAGTAAAAATAGTTCCATGGCCTAGGTAATCCAATTACCTACTAAGCCTCTACTTTGACGGCAATAAAATTCACATGTGTTCATCTAAAATTAACTCATAAAGCCATAAACAATGATAGGTCTACTTATGTATAACTACCACAAGAAACTCATTTAGTTATTCTCATGTTTATAGATGACACCACATATACACATATGAGCTAACAATTTAACAACATAAAAAGGTCAGGAGTAACCATACATCATTTTCCATGCAAGTAACAACCGACCAGAATGGAGGAGAACATCAATAAATCTACTCGTAGACAAACTAAAATTATAACAGAGAAGAGAAGAAAATATCATACAGGACACTCCACGCAAATGAATCCCACTAAAACATCACTTGGAGGGCGGAGCACCTCCACCCAACTATGAATCACCTATGATTTCCCCCGAGTTGAGATTCTTGCCATGGATCAACTGCCTCCAATTGATCTATGCAATGGGTAACTAATAACCTCTTTATTGATATAGTTTCCTTTAGCACCGTCCTGCTTTTAGGTGGATTGTTCATCCAATCGCCTAGGCCTTTTTAGGAATAGCTCACCTTTATCTCCTGTTAGGCTTTTCCTCATAAAATCTTGCCTTTATCTCCTAAAAATCTTTTATGTTTTTTCCTTGATGGATATTTATCTTCAATCCATTCGATGGATATTTATCTCCAATCCATCCAATCTTAACTAGAATCACATCTAGAATCTTTATCATGAAAGATTTATCCTATCCCATTCCTCAATGGGATTTGGAAGGAATCTCATCTCTTGGTTTCTCGCTTTTCCAAGTGATTTATTTATTAATTTATTTAATAATATATTTGTTTTCCATATTACATATCACACCTAGCTTTTCTCTTCTTAGGTTACAATAGTGTAACACACAAGGGATGGGTGTTATAGAGTTATTCAACCTCCTTAAATGCATATCCTTGGTCCTTGAGGAAAACGTTTCCAAATTTAATTGGGAATTTCGACCAATTTTTTCTAAAGTTTACTCATTTTCTAAGCTTTACTATTTAGGGAAATTTGATTCGTTACCTCTATTAAAGTGATCCTCTCAAGAATATATCTAGGAAGAAAATGAGGTCTAACTTCACTTTCATAGACTCTTATATATGTGAATAATTGTTCCATAAACCAATCTCCTATTTCTTTTAATGACTCTTTAAGGCCTTCAATAAACCTAGGAGGGTTTTCTCTAAACAAAATATGATGGAGAAGGTTCATCACATAATTAAAAATGTCATAAAAATGGAACTTGAAGTTACTTTCCCACAAATTTGAGGCATAATTTTGAATATTTAGCTTGTGAGCAACTGGGTAATTCCATTTCATCAAAGGAAATTGATCAAAATTAATTACAATATCCATAATATAGGTATACATGCAAAATAGCTAAACATAAGGGCATCTATTAAATTCTAAGAAAGAATATAGAGCTAATTGAAACACTTTGAATCATTGAGTAGGTTTTGTATTCAAGTCATCCATTCTAGTTTTAAATGCTCAGTGTCTTTCTCTCCATGTAGACGAGACAACATTTTCATGAGGAACCTATCGGGTCTTTTGAAAATGGCAATTGGATATTATTTTGATGCCTTAAGTTTGAAGCCTTCTTTATCTTCTCGTAACCAATGTTTGACAACTTTATCGTAATTCCCTTCACACTTCCTAAATACTGCGTTGTTGAAGTTTTCTAGAAACTAAGTGTTTAAGAAAACCTTAGGAGGACTAAGCCTGTAAATTGTTGAAATTAGTTATAGATTTAAAGAGGTTTAAACATTTTTGTTGCAGTGTACTATAGTACGGGTAGGAAAATCAAAATTTTGCATGGCCAATGAAACCATGTCATACTAAGGAAAAAATTTCGCTCTAGCAGCAACTTTCTGTAGTTTTGTACCTCTAATTTTTTAAAACTAAGTGCTTTTGTCCTTAGTTGAAGTTTCACAATTTAACCAACCTCTATTCTCAAAGAAATTATAAATTTCTTCCCACTTCATCGTACCTTTCATCTGGGTTTTGAAGGTGGTGTCGGAAATGAGAGTTTTGTTGACATTGTAATATTTTGGTTGTATATTTTTGGCTCCCTTTAGGGATTCCTTAATATGTTGAATAATGGTCTTAAACATTGTATATTTAGCTTTCTTATAAATGTCGTACCTTGAAAATGAATAAAGAAAAAAATCATCTTTCTATGAGAGATATCAACTTTACTAGTGCAATTCTCTCTGGCAAAGAATGTTTACCAAAAATTAGAAGCCTTACAGTGAATTTGAACATATTTTCTTCTAATGAGAGATCACTTTCATAGAAGCACTATAAACAGGGTATGGGGAAGACACTGCAAAATAGAGAGTGGAAAGCAGGAAAGTTGCTAAAAAAAATTTAATCCCTCGGGACATGCAAAAATTAATTTGCATGAAACATGTTAATTATTCATTGAGGTGACGAGATGTTTCAACCACTTGCATGCGGAAGTTGAATCGAGGTTGCATGGTTGTAGTTTGGGGAATGTTTTTCTGAAACATGACGGTTTACAATTTGGGATTTTATTTTTAAAAGAATTGAAGAAAGCTAAAAGAAAATTATGGTTGGCATGCAAGCCGATAAATAAATATTGTATTCCTAGTCAGAGTGGAAGCGAGTCTAGTAGTTGAAAGTTTCCATGTTAAATTCATATTTCTGCCAATGATGACCACGACCATGACCTCCAGCACTGTCAGGGTAAGATGAAGGTCGGTAGTCGGTAGGTTGGGTGTGAAGAACATGTGTTAATTTTTTCTCCTATATTTCCCTATCCCATTGTAGTTAGGAGTCAGAGAGTTAGAAACCTATCAAATTATTTTATGAAATAAAATGCAACATATGATTTGCACATTTGATTTTTTTTTTTTTTTAATATTTGTGTTGCAATATTTTTTTGGAATTTTTGAAAAGAAATAACTATTTATAAAAAAGGGGGAAAATAGAGAAAAAAGTTCATATACAGTTATTCTTATTCACCACCATCACTTTATTAATATAAGATTTTATATTTGTAGGGTTTAATATTATTTAGTAGGTTTAGAATAAAATGTTGAGGGTTTAATATTACTCACAAGGTTTATAATATGAATTCCATACATTTAATATGAATGTCTTGGGTTTATTTATCCCTTGGGTTTCAAATATTTATATAATAGAAGTGAGTTTGCATGGCTGGAGTTGGGGAATGTTTTATTGAAACATAATTCATTGAAATTTAGGAATTAATTTATAGAAATGTAAAAGAAACTACAAGAAAATTATGGTTCACACACAAACCAGAAAATAAAATATTTTCTTCCTAGACGGGTAGTCAAAAATCAGGACAGTGTTAAATTTAATTCAGTCGAGTAGAAAGAGATCAACTAGTTGGAGGGTTGATATCAATAGACAATGGGGCGATTAGAAGTTGAGATGGTGCTAAAGTGAAGTTTATTCCAATGCAAATCCCAACCTCCATGCGTAGCGTAGTCGGGGTAAGACGAAGATTGGCAGTTGCGAGGTTGGTTGCAAAGAAAGTTATTTCATTTTGTTGGAGTATGGGGCCTGATTGTGGAGTAATTTTATTTTTACTTTTACTTTTATGTTGAAATTTTCCTTAGAATTTTGGAATAAAATAACTATTTACAAAAAGAAGGGAAGAAAAAGAGAGAATTTTTTATATGGTTCTTCTTTTATTTCTTTTCTAAAAAATTATTATTTAAAAAAAAGAAGGGAAAAAAGAGATAATTTCTTATATAGTGTCCTTATTTAATTATAGTTATACAGATAATAAAATATTGTGTTCATGTGGAAATCCATCAAGCTCAACCATATCGGAGCATGCTCAAACGTCGCATAGTTATGGTTTATAGATGTTGGTTTATAATATAGATTACTTAGGCTTAATATTAAAATTCGTAGGGTTTTGTAACATACCCGTTGGGTCTACCCTGGAAAATTAGCCCCTAGGCTCCATTAATTAAAAAAAAAAAATCTTTTATTTACAGTTAAATTTCAATGGTCATTCCAGATTGAGTTAACCAATCATTGTTTACATAGTGATCATCCTGGAAACTATACTCAAAATCTTAGCTACTGAATAGTAACAAGATAATGAACCATATTTCACACTCTTTAGATCCTCCCTTAGGCTTAATTCTCAGCAAATCATGACGTGCAACCATCAAAACTCATATATAACCCTTATAAGCATTAATGGACATTGGTCTAAGTCTACTATGGGTAGCATAGCTATGGATCATGGTCACAATCCCACATGCATAATTGAAAAGAGGTAATATCATGGAGGTTATGCAACATACAAAATATTCCACAAGTAAATGCGTAGCATAGATAGTCGGAACTCAGACTACATTAAGGTACCATAAATTACCACATGCATCCATATAAAACCATCTCATGCAAGCCATTAACACAACTAATCTATTTCAAACACTAATATATATGACAACCTTATGTAGATGACTTCATAGTAGTATTAAGGAAATCATTACATACATACTTTGTTGTGTTTATTGTCTCAATCCTACACATATCCCATGCACAGAAGTTCCCCACCGAGTTACCACTTATGTTAAAAGAGTGACAACATATCTAGTATTGCATCAACCCACATATTACATTCCTCTACTAAATTTTCCTTGGACTACATTAATGTCACATGCATCAAATTATCTTATAAAATCCCCCAACACACAATAATTTTACTCATATATAATAGCGAGTCAACCATGAGTAATATAACTCTTTCACACAAGTATTAACATCTAATTACTATGGTTTCACCACTACTCAAATACATTAAGTGTCACATACATAAGACTACAGCTATTTCCATACATATAGCTCACCATTTATACAACTGAGCTACATGATTTAATCACTTCAAAAGAAAGAAATAAATGTAAGGGTGAGAAACAAACATACAGAACATTCCACACACATGAATATAACTAAAACATCACTTGGAGAGCGGAGCACCACCACCCAACCATGAATCACCTTTGATTCCCCCTTAGTAGAGGTTCTTTCCATGGATCAATTTCCTTCAATTGATATATGAAATGGGTATTCAATACCCTCTTTCATGATATAGTTTTCATTAGTGGCATCCTTCTTTTATGGATTTTTCTATTTTCCTAGGTATTTTTCTGGAAAATCTCACCTTTATCTCCCATGAGCCTTTTCCTCATAAAATATTTCCTTTATCTCCCAGAAATATTTTATGGTTTTTCCTTGATGGATGTTTATCTCCAAACTATCCAACGGATATTTATCTCCAATCCATCCAAGATTATCTAGAATCACATCTAGAAGCTTATCATGAAATATTTATCCCTATCCTGTTACATACTCCCCCCCTTATATTTTACACCAGCCTCAGTGTATCACTGCATCATGTCCTCATTCACAGGTAGTTAGTTTCCAAATCCATAGCTCTCATGACCTTTCCATGTGATATAAACCTTCTAATGTATATCTGTTACAGGGAGTGCTCCCAACATATCTCCAGCCATAACTACCTGTAACATTGTTTCCAAACAATTTGTGAGAAATTATAGATGCAAAAAATTAACTATGATCAACATCATGATTTGTTACTCAATACTACAAAAGAAGCTATTGCTCATTATTCATTTTATCTGAAGAATGCATGTTCTCTCCCTCCATTTTTCCAAGCCTTTATGTTCTTGTCGAACACTTGCTTTCTACATCTCCTCTACATATGACAAATCAAGTGGAATATTTTCATAACATATCATAACGAGGTTAGTTTATATATAACCTTCATATGTTTTAATTAAAATCATATGCACATAACTAACAATATCCTACAGTTACTTATTCTTGAGTTTCTTTTTAGGTCGGTTTCCCTGCCACACACCCACCCAACGTTTTCATGCTTACTTGCACACAATATGTGTTACACACATCTATACATATCATTTTTTAATCATGTCATGCATATATCCATATTGGTACCATATGTATTGCTTGTACATAGTACAATTTATACCACGTCATGTCCTACCAATATGCATAGCATCACCGGCATGACATACATTCATCCACATGTTTTTAATCCTATTAGCAGTATGCCAAACATTCCTTTATCTATTTCTGGCATGTAGAACAACTATGTTTAGTTTCTTGCTAAGGACTTTATGGACCTGTTCCATTTCTATAATAGTCATCTTGCATACTATAATTCAATGATACTCATAACTTTTAGTTTTGGGATTAAATTTGTCACCAAGTTTTAACAATAATTAAATACATCATCAAGCAGACTATGATACTCAGTCTTTCATAGATATTTGAAGTATCATGCCCATTAGAACAAATTTGGTTAGTTCTTAAAATCATTCCATACTTAATAATCATGTCATAGGATTTCCTTCTTCAAACATCTTGTTGGTTAGGACCAATTTCATCTAGGTTCAACATTCTGCTTAAGAATATGCATCTGAATACAATTCTCTTATAGAAATTAGGAGTGAAAACCTATACTTCACATATTTAAGACTAAGAGATTGGTTATCCTCTCTTTGCTTTACCCAATTTCTACTGAGTAATTCAGAGGAATTTTCCAACGAAGCATCAAGACTTGCTTCTAGTTTTCCATTATGTATGTACTATGGAAGTTCTTTTGATGTTAGTCTCTAGGCCTCCTTATCGTATCATTAGGTTGTATCATTTTTTTCCACACCCAACTGACATTCCCATTTCTAATTTAGGTTACACTTTATGACTCTTTCTTTACTCAACCATAATCCCCTAGATTCCAACCTATGCATGTTAAATTTATATGATCATCGAGAGTTAGGAGAAATATGTAATTGTTAGTTCTCCATTTTTCTCATATACTCATTTAATGATTGTTAAAACATCATAGTTTAATTTTGGATTCCTTATCCAAAACCATTTACACCTCAGGTTCTCCATCATACAGGGTGACTTCTTCTTTGATTTTATCATAGTTTAGCTATCACAATTTGTGATTCCTTCACATATTAAGGCACATGCAACTCATTTCATCCCATAATGTGTTCTACATGCAAGTAGCACTTGCCAATGTACAATTCATACTCTTCTACTGTATGCATTAATTGTCAACAAAATAAATATTGTTTTTATCTGACCTCTATGGTTTCCCAAGACTGCCACTTATTTATTTATCATGTTATAAGCCTCTCTTTTCAATCATGCCATTGCATCCACATAAAAGTGTTTATCCCTAGTTTAAATTTTGTAATTTTTACCATCTATAATAACCTTTTAATGTTAATAACCATGTTATATGCTCCCTCCCCCGTAGCATCATCTTACCATCGATATAAAATCACGATCAATTTTGTAGATTGTTCTATATAATGGTAGCGTTAGATTAAAACATCCTATGTTTCACATATCAGAGTCCCTCTTAATATCACAACAATAATATCATTTAGCAAATCATGAACAAAATTTAGTAGCCAAATGAGACATAGTATATCATCAATCCAGTGGTTAAATCAAAGGCACAAGAATCCTGCATCTTTTTTTTTATAAAGACAAAAATGAGAAACCTATGTAATGGACTATTCAGACTTAGAATCGACAAGCCCTACATGTTCCTCAGTGAGCCATTCATAATAAATGACAATTAGGCATGACCCAGGAAAAGGTTTATAATTGTTTTAGTTCCTGAACTTAATCTCTATGAACTAGTTCAACAATTTCATTTTCTCTTTGGCACATTTCACAATTATGATTTCTATCTTCAGCTGGAATTTCTAATTTTACCATAAGTTTACCTTTGTTCCCCTTAACCCAAAAATTAAACTTCAACCTTTTCAATCTATCTGTGTGAAGGTGTAATTTCTTATTTTTTTTTCAAATTGGGCTTTTCTAATTTATCTTGTATTTCATTATAACACATGAAATACATCATACATCAGCTGACACACAAACAAGGAATTACCCTTCCCTACATAGCCGATAATGGCTAGCATTTCCAGTTTGACACCAATACCAAGAGTCAACATATTTTCCAAATACCCTTATCCTAGCTGAAAAGTGTATTAGATTGTACGTTCAGAATTCATCTTTATAAGGCTAAGCAGATTCAAGTAACTGGATATCACTTATTCCATTCACTGAGAAAGAAATATCAACCCATTTGAATTAATGTTTTATGTGTATTAGGATCAATTTATATCCAACACTCTATGCCCAAATTGGTTTGAAGGTAAGTTATTGATTTGTCAGCACCGATCTCAATAACCCACAAACCAACAGAGATCGCAATCCATCTTCGTGATATTTTTTTTCATGTTATAATACCTCTTGTGTCTTTAATATATGTCAACTAACATATTGACTGATAGAACTTTGATGGTTCACTATATATAGGAGCGTAATAAATACCAAACACTCTACAACCTAATTCTCAAAGAAAAAAATGCAAAGGAAAACTAAAGTTCTGAATTTTCAAATGAGACTCTTCATTTAGGGAACGTGTCAATCATGCAAGGGTTGGGAATATTTGGTAAAACAAATACATTGTTTTCCTTTTATAGTTCTAGACTTCCATGGAATAACTAAAATACTATTGTGAACAGCCCGATGTATAGATTTTCCTCCAACAATAAAATGTCCACGAGTAATTCCAATAGAATAAGAATCAAGCAAGTGAGTGGTCTGCAATATAATTTTCGAACGAATGTCTCTTAAATCTTTGAGATATACTGGAGAATATCATGAGAAGTCAACACCAACAAAATAAACTACATTTGCAAATAGAAAATTGCCTCTACTCATATAAATGGAAATCACTATACATAAAGATTTGACTTTTCTACGCAATTCCAAATGAGAAGTTATTTTCTTAAACTCATGCAAAACTAAATTTTCCATGCAATATTCCCAAGTCTTGCCAAAAGAGTTTTCAACTCTATGTTGCATGTACCTCAACAATTCTAAATTTCGATATACAATTAAACAACAAATGAGTTCATTCATTGTGCTCTATGCAGAGATTTCCCATACTCACAATGTGACCATCGATCAACACTTTTAGAAACAAATTCTTCACATTTTACATGCTTGACCATACCTTGGTTAATTTGTTAATGCCGAGGCATTCTCTTTCAGATTTAACTCACTTAATCATTCGACATTGAGTGCCAATGCAACTATACTCCATAAATCTTTGATTCATGCTTCAAAAATGAGATCTTCTCTTCTTTAACTCTTATAAAAAGACTATTATACCTACCTTCCTTTTCCCACAGGCATCATCCTTTGTTGATCCAGAACTTCCTTACCAGGGATTATCTTGTTGGGTGTGGAGCCTGATTATATTTTATATTCAGAGGTATCGCCACATAGGACCCCAGTTTGAAATGGGGGCGGAAACGCCGCCCGTAAAATATTCGCTGCAGGGGGGGTCCAGGGGGGGGTTTCGGGGGCAGCGCCCCCGAAGCTAAAAACAACTGTAAAATTGCCTTGTAAAAGTATAGTAATTTCTAGTCAATCTGGGCCATTCATTAGGCGGATGATCTGACAGTAGAACTTATGTTTAGTTTAGGGTTTTTTGCCCTAGAAGGCAACCCCTCTCTTTGTATGAGGGTATTGTATTTGCGGCTGTGTGACATATGTGTATTCTGTGAGCGAGAAACAGAGAGGTGAGACTGTGAGAGAAAACAGAGGATATTACAGCAGATTTGCTATAGGTTGTGTCTCTTCATTTCGGTGGATAATAGAAAGGAAGGACTGGCTGTTCGGGGTGGACGTAGCCCAAACTGGGTGAACCACATATATCTGTGTCTCTCTTGTTTTGTGCACTTTCTCTGTTTATATTTCTGCAATATTTTATGTGTTCCATTGCTCCATAATATATAATTTTCTAACAACTGGTATCAGAGCCGAAGGTCTATTTGGCTCATAAACTCGCAGGAAAGAAGGGTTCCTGGTTCCAGTGGGAGCAATGGCGGAAGATGGTAAGTTTAGGGTCGAGAAATTTAACGGCCAAAACTTCTCGCTGTGGAAGATGCAGATGGAAGATTATCTGTATCAGAAAGATCTATACCTACCATTGGGCGGAAAAACAAAGATGCCGACGGGTATGAAAGACGAAGAATGGAACCTTCTCGATAGAAAGGCACTCGGAACAATATGGTTGTGCCTTGCTACGTCAGTCACCTTCAACATTTCGAAGGAAACCATGACAGAGGGTTTGATGCAGACGTTGTCGAAACTATATGAAAAACCCTCAGCCTCAAACAAGGTATTTCTTATGAAACAGTTATTTAATATGAATATGTCGGAAGGTGGATTTGTTGCAAACCATTTAAATGATTTTAATACAGTTACAAGTCAGTTAAGTTCTGTAGGGGTAAACTTTGATGATGAAGTTAGAGCTCTGTTATTCTTGTGCTCATTACCAGAAAGTTGGAATGGTTTGGTAATGGCCATTAGTAACTCCATTTCTGGATCTAGTACTTTAAAGTTTGATGATGTTGTCGGTGCTATCCTTAGCGAGGAAATGCGACGGAAAAGCTCCGGTGAGACATCGGGAAATTCTTTGAGTGCAGAGTCTAGAGGAAGAAAAATGGAAAGAGGAAAGAGCTCAGGATATCACAGTAAATCAAGGAAAGGCAAATCCAAGTCCAGATCAGGGATAGTGTGCTGGAAATGTGGAAAGAAAGGACACCTAAAGAAAGACTGTAGATCTCGGAAGGGAAAAGAAGGAGATGCACAGCAAGAAAACAATCATGAAGCAAATGTGACAGGTGAGGTGTTACAAGATACTCTGATTCTTTCTTTTGAAAATATTACTGATTCCTGGGTGGTAGATTCAGGGGCTTCATTCCATGCCACACCTGATAAGAAATACTTTCATGACTATGTTCAAGGAGATTTTGGACAAGTTCGTCTGGGTGATGATAAACCCCGTAAAATCGTTGGAATGGGTAAGGTTATTGTAAAACAGCAGAATGGAAACCAATGGCTACTAAAGGAGGTAAGGTATGTTCCAGATCTAAAGAAAAATCTGATTTCAATAGGGCAGTTAGGCGGTGAAGGTTGTGTGATGACTTTCACAGATAAAGCTTGGAAGGTCACCAAAGGAGCCCTGGTAATAGAAAAAGGTGAAAAGGTTGGTACATTGTATTTATGCAATGTTATTTCTAACTCTGTTAATGCTTTAACTTCCAAAGGAGCAGATGCAGCATTATGGCATCATAGGCTCGGACACATGAGTGAAAAGGGGGTGAAGATTCTTCACTCAAGGAATTTGTTGCCAGGTTTGAAGAATGTTGATTTGGACTTCTGTGAGAACTGCATTTATGGAAAATAGAAGAGAGTCAGATTTCTCAGAGTTGGGAAAGAAAAGAAGAACGAAAAATTAGAGCTTCTGCATACAGACGTATGGGGACCTGCTCAAGTATCATCTCTCGGTGGCTCTCGTTATTATGTTACTTTTATTGATGATGCAACTAGAAAAATTTGGATTTATTGTATTAAGAATAAATCTAATGTATTTGATACTTTCAAGAAATGGAAAGCTTTGGTTGATATTGAGACAGGAAAGAAATTGAAGTGTCTTAGATCAAACAATGGAGGTGAATATTGCAGCAAAGAGTTTGATAGGTACTGTTCAGAGCATGGAATTCGCAGAGAGAAGACAATTCCAAGAACACCACAAGAAAATGGTGTGTCAGAAAGGATGAACAGAACAATCATGGAGCGTGCAAGGTGCATGAGATTGCATGCGGGATTTCCTTTACAGTTTTGGGCAGATGCTGTAGATACTGCTGTTTATCTAATAAACAGAGGGCCTTCAAGTTCCTTGGATGGTGGTGTTCTAGAGGAAGCATGGACAGGTAAAAAGGTAAACTACTCTATTTTAAAGCCTTTTGGTTGTGAGGCCTTTGTCCATATTGATAAAGAAAATAGAACAAAGCTTGAGGCAAATTCAAAGAAATGTACCTTTATTGGATATGGTGTGAATGATTTTGGTTATCGCTTATATGATTATGAAAATCACAAAATCATTAGGAGTAGAGATGTAATATTCAATGAAAAGGTCTTGTATAAGAATCAGTTGCAGGAAAAGAAACAGGAAAAGGAAAACAAGGAATACGCAGTTCTTGATGAAATCACTGAAAAAGTAAAGGTGCCTGAAAATAATAATAAACAACAACCACAACAATAGCAACCACCACAACAACAACAGGCACCCCAAACACTTGAAAGTGGTGTTAGAAGATCTACCAGGATAAGTAGACCCCCTGAACGATACTCTCCTTCATTATATTATTTATTATTGACTGATTCCGGTGAACCCGAATGTTATGAAGAAGCAATACAGGTTGAAAGCAGGAAGAAGTGGGAGGTATCCATGGAAGAAGAGATGGACTCCTTAATGCATAACCAGACTTGGGATTTAGTCAGGTTGCCTGTAGGAAAAACTACATTGAAGAATAAATGGGTTTACAGGCTGAAGGAAGAAGATGGAGGAAAACAGAGGTATAAAGCTAGACTTGTGGTGAAGGGGTTTGCACAGAAGAAAGGTATTGATTTTGATGAAATATTTTCTCCTGTTGTTAAAATGACTTCAATCATAACCATTTTAAGTCTTGTAGCAGTTGAAGATTTGCATCTTGAGTAGTTAGATGTAAAGACAGCCTTTCTCCATGGGGATTTGGAGGAAGAGATATATATGCGGCAGCCACAAGGATATGAGGTGAAAGGGAAGGAGAAACTAGTGTGCAGGTTGAAGACGAGCTTGTATGGCTTAAAGCAGGCTCCAAGGTAGTGGTATCTAAAATTTGACAAGTTTATGTTTGAACAAGGTTATACTAGATGTCACTCTGATCATTGTGTTTATTTGAAAAAGAAAAATGATGGAAGCTATATTATATTGTTATTGTATGTAGATGACATTCTTGTTGTAGGATCTAACATGCAGGAAATAAATGTGCTCAAAAGAAAATTGGCAAATTCATTTGCAATGAAGGATTTGGGAGCTGCAAAACAAATCCTTGGTATGAGAATAACTAGAGACAGGAAAAATCGTAAATTAATATTGTCTCAGAATGAGTACATTCAAAAGGTGTTGAAAATATTTAACATGCACAATGCAGAACCAGTTAGTACACCTTTTGCTAGCCATTTCAAACTTAGCAAAGAAATGTGCCGAAAGACCCAAGAAGACATGGATTATATGTCTAAAGTTCCATATGCATCAGTAGTTGGAAGCTTAATGTATGCAATGGTCTGCACAAGGCCTGATATTGCACATGCAGTGGGAGTTGTAAGTAGGTACATGAACAATCCAGGAAAGGAACATTGGATGGCAGTGAAATGGATTCTCAGATATTTGAAATGTACCACAAATCAAGCATTATGCTTTGGTGGTTCAAATATCTCCCTACAAGGATATGTTGATGCAGATATGGCAGGTGACAGAGATAACAGGAGGAGCACTACAGGATATGTATTTACTGTTGGAGGAACAACTGTCATTTGGGTTTCAAAAATCCAAAGTGTTGTTGCACTTTCAACAACAAAAGCAGAGTATGTTGCTGCTACAGAGGCTAGGAAAGAAATGATTTGGTTACAAAGGTTTATGGGTGAATTAGGTAAGGAGCATGATATGGGCACGTTATACAGTGATAGCCAAAGTGCAATTTATCTTGCAAAGAACTCAACATTTCATTCCAGGACTAAACACATACAGCTCATGTACCATTTCATACGATCAGTGTTGGAAGATGGAGAGTTGAAGCTGGAAAAGATACAGACTAGCCAGAATCCTGCAGATATGCTAACAAAAGTTGTAACCAGGGAGAAACTGAGAATATGCTTAGTTTTAGTTGGTCTTCAAGGATGACGATGAAGATGAGAAACAGCCAGGTCCAAAGAGGAGTCATTGTCCAGCAAATGGAGCAGCGGTGGAGTTGCTACAATCAGTCTCCAAGTGGGAGATTGTTGGGTGTGGAGCTTGATTATCTTCTATATTCAGAGGTATCGCCACATAGGACCCCAATTCGAAATGGGGGCGGCAATGCCGCCTGTAAAATATTCGCTGCAGGGGGGGTCCAGGGGGGGCGGCGTATAGTAATTTCTAGTCAATCTAGGTTGTTCATTAGGCGGATGATCTGACAGTAGAACTTATGTTTAGTTTAGGGTTTTTTGCCCTAGAAGGCAACCCCTCTCTTTTTATGAGGGTATTGTATTTGAGGCTGTGTGATATATGTGTATTCTGTGAGTGAGAAACAGAGAGGTGAGACTGTGAGAGAAAACAGAGGATATTACAGCGGATTTGTTGTAGGTTGTGTCTCTTCATTTTGCTGGATAATAGAAAGGAAGGGCTGGCTGTTCAGGGTGGACGTAGCCCAAACTGGGTGAACCACATATATCTGTGTCTCTCTTGTTTTGTGCGCTTTCTGTGTTTATATTTCTGCAATATTTTATGTGTTCCATTGCTCCATAATATATAATTTTCTAACATATCTATGCAATCCCCATCTTGAATTCTCCACAAGAGTTCGATTCCTAATCTATTTTACATAGATATCCTTTTTAATTATTCCTACACAATTTAATATGCACCAAAATTCTTTTCCGATGCATGGTAATGTTTACTTACCTTCGTATAGATCTCTAATACATTCATGACCTATGTAGGGTCTATGCGTGAAAAACAAATATGTAAGGCTCTCACCCTTATCTCTTGAAAAATCTGTGAAAGATCTGACTTTCATATGGTCTCTCAACCCTCAAATCTATTGTTACAATGACGAATCCTTAATAAATCTAACCTCAACCTTTAGTTTGGTTGCCACAATGAAATATCTTCCAGAGCTCAAACCAGCTCCTCCCGTCCTTCAGATCCATTGCTACAACAAGAGATTGTTAAGAAATCAAACTAGGGTGAACTGAAGTTGGTTGTTAATTAGGGTGAAACTGGGCTTTGCTTTATCCTCGTGCTTTTAAAGAATATCTTAAGTCAATATATTGATCAATATTAGGATCCCAATTAAAGGTTTGCACAACTGAACTGTACAACATCATTTGACTTGTTGCCAACTCGCACACCTTCAAATTGGGATAAACAAGACACGAAAGGAAACATTTAGAAGGAAAACAACAGTTGTGATTCCCTTCCTCCTTTAATTTGCATGCACTATTGTTTTAACCATAAAACATGGCCTAGAAACACCCAAACCGGCATACATTTTGCAATCTTCTAATTTCAAAAGAAATTGGTGCTTTCTCTACAACATGTGAGGATAAAAGCAACATACCATAAATTTTGTGGGGAAAGATAATGATTTATGGCTAACTTAATCCGAATAAAAGCAGTGATAAGGATAATCACTATCTCAACCTATCACCTTCCACCCATCAGATAGGTACTTTTAGTCAACTAAGGAACAATGAACTACGAATTTTCTGTAATCCCTCATGGAAACATTATCGTTGGCTTTGTGGCCAACTCATGTACCTCTACCTTGTGATAAATCAGCCAAAGGCAGCATCTCAGAAAGAAGAATAGTAGTAATCAGGTTTTAGCTCTATTTCTTAAACAACCTCCCTAAAACACGAGTCTGCAACCGACCCCATTGGAAAAATGCTACTTTCTTCACCATTGCATGAGGAGTAAAAGTAGCATGACTCTCGCATCAAACACCTGCTTGTAAAGAGGAGAAATAATCACATGTTTTTCATTTTTGTTCGGAGAAAAATCCCAATAGTCAGTTATCTAAGTATCCCTCTCTTCGAAGCCTTGAACCCCACCAAAATAGAGGAATGATGCTTCATTTTCAACTCCAATCTAATTTTTGTGATTGATTAAATTTGGTTCCATAAGCTGAGAATAAACCTCTTCCAACTACTGTTGAAGATATAATTATATACATGCTCACAGTGTCAATACAAATCACTTTCCTTAGTGAGACTAGTTGTCTTTGTGGATAACCCCATGCGACCATTCACCCTACACTATTTTATATGATTAACCAGGTTTTCCTCCATCACATGATAAGACATAACATCTGGGAGTCTGCATAACATGCACAGAAGCATTGTCCTTGTGCTTAGATGAGCAACTTCCAACATAAGCTCTTCCTACGAATTGATTCCCATAATCCTAGTGTAGTTGAATACTAAGGAATTTCCTGATTTGGATGTTCTAGTAATAGAATTACCCTAGTCAACTTTTGATTCTTAATAGCATACTTAATGCATGTAGCTATAACATTTTGATTTCCCTTCGATTTTAAGAAGTACCTACATATTTATATTGACATTAAGTTGAGGTAGATTTGGTCTAATTTCTTCGCCACTCTTTAAAATTGACCCATTGAAAACCCATTGTGGGAATTAACTCCTAGACCTTCATTATTTGACAAGGTTGTAATCAGTAATTATGTTGCTCGCACAAGAGTCCTACCACTTTAAATAATTATTTATGAACCAAATTAATGATATATATATCCTTCGTTCTAGAGTATTCACACTATGAAACATAACTCATAGATAATCCCTCTACATGATGCATGCAATAAAGAACTGTGCATGTGTTACATTTTGAGTGCATAGGAAACATCAATTTTTCGACAATCAGACTTAGACGATTTAATATAGTAATATTGAGCCAGATAAAACATAATTATGTTATTACTTCCACCATCTGCTCCATGTGATAGGTGATTCTTATTTTTAACAATCCTTTTTATGAAATTAGTTACCTGGCAGATAACCAACAATTTAGGAGCTCTCACTCCTCATTAGAATATTATTGTTATTGATCTTCAATCAGAATTTTCCTTAGTTGTGGGGATCACCTTAACACTTACATGACATGAATTCCAATATGAAGGTGGATTGGTTAACAAGCCTTAGAGTTTGAATGTATGCTCTGACACCATTTGTAATGTACCCCTTAGGACTAACCCAGAAAATTAGCCCCCAGGCTCCATTAATTAAAAAAATATATTATTTACAGTTAAATTTGAATGGTCATTGTAGGTGGAGTTAACCAATCACTGTTTACACAGTGATCATCTCGGCAACTATACTCAAAATCTTAGCTACTGAACACCAACAAGATAATGAACCATATTTCACACTCTTTAGATCATCCCTTAGGCTTAAATCTCAACAAATCATGACATGCAACCATCAAAACTATGATATAACCCTTATAAGCATTAATGGACATTGGTCTGAGTCTACTATGGCTAGCATAGCTATGGATCATGATCACAGTCCCACATGCATAATTGAAAAGAGGTAAGATCATGGCGGTTATGCAACATACAAAATATTCCACAAGTAAATGTGTAGCATAGATAGTCGGAACTTAGACTACATTAAGGTACCATAAATTACTACATGCATCCATATAAAACCATCTCATCCAAGATATTAACACAACTAATATACTTCAAAGAATAATATATATTACAACCTCATATAGATGACTTCATAGTAGTATTAAGGAAATCATTACATACATACTCTATTGTGTTTATTGTCTCAATCCTACACATATCCCATGCACAGAAGTTCCCCATTTAGTGACCACTTATGTTAAAAGGATGACAACATATCCAATATTGCATCAACCCACATATTACATTCCTCTAATAAATTTTCCTTGGACTGCATTAATGTCACATGCATCAAATTATTTTATAAAATCCCCTCCAACATACAATAACATTGCTGATATATAATAGCCAATCGATCATGAGCAATCTAACTCTTTAACACAAGTATTAACAACTAATTACTATGATTTCACCACTACTCACATAATTTAAGTGTCACATACATAAGACTTCAGTTATTTCCATACATATAACTCAACATCTATACAATTGAGCAACATGATTTAATCACTTCAAAACAAAGATATAAACATAAGGGTGATAAAGAAACATACAAAACATTCCATGCATATGAAGCCAACTAAAACATCACTTGGAGAATGGAGCACTACCACCCAATCATGAATTAGCTCTGATTCCCCCCCGAGCTGAGGTTCTTGCCATGGATCAACTGCCTCCAATTGATCTATGAAATGGTTATTTAATAGCCTCTTTCATGATATAGTTTACGTTAGCAGCATTCCTCTTTTATGGATTTTTCCATCTGCCTAGTTCGTTTTTCGGAAAATCTCGTCTTCATCTCCCATGAGGGTTTTCCTCATAAAATATTGCATTTATCTCCTACAAAGATTTTATGTTTTTTCCTTGATGGATGTTTATCTCCAACCCATCTGATAAATATTTATCTCCAATATATCCAAGCTTATATAGAATGTCATCTAGAAGCTTATCATGAAAGATTTATCCCTATCCCGTTCCTCAATGGGATTTGGCAAAAATCTTATCTCTTGGTGTCTTTCTTTTCCAAGTGATTTATTTATTAATTTATTTAATAACATATTTGTTTCTCATATTACATCTAACACGTATCTTTTCTCAGCTTAGGTTACAATAGTCTAACACAAAAGGGAGGGGTGTTACAGGTTTAATTTTATTCACGTGGTTTTTAATAATAATAATAATAATAAAATAATATTAATAAATAGATTAATAATATTAATAAATATATTAATAATATTAGTATATTGATTCTTATTTTTAGGATTTATATATGTTGGCTTATAATATAAATTGCTAATGTTTAATATTAATGGCTCGGGTTTAATATTAGAATTTCTGGGGTTTAATTTTATGCACAATTTTAATAACAATAATAATTTTTTTTGTAAGCTTAACAAGACTACATCTTCATCATGTCCAATATATCACCCTAATCTCGACAGGGAATTGAACTAGTTACTTCACATCAATGGGTGCCTTAACATAGCGCCTAATCACTATCTATCCAACACACCATGGACATATTAAATATAATAATAATAATAACAACAACAATCTCTCATTCCTATAAACCATTTTCAACCACATTTACTAATGTGGTTATGCATATGATGAATTGATATCAACCATATTTATTAAAATAAATATGGTTTTGGTACTAATAATTAAATTGAAACTTTAAAATCCTTATTCGAACGCAAATATACTTACCAACATCATTATTAATAAAACTCTTTTATAAATCCTCATTTATAAAAAAAAAAATGAGATAAATAAAATAATTTAATATCTATGAGAATTAACTCAATTAATTGAAACCCCTAATTAAAATACTATTGCTATTGAAAAATTCAATTTTCTCGACGTGAGGCTCCATAAATAAAGTGACCCTTTGTATGGATTTTCCCCTTTTTAATGGATTGGTTGATACAAGTATATTGTTTGGTACAAACATACCACCTCTACTCAACTACATAACAAAAATAAAAAAACTTAATATACTCAATCAATCAATTCACTCCAATCTACATCACTTTCACAATCATAATATCCTTACCCTTCCCCATCAACTTACATTATATTCCCTTTATAAATTTCTTCATATCCTTATTTCTTAAATAATTTCGATAAGAGAATTTCTTATTACGTTTTAACTCTATCCTGGATAACTCTTAAATGATTTCTTATTACTAAATGATTTTATTTTTAAATTTCTTTTAATATTAAAAATATACATTTACTTTACATATATTTTCAATTATCTATTATCTAAATCCAACAATTTCTAATATATTTTAACAAAATGTAAAACAATTACAATATTTCTTACATAGGCTTAATATCATTCAAATATACTTTAATAAAATCTATTTCGTCCCCTTCCACCTATGTTTAATGTTTTCATCTTTCGTATTCTTCTTTTTACAAAACTCAAATATAAACGACTTTACTTAATACATCTTTATTTCACTGCAATACATGAATTTGGGTAATTAAACAAACATATATATATAATTTTGTGCTTTACAATTTTTTTAATATTTTCATTAAATATTTTTTCAATTTTTTTTTGGGGATAATTCACAATCCAACTTTAGAATTGTATTATCCTCGTCATTCAATCCAACTAAAAATTGTTTTTTTAATATTTTCATTAAAAAAATGTTTTTTTTCTTTGCTTTAAATTGATAGTGTTGGGATATTTGTTTTAAAACCAATGTATAATTAGCACAACTAATAGGTTTATAGATAGTTATGAGTTAGGTAATTAGTTAGTAAAATTCAAATATTAAAAACATTTTATAATTAGGTAAATATGGTTTATAAACCGAGAGCAAATGGAACATAACCAGATTAAGGTGACCGCGGAGCATGCAACCACCTAACCAATGACATGACCCCGGGATAATTCGACACACCATGGACGTCGAAGAGTTAAGTGCAATTATAATTGAATGTTTCTGCCAAACTGACACCTTTGCATGATAAACAAACCTGAAGCTGCATAAATAAACCAGAAATGCGTTAGTAAATGTTTGCAGGATGAAAAAACAAAAAATGGCAGAAAGAAACCTGAATTTGTTAATAGAAGTCTGCAGATTTTAAAGATTGTGGTTAACATTAATATTAGTGTTAGTAAACTTTAATCTTGATCGATAAAATTATTTATTTTAAAGTGAATTTCTTTCATCAAAATTTTAGAAGTCTTAGATATTGTCCTGAATAATGTATCTATGACAAACTTAAGTCTAAAGCGATCATATGACAAACTTTATCCACGTAAAATAACTTTTTAATATTTATACATGTAATGACGTAGGAATATAGAATGGAACTTTCCGAAAATAATTATAAGATAAAAATATTAAAGAGATTAGATTTGCTTGAAAGGAATATAATTTAAAAAGTGATAAATATGTATGGTACATATTAATTTTGTTTATAGTTGAATTATAATTTTAAAATTAAAATATTGGAATTTTTTTTTTTAAATTTATAAAAAAAATTAATTAATAAAATATAAAAATTAATATTTAAATAATAAAATAACTGTTATTTTAAATATGTAAATAGTATTATTTATTAAATTTATAATACAATTAAAATTAATATTATTTATTAAAATTATCGTAAAATTAATTTGATATTTCATGATTTGTAATATTTATTTTTACAAGATAAATATATACAATATGTAGATATTACTAACTTTTTGAAGAGTTTCTTTATTCAAATAGGTGTTACCTGTATTTAGGTATTTAATTCATTAAAATCACTTATTTCATCTATATTGACATTTAACTTGATTGAAATTTTATCCACAATATTTCTAACCCAAAAAACCTTAACAAAACTACTAGCTACTAATGCATCTTTGATATTTTAGTGGCATAGTCCTCTTATGATTTCACTTAGACATTCCATACTTGTTTGGGATAGAGTTCTAGGTTCGAAATCTAACTAATTTCAGGATGGAAAGACTCTTTGTCATGTCTTTTTTACAGTCCCAATTTTACTTTTTCCTGGACAAAACATTTTCGAATTTCAATTCAAAATGTTTGAATAAGCTTATTTTCAGCTAAGAAATTATTCACTTCTCTTTACTTGTATTATCTTATTAAACGAAGTATTTAAAATGTGGAAAACCTTTATTTATCATTCCTCTTTTAGGTTGTCTGTATGTGGTATTTTACACTTCTCTTCCATAACGGTAATCCCTCTATCTTACAATGTTTTCTAGATAGTTCTGAGAGTTCTTGTTTTTAGGTTTAGTGCTTACATAAGATTCATTTCATTAAAAGCCCTAGAAGAAGGACTCTCCTAAAAGAAAATTGCTATTTTGGATTATAGGTATTACTGAGCTTTTGTTTAGAGCTTACTAGTTCCGTTAGATAGCTCACAGGATGATTATATTATTCTATTGTTAGTGATTAAGAATTTAGTACATCAGCACATTTATTTCTTTCCAAATAGTATACATATCTTTATACAACAATACATTTAACCTTCAGAAAAATGTAAATACTTATCTGACTTTGGTAGTAATTAATGTTGACTATTTGGATCTAGTTCGACTATAAATTACTGAACTTCCTCCCAACCATGAGACTCATCTTCAGGCCTGAGTCTCCCCCGAGCTTCTAATCACATGTAGGATGTTTTCCTGTGAGACACTAACAGTCTTAACATACCACAACTATCTGGTCTTAACAAAAATTAGCTTCTAGTCCTGTCTAACATATCAGCATGAACTCCTATGTTTCATTTCTCCTTTTTTCATCTCAGTTACCAATACCCTCTTGATCCCTTCCTTGAGAATAAATATTTAAGGAAGTAGTTAGGGATAGGTAACCACCTATCCTACCTACCTGACATGTGAGGATTACATGATTGTCATTATCAAGACATTTGCCTCACACATAATTTAATCAAAATAATAAATATATAAACTTAAATATTAATATCCAGTTTGTTTATTGCAGTAATTAAATATTTACAATTGTTGGGGACATTATATCTCCCCCCCCCGAAGATTAAACATCATCCCAATGTTTCTCTGTTGCAAATAGATCTAGACAAGTCTCCCTCATAACCTGTTCGTCCTTCCAAGTGGCCTCCTCCACCCCAAAGTGTTGCCATTGCACTTTAACTTGGGTGATAACTCGTCTCCACAACATTACTTCTCTCCAATCGAGTATAACAAGTGGTACATCCAATAACTTACCTTTTGGTTCGACCTACACATAATAAAATAAATATAGTCAACTTTTCCTTTGGCAGTCTACCTTGGTAATTATTCATAATACACTATATCCCTTATAAATGATCTAATTACCTGTATATCTTGCCAATTGATTATATGGTTGGGATCATATATATATATATATATATATATATATATATATATATATATATATATATATATATATATATATATATATATATATATATATATATATATATATATATATATATATATATATCTATATATATATATAGAAACATGAAAAACATTATGCACACATATGTGGCTAGGCAAAGCAAGCTGATAGGCCACAGGTCCAATTCGGGCCAGAATTTGGAAGGAACTGCAAAATCAGGGTGCTAATTTAGCACACCCACCCTAATGCAAAGTACTCTTCTTGTCTCGTACACGAACATAAACATGATCTCCGACTTGAAACTCCCGAAACCTTCTCTTGCAGTGAGAAAAATTTTTTGTCGATCCTGGGAAGTCTTTAAATTGGAGCGCACCTTTTTAACGATATCTTCCATCTTTTTTAACATGTCAGGACCCAGCATTAACTTATCCTTTGGACCGCCTCGACTCGAGGGTGTCCTGCACCTGCATCCATATAATACTTTAAATGGATTCATTTTCAAGGATGTATCGTAACTGTTGTTGTAGGAAAACTAGACCAAATGTTTATAATCCTCCCATTTAGAAGGTTGTTGCATTATGTAAGTCTGAAACATATCTTCTACTATTTGATTCAGCCTCTTAGTCTACCCATCTTTCTGAGGATGATAGGAAGTGCTAAAATGAGGTTGTGTTCCTAAACCTCCAAATAAGTTTTTCCAAAAAATTGATGTAAATTTTACATCATGAACAAAAATTATAACACTTGGTATTCCGTGTATTCTAAACATATTTTTCATGAATATGTTAGCAATTTGAACGACCTTAAAAGTATATTGTACTGGTACAAAGTGAGAAAAATTCCTTAGCTTTTCTACTACCACCATTATTGAATCATTCTGATTTTTAGACTTAGGCAGCCCCATAATAAAATCAATGGAAATAACTTTCCATTTCCATTCCAGAATAGGAAATGGGTGGAGTAGTCCAGTTGGGTGCTAGTGTTCTTGTTTCACTCTTTGACACTCCAAACATCGAGCCAAGTATTCAACCACCTATTTCTTCATACTGGCCTAGAAATATTCCTTTCCGAGTGTAGTGATTAATTTCTGATATCTGGGATGACCTGCACATGGAATTTTATGGTATATGTCTAAAATTATTTATGTAATATTTTTGTTGTCTAGAACATACATTCTTCCTCTATAAATCAAAATACCTTCTTGATTTACCTCATATCCTAGTTGTTTTTTGTTGTTGTCTAGGTTTTTAGCTTGCTACCATAAATTTTTATATTCAAGATCTTGTATTGTTGCTTTTTTAATCTTCTCCTTAAAAGTGGTATTCACCTCACTAAAAGAGACTTCATAAATGCACTTTACTTTCCAACTTAAGGCATCTGCAATAATATTTTATTTTCCTTTTAAGTGTTTGATGTCAAAGTCAAATTCACTCAAGAAATTGGTCCATCAAACTTGCCTAGCACTCATAGTAGGCTCCTTGATATAGTTAGTTAAACTATGATGATTTGTCATTAATAAAAACTTCTTACCCAATAAGTAATGTCACCACACTTTTAATGAGTGGATTACTGTCATTAGCACCAAATCATAAGAAAAATCTTTTGTGCATGCTCCTTAAGTTTCTGAGAATCATAAGCAACAATTCCATTGTCATGCATTAACACACTGGCAACTCCTTCCTTGTTGGCATCTATACAAGCAATTTATTATTTATTTGGGTCTGCAATACTTAGAATAGGTGCAATAGTAAGCAAGTGATTTAGCTGGTCAAAACGTTTTTTACAGTCCATAGTCCAAATGAAATTTTTTCCTTTATTTTGCAAAGAAGTAATGGGGTATGCCACCCTAGAGAATCCTTCAACAAACCTCCAATAGTATCCACCCAGACCCATGAACGATCTTATATCAACTACATTCTTTGGTACTAGCCATTCCATTATGATTTTTATTTTATCTGGGTCGACAACAATCCCATCCATGGTTATGCTGTGTTCGAAATATTGAATTTGTTCCTTAAAGAAATCACATTTGTTGTACTTGGTTTACAGCTGATGCTCCCTCAAGGTTTGCAGGACAATTCGTAGGTGTTCCTTATGCTCTTCTATGTCTTGGGAATAGACCAATATATCATCAATAAAGATCAGTACAAAATTTTTCAAATATTGAAGAAAAATGTTGTTCATTAGACACATAAAAGTCGCAGGAGCATTGCTTAGCCCAAACAGTAACACAATGAACTCCTAACGCCCATAGCGATTTCTAAAGGTTGTTTTTCCTATATCTTCTTCTTTTATCCTAATTTAATGGTACATGTTGTGATATTCAACAACCCCCCAATTTATTAATATAATAAATAATATTCTTTTAATAGATGGGGACCCTTAATAAAATCCTTCCAAAAAAAAATAGTATTTAGACACTTTCTTTTAAATTTTTGGAATAAAATAAGATATCAAGTCAAAACCCTTTGTGAAAGCTAACATTACTTGACTTTTCACATATCGCTAAATCGAGTGTGTCAAAATACTTATTAGTAAGAAAAACTTGCGAAATGTGATCTAATGGAAACACCATGCTTAACCTAGCTATCATTCATCTTTTCATTAAAAACTAGGTCCTAAGGCATTTCCTCTCGAAATAAAGCCTGTATCACATATCGTAATTCACAAATGGTGCACCATCACGAAGTATGTTGAATCATGCAAAATGGGATATTACAATGCGATGGTTAACCTTATCCCATCGCATTAGAAATACTTAAGAAAGGTTTTAAATCTTACAAACCATGTGATGTTGCAAAATGCAATAAAAACCTAGACCCGATTGGAGCCTATGTTATAAAGTAACGTTTAAGTCCGTTACGCAAATGAAAAGCAATTTATAAGTTAAATCCAATTAAATAAGCTACGATTTAAAAAACAATAAAGAATTTCTCGTATCTCGCATCCCACAGAAACCAAAGGAACTTTAAAGAAAGTGCATAATAAAACTGTGATAATGTGATTTGCGATATTGCATCAAAATCGCAAAATCAACATTTTCGCAAATCAAAGCTCGCAAGCTTAAAAGGTTTTCTTCCAGTTTTACGATGCGGAACACTAATGAGCAATAAAGGTAGCGATAACAAATCATTAGTGGTCATTTAACATGGGTTAATGGCATTTATGTTTGAAAAGAGGCTCAATGTGATACGAAATCTTTTCATCTACGTTTAACTAGTCCTCCTTTCTTATCACCTTTTCAAGGTTATTTGTATCATTCACTCTTATTTCATTCTCGTTTGTGTCTATCTGATAGCTTTTTCTTTTCTCCATTTCAGGAAAAATCCACAATAAGAATCGTTAGGAGAAATGGTGAAGAAGGGAAAGGTTGCCATGTCTAAAAATTCAGAAATGATCCCTCTATTCTCTGATACTACGTGCAGTATAGACAGAGGAACTTCAACATGGAAAGCCATGTAATATTTGTTAGAAGAAGTGAAACCAAGGCCTCTAGTAGCAAAGGCCACAGCTGATGCCCATGTTTCCTCTGACACCTCTTACTTCGAGACAACATGCTCATTTATACACCGCATAGCCACAAGGCTGAAGATAATCCCATACACAGATATGGTCAAGTGGATAATTGATGTGGTGGATGTCTTAGATAGAGAGTTCAAGAATAGCAGACATGAGGTTATGGGATCTTTTTCAGCAGAGAGCCTACGGCTTATGTATAATCTACCAGAGCCACAAAATCTCTACAATAAATAGTTCCTTGACAAATTTTTGAAGGAGAATGAAGACCCAGTAGACGTTACATAGGCCTGGACAAAAAATGAAATCAATATCAGAATAAAATGGGTATGTATTCTATGAAATCTATTTCACCCACTTATGGTTTTGCAGTAGTCATGCTATGTAGATTGTTTAGTAAGCCCTATAGTACCAATTTTTCCCAAGAGTGGTTGCCATTAATAGAAGCAGTTGTGAACACAACAATAATGAATTGGGCTCAAATTTTGTCTGATGATTTGGTGAAATCCATTATGGAGTATAGGAGAAAGAGGAGTCCCTCTTTAAGAGTTTATCCCCAATTTTTCATGAGTGCCTTCGTAATGGACGCAATCTATTTTAGATCTAAATTTCCTATCATTGGATGGAAGTGAACTTTGAAAGACCTACTTCCTATCCACGTGTACCATAAGAGTTTGTGGGAGTCTTAGTTTCACACCCATTTTTACAAAATTCATCAAGGAGTTATGTTACCCATCCATAAACAAGTCTACAATGCAACCGCCCCTAGGTTTTCCAAAGAAGTTGAAGTGGATATTTTTCCTGCATCCAGATGGTTTGGGGAGGAGACATTTACCTATATCAGAGTATTTGGGAGCATTTCTTCACCGCATGTCCTCACATACTATGTCCCTGACAAGTTAATGGCTAGGGAGATAGCCTACCAAATGGTAGGGGAAGGTGGCATGAGAAAAGGGTTGAAAGAACAGAAGAAGGAAATTTGGTCCACATTTCCATTGCAATGTGGTGCGTTTTCACTACATGATTTTGGACATGCATACAAAGAGGCAGACATTACGAAATCTCTGTAATTAGTTACATTCCCAGGAAGGAAGTATGACCCAAATGGCACTGTTAAGGACTTCACTACTAGGGTGAAAGTGAAATCGTTCACCCATGAGGAAGACGCCTTCGATGACCTCTTCCTAAAAAAAGAAACATTTTCAGATGTGACGCATATGGAATCACTCCTTTTTTCCCTAGATGATGTTGAAGCTTTTCGTGTGTACAAAAAGAGGGACCTACTATAGATTGAACCAATAAGGGAGCCAACTCCCAGTGTAATCTTAGATGACAACTCTAGAGAAAATTCCAAAGCAGAGACCCAAGAGAGATCTACTCATAAGTCAGAGCACTTAGAGAAGCGGTCTCAAAATGGGGGATGCAAAAAAAATAAAGAGTCCGAAAGGGACACAACCAAAACTATAGAAGAAATAACCGAGCAAACCTTGGCAAAGAAACAAGGAGAAATTCACTCCACTTCCACTTAGTCAGAAAAACCCCAATTATTAATTTGGAGAAGGAATGGGATCATTTCAACAAGAAGCTTCATACACATGAACAAACATCTAAGATGCATACTCCACAACACAGGTCAACTCAAAAAATAATAATGGAGAAAACTGTAGGCACTCAGGATGTTGAGGTCATTACTGTTACCCCCACTTCAAAAATTATTTTGAGAATTGACGAAATTCCTCCATTAGATGTGTTTTATAGCCCTGGTCACAAAGCTATCATTAAGAGATAGAAGAAGAAGAGGAAGCTAGATGCTGCAGCTAATACGACCGCAGAGAATGAACTAATGGACATTGTATTGAAAGACTCACCCATGGACCCATCTGAAAACCTCACAAGACTATTGCAATTTGAAGGAGCATATGTTATGACAAATATTGACAAAGTGGCAAAGGTCCAAATGCTACTTAGAGAAAAGAAAAAAAATATTCTACTCTTGGAACAACAATTAGCTCAAGAGAAATCTAATCAACAAGCAAAATTACAGGTAACCCAGCTCCAACAGGAATTTGAATAGATGAAAATACAACATCAGACCAACCTAGTGGAAAGAGATGCAAGAATACAAGCAATGACAGATAAGTATAAAGACAGTTTGCAAATCGATGAGTTCATAAAGGAAGCACTCAGTCTTAACCCCCAACTAATTCAGCAAAAGGAAGTTCTATGCCAAAAAATCTCGCAAATAAGTCCTCATTGCGAGATCAGTGATAAGCTAACAAGGCAAGTTGTCGACATGGCACTTGAGTATGACAAAATGCATAAAATGGTTTCTGACTTGATCACCTGGCAAGAATCAGAAGAAGGGAGAAAGGTTGATTTGCTGAAGCTAGAGGAATCACATTAAGACATCTTGTTCACAAATTGGGATTCATGGCTCAAAAAAGAAGAACGAGAAAAAGCGATCATGGTAGCAACAATAAACATCGTCATAGAATCCATCAACAAAAATCTGCATGGCGCCCACCTGCTTGCAGAGTCTATACCAAGATTTCTTCCAAATGCCAAATAGTTAGAGTAGCAATGGAGGCACGTGTAAAATAAAATGAGGAGGTGATCAGAAAAATGGGCAAGCTAAACTGGGAAGCATACTGACAGTTATCAGTGAAACCATACATCCAGTGGATGACCTTGCAATTCTTAACTACGTCCACAAAAAAAATGGTGCCAGCGCAGATAGACGTTATATTCACTGGGGAGTTGAAATCTGTGAGTGACTAACTGACACAGCTCAAGACTATGACAGATATCTACGATCTCAAAGATTGAATGCAAAGGAGTTAGTCACTTAGTTTATTTTTATTTTAGTTTGATGTTTGCATAATCTTAGGCAGGTCATTTAAACCTCCTCAGCTATTTTTGTAATAGTCTATTTTATGACCTATAGTTTAGTATTTAAACCCGTCTCATGCATTTAGAGAGGGGTCCAGAAATTTTATCAAAAACATTCTTTAAAAGCTGCACTTTTTTACCTTTAAGGAGGTTTTGATGGAATGAATGGAACATGATCTGTTTTCTCTTAAATGTCTAGCATGCTTTACTAAAATGCACTTCTGTACTCTTAGAATATGTTGGATTGATTGGAATTAGGTCAATATTGTTGAATCCCATGAGCATGACTCATCATATATGCTAATTTTTATCTTATGATCTCGTTTTATTTATGTATCAAGCAATAATTCTTTTTTTAATTGTTTATGTGTGAAAGCCTAATTTACAGTTAGCATTATTGCACTTTCGTATGATGTTGGCTTTGACTTTATTCTGAATACATGAACAATTTATATGAGATATATCTTTCACAATCATTTTGGATAACTATTTATCAAAAACGATTATTGTTAAATGGTTTCACTTCTTATTGCAGTTGAATGACCTTTATTACTAATTGCTATAGGACATTATTTTAGATCACATACTTTATTTAATTCCCCGGTATATTTATATTCAAATAGTGTTTGAACTAGGATATTTGCATGTGTTTAGTAGTTTAGATTAGATTATACTTAGCTTGATCATTCTCCCTCGTGACATCGTACATCACCCCATAAAGACTATCAAAATATCTTTTGGGAAAGTAGTCTGATTATCCCCAGTCAGAGCCACTACACCAAATGAAAAAGGAGCTGCTAACCAAGGTCTGGACTAGGTGGTTTTCCCCCATTTTGTAGCAAAGATTTTTGAGGCTTCAACTTTTTGGCACTAGAAGGAGGGTCTAACTATGAATGGAAAGTAAATTCAAATCAACAAGCCATTCTAAGAATAAAACTCCCTCACCCTCACCTCCAACTTCTCGATCACATTCCAAATCTCTGAATCCTAAACAAGAAGTTGTAAAGAACCCTTTAGAACCCAGTATTGTGATTTCAAAAAGGTTAGATCAATCTTATTCTATGGAAACCCCTGAAGTCTAGTCTTTGATCCATAAGTTACAGGGGATTTCAATATCTCAAGAAGAATCTGAGTTATCCCAAGCTACTGTTACTTCTCAATTCTCCTCATCTCAAAGGTTGACTAGAGCACAGAGTGAAAATCTTGGGATTCCCCCATTTTAATTTCCTCTACCAAACCATAAGAGAGCTAAGAAGACACAAATTGAATCCCATAGTGAGGTTCTCTCATCATCACCTCAAACATATTCACTCATTCCATCCATTTCATCAGAAAATCAACCATCCACCTCCCAACTCCAGATCGTGGTTTACATAGGTACTCTGGCACAAACCCCCTCTACACAATCATCTTCAACTACTCAAACATCTTCCTCTACATAGATACCTACGATGGCTCAAAACCCTCCAAGGCCATGGATAAATCCAGGAGTTGTATGGATGGTAGGAACCTTACATCAATTACCAGCCCATCCGGAGAAATGGCTACCAAAGTTCAATCCTGATGATGGCCTACCAGCTAAGGAACACATAAAAAATTTTATGTTGTCCATAAACCTAAATGAAGTAGTGGAAGAAGATGTAGTTGTAAGATTATTCCGTTATACCTTACATGGACTAGTAGGATTATGGTACTTTTCATTACCATTAGCTTCTATTAATAGTTGGGATGCCCTTCAAGAGCAGTTCCTAACCAAGTTCGGACATTATAGATCAACAATTATCCTTATCAAAGATATCTTGAACTTAAAAGCCAAACCTAGATAACAGATAAAATATTTCAATTCTCTTTTCAATAAGTTATTGAATAAAATTCCAACAACATCCAATCCCAGCAATGAAGTCCAAAATGAATGGTACATTTCTGCTCTCCCTTCAAACATGTTGAAATACGGCAACAAGAATATTCCAATTTAATTTGTCCTTGAATTAAATTGTGAATTAAAATCAAATTGAGTCTTATCAAGTACTTGGAGATAATTAATTAATATATTTTAAATTAATTAGTTGGAGAAATTTAAGTTAGAAGTCTTCCTGATGTCATGCAAGAGTTATCCCTTAAATTAAGGACATAAGATTGAGTTATATTTGAGTTGTAATTAGTTAACTCAGTTTATTGAGTTAGGTCCACTTAAATTAGATCCAAACTATTTGAGGAACTAATAGTGAGTTAGCAGTCAGTTGATGCATTAATGCACTCAACTAGTGCTACTCAAGTTAACTGAAGATTCCCTCATCAGAAACTCATGCATGTCTATTCTGAGAAAGATCTAATTGAGATTAATGTTCAAGGATAGTGTACTATTAGTTGCATGTGTTTTGTCATGGAGAAATCTCTTGCATGCAGTCAAGGATTCATCCTTGACGATTGCACAGTTTTGAGGGCTTGGTTTTCCACTTGGTAATAGGAAATCATCCACAAGGAATAGCACAAGGATATAAGAGCTTGGAGGGCAGAGAAGAGGCTCGACAGAAGCCAATATTTCCTGTGAGCATCTGTGAGGATTGTTCTGATTGCTGGCTAGTTGTGAGTGCTATGAATTTGTATAATTCCCATGTATTTCCACCATGTATGATAATACAATAGTGTGGGGTTTTTAGCTGAGGCTTTCCCCAAAGTATTTTCATGTGTATTGTGCCATTGATTCTTCTTCTTCTGGTTATATTTTTTAGCTTGATCTTTAATATTTCTCAAATTGATAGTAGAAGTAGGTTATAGTATTCTGCTTTAATTTATTTTGCATTATTGGGTTAACCTATCATAGATTTTCTACATGGTATCAGAGCTATGAATAGTATACTGAAAAGAGAATTCGAAGTTTGAAGTTCGGGGTTGCAGGTGCAAATCGAATTCATATCATACTTCAAGGTTGGCCAATGGCATTCTATGGCTTGAAAATCAAGTATGACTTGGAAGGTAGCTCAAATTAGATAGCATGGAAAGATAGAATGGAGGTTGTATTAGAAAACAATGGCTTGAATGAATTCATTGATCAAGAAATCCAAATCGAGCTTCAACTAATGCACAAGAGTTGGCTGAGTTGAAGAACTGTGTGGAAAAGGCGAGACAGATCAACCTTGAGGGAATTTGAGACCATAATGTCTTGAGTCTCCATGGGAAGGATACTCAATTCAATGTGGAAGACATTGAAGGACCTCTACCAGAACAATAGCAAACAGAGGAAATTGGCGCTCAAGGATAAGCTTCGAAGAATCAAGATGGAGAAGGGCAATACTATTTCCACATATCTGAACAAGCTCACCACCCGCAGAGATGAGCTTGGCAGTGTGGGAATAACTACTGCTGATGATGATATGGTGAGCCTTGCTCTCCTTTGCCTTCCAAAGAGTTGGAATAGCTACCAGGACTCTGCGAATGGAAGGGATAAACTGTCAGATTGGGAATGACTATGGTCGGTTCTTATGCGGGATGAGATCAAGAGGAGAAAACAAGATGGTTCTTCATCCAATAATGATGATGAAGAAAATTTGGCCTTATCAAGTAAGGTAAGGAAAGGAAAGGGGAAGGCTTCCCATTTCAAATCGAATTCTTCTCATAGAGGGAAGAAGGGTGACATGTCTAAAGTAAGATGCTTTAATTGTCACAAGATGGGACATTATGCGACTAATTACCCACTGAATAAGTCCAAGAAGGGATCCTTGGAAGGATGGGAAGGTGAGGCATTAGCCTCTGAGTTCGAAATGGACTTTACCATCATCGCATGCATGCTATCATCGATTATGGGCTGTGTCTGGTATCTTGACAGTGGAGCCTCATTCCACATGATCAGTGATAAAAATTTATTCAGTGCCTTGGAGGAGAAGGACCTCCAGAAGCACATAGAGATGGGTGACGATGGAAGTGTTGAGGGCCCCGAAATCGGGTCGACAACAAGGGGGATACCCACCCAGTCTGGAACCTGGTTGGCGGCTCCTTGCCCGTTTGGAGTAGCGGGTCTGACTGGGGGTAATGGGACCAGTTTCCCAATATGAAGGGTGTGCGTGTGTGTGTAAAGTTTGATGGTATTGATTTAAAGGTTTTTCTAAGCTAGTATTAATTCTAACTGCTAAACTAACTCTATACTAATATAATCTAATGAGGAAAAACAATACATCTAATCTATGCTAACCCGGGGTGTTTTCTTTTGTTATGCGATCTAGAAAGATTTCAAACAACAGCTGGTAATAAACATCATTCAGCTATTATCAGAATATAAATCAATAAAGATAAACCACTCTGCATAAGAAGTTAGGCAGAACAGTTGTGAACAGCATATCGCATAATTAGTTATTCATATGTCAAGCATAAATAAATGACTCCACCGTACAGAAGTGCCAAATGTTAATACACACATTCATATAGTAACATATAAAGAACTCAGCTGCATATCACTTTAGGAATACTAGCAGAATTTAGTCAAGAGATAAAAGTACCATTTATGACTGACTTCACTAATAAACTTCAAGCAATAATGATTTATTTCTAATTGTTCTAATATCTGCTAAGAGTACAGAAGTGCAACATCAGTAACAGACATTAAAATGCAAACATAAATAAATCTCGATCCATCCATTCATCAAAAACCCCCTCCGAGGGTGCAGAAGTGCATGTTCTGAGGACAATTTTTTTGACAGATTTCCGGACCCTTCTCCAAATGCCATGAGAAGGGTTAAATACTACTAACTAATTAATCTTAATTACACGAATTTAGGGAAACGACTTCAAATCACCGCCCTTTACTAAAAGCAAATTTATTTCTAAAACTTAAATCTAATTTCTGACCGTTTCTGTATATTCTCCTTAGTGCTGTAAACAGTGCAACGTTTGCCTGGGAAGAGTCGGCTGGCTGCCTTCTTCTTTCGCTCGGGAGATAAAAGTGGAAATAACAAGAGTTGGCACCTCCTTCTGACAGACCAGAAGATATTTTCGAAAATCTTTCTCTAGCTGGGTGTATTCGCTGCGTATATATTTAGCACAACCCAGGTTCTTCTCGAAATGATTTTGTTGTTGCTAGTTTTCTTTCTGGTCGTGCGAATGACTGAGTGAGTTAGGAGTCGTGCTGTATGGGCAATTCCCTGTGTCGAGAATTTCTTCCGTTCTTTGTTCCAGGCTTTTCTGGAGCGTCCTCCTTCTCTTGCGCTTCTTTCTCTGCTTTACCAAGTCTGAGCTTCAGGATCTTTTGCAAACACGCTGCTTTTGTGCGCCTTTGACTCTTCGTCTTGGACAGTCTAATTTCATCAATGCCAGTTGGCTGATAATCTGGAATCCGCGGTCCTGCTGCATTCGGCATCCATTTGCGGAGGCATCTTTTCTCTGTTATCTGATTGGCGCTTTCCCCTTTTCCTTAGATGTTTCCTGCATATAGATTTATATCAGTTGCGTGTCTTGCAATCTACGCAAAGAAGAAGGGAAATGAAAAGATTGACATGAAAGAATTAAATTCTAATGAATGCATAATCCTGACATTCATCATGACTTGACTCTTCGGAAAATGCGATGTAATCATTTCTGGATACTCAAGCATGCGGTGATTAATTTCCTTTAAGGCGCACGCTTAATCTTAGGTCTATTGTGTATGTCGGAGAATTCTTGCGATGAGTCTTTTCATATCGCTAATCGCAGATCGCTGATTGCTGGTCACGGTTCACTGATATCGCAGATCGCAGATCGCTGACATCGCAGATCGCAGATCGCTGATTTCATTCAATGGTTTATGCTTCTTAGTGCGACGTTTGCGATGTGCGATGTCGCATATCGACGATCGGCCTTTCTTGAAGATCTTCTTTTTAAGAGCGCTTGGAATGCATGCGACGCGATGAACTTCGCGTCGCTCTCTCGCAGTTTTTCTTTTCGCGCTTGGGGGATGCTTCAGTCTTTCCTTGCGATGCGATTTAAGCCTTAGGGAGAAAAATACAAAAAGTTTAACAAAATATTTTTTGGATTTTTTGTTCAGGGTCCCCCCTTTGCTTGATGTTTATGGCTAATATCAAACAAAGAGGGGGGGTTGTTGATGACCACAACAATGGCGATTCACTGTGAAGAACCAGTTATCTCTGCTTGTTCTATTGCACTTTCACTTCCAAAATAGAAAACTTTTCGTATATCTAAATTTTGTTATGGACAGATAGAGTATTACCCCTTATCCTGTCAATGATGTTTCGTCACAACTTTTATTTCATTCCGATTGTTTGCTTCCTCTGGGTTATTTCTTGTATTTACACCAGACATTACTCGGTCTTTTCAAAGAAAAAATAAGGTCTTCTCTGCGTACTGGCTTTGTAAAATATGCTCATTTGTCGTAGGTAGAGCCTCTGCTGCCCGTAAGCGTCCATAGCCTCGACAGGGTTACCATGTTATCCAGCAATGATCCTTTTTCCTGCTTGAGGTCATTTACAACATTCCAGAGAAAAATCCTTTCGACTCTTTTTCTTTCTTTTTTTTAATTTTTTTATTCTCTAAAGAACAATGTCTTGGTTTGGTGGCCAAATTATGACACATTCATTCACTTGATTTACACTTTTGCTGAACAAGCTGGCTCGTGATGAGACCCCTTGTCTTTTGATTGCAACAATCTTGAGTCGTTGCCCTGTTTTGATAGACAGTATTGGCAATGTCAGCAAGTTATATATCTGTGATCATGATAAGCCGGCTCGTGATGAGACCTCTTATTCTTTGAGATATAGTGTTTTCTTGGATTGTTTCTCTGGATGCTGCGATTTTCCTTAGCAAGGAGGAAGTCATTGTTTTTCCTTAAGAAAGCTCTGGACGACAATAATAGAGTTTTAAAAACAACAGTTTTGTAGAGAATACTTATTTTATTATTGATGATACCTTTCATTGCGTTGGCGTAAAACAATTTTTTGCCAAAAGTTACTTTCATCCCAGATTTTTTGAGGTTGAAACTAACATCATATTCAGGCTAAAGTTAACTCTATCTGTCAATAATAAAAGCCAGATTTTTCGAAAAGTTTTGCTATTTATACAAGTGAAATCAAAATATGATAGATAAATGGTATGTTCCTTCATGAATACTATTTATGATCATTCACAATCAACCTTATTTATAAGAAATGAAAAACTAAAATTATCCTACAAAAATAGAAGAGTGACCTTCTATGGGAAATACATTTTGAGAATTTGTCCATTCACAGGCAGAGAATCTTTCCTGCCTGTTAAGTCCTGCAACACAAAAGTCGATGGGCCTATGACCTCTACAATCTGAAAAGGACCAAGCCATAGCTTCTGGAATTTCGTATGTTTGCCCTTTTCTTCATGAGCCTTATCCCACTTCAAAACTAAATCTCCCATCTGAAAGTTTTTTCTGGTCATTATGTTCGAGTCAAAAGAGGATTTTATTAGCGCTTGGTGTTGAGCATGGGTTTTCTTAGCTTGTTCTCGTTGTTCTTCTAGCTTGATTATTTCCGTTTGTCTTAGTTGTAAGGAGGAAGTAGATATTTCATCAATGTATTGTACTAAGGACAAGGAGGGAATGACTAAGTGAGTAGGAAGAACTGCTTCTCTCCCGTAAACTAAATTAAAGGGAGAAGTGCCGATAGAGGTTTTCTTTGTAATTCTGTCTGCCCATAAGGCGTTTACCAATGCTTTGTGCCAATTCTTTTGGTTTTGGTCGACTGTCTTTTTAATAATCCTGATTAGGTTCTTGTTTGTCGATTCAGCCAACCCATTACCTTGCGGATAGTAGTTGGCAGAATACTTCAGTTTGAACCCTCTTTTGAGCGCGAACTCAGTCATGGTATTTCCAGAAAAATATGAAGCATTATCAAATATTAAGGCCGTTGGCAATCCAAACCTAGTGATGATAAACTGATCTATGAATTCAATAATGTTTTCAGAATTAGCTGTCTTGAGAGGAACCGCCTCTACCCATTTAGTAAAATACTCAGTTGCCGTGAGGATATACCTATGCTGTTTAGAGGAGTGAGGAACGATCTCACCTATTATGTCTAGGCCCCATTGACTGAACGGCTGTTCGATGTTAACTGGCTGCAGTGGCATGGATGACTTCTTTTGTTTTCCTGCAGTAGTCTGGCAGACCTGGCATTTCCTTATGTGATTGTATGAGTCTTTGAACAGCGTGGGCCAGTAATATCCTGCACGTAAGATTTTATGTGTGGTGGCTTCTCCAGCATAGTGTCCACCTGCTGGTCCATCGTGGAGTTCCTGCAAAACCTTTTCGGCTTCAGTTTTCTCAAGACATCTAAGAAGCACAAATCATAATTTCTTTTAAACAGGACATCATTTATGAGCTGGTATTGTTTAGCTTTCAATCTCAGGGCTCTCTTCTTGGTGTGATCTAGGTGAAATGGAGCATACCCGTTCTTAAGGAAATAAATGGTGTCAGCATATAATGATACTGCGTCGTTTAGGCTTACCTCATACGCGTGTACCTCTTCAGACGAGTTTTCAGGGATTTGCGATGCTCCAGCTAACATCTTACAGAAGCCTTGACCTCTTACGATGTGTGCCGGCTTGATCTCCAGGTCGTATTCTTGTAAGGCGGTGATCCAATTCGCTCTCTTTTCGCCCACATCCTTCTGCATTAGGAGGTTTCTTACCGCTGGAAACGGTACTATGACCTTGGTATGGGCCTTTAGCAAGAAAGGCCTGAAATATTTGATTGCTTTGAAAACGGCGTATGCCTATTTCTCTACGTCCGAATAATTGAGTTTAGCACCTTGTAAGTTTGAGCTAAAAAACGCGATTGGAGCTTCTACCTTTTCTTGATTCGTTTGAGTCAAAATTGCAGCATAAGAATTCTCTGAGGCAAACGTGTATAAGACAAAAGGTTCTGAAAAATTTGGTGTTGCTAAAGATGGAGCGTTGATAATGGCTTGTTTGATTAAGTTAAACGCTTCGTGCTCGTCTAGACCCCATTTAAAGTTTGAATTCTTTTTTATCATTTTTTGTAAAGGAGAAATAATACGTGAAAAATCTGGGACAAACCTTTTCACAAAATTGATCTGTCCTAGGAAAGATTGCATGGTCTTTTTGTTATGGGGCATGGGTATCTCGGAAATTTCTTTGATTCTGTCAGGTTCAATGTGAATGCCAGATTTGGACACTATGAATCCTATCAATTTCCTATACCTTAAACATCTTTGAAAGATCTGCTTCAAATCTTTGAGATGGCCGCTTTGGTTCTTGGAGTACACAGTTATATCATCCAAGTAAATCACTACTTATTTATTGACTAAACCTTTATATGCAATGTCCATGGCTCTCTGAAAAGTAGCGCCGGCGTTGATCAGACCGAATGGCATCTTCCGATACGCGTAGGTACCCCATTTGGTTCGGAAGGTGGTTTTTAACTGATCATCCGGGTGTACTAGCACTTGATTATATCCTGAAAATCCGTCCAAGAAAGACATCAACTCTGAGCCTGCTACTGCCTGTAATATTTGCTCCATCGGTGGGAGGGGAAAATTGTCTTTCTGACAGGCTTTGTTGAGATTCCGGAAGTCGATGCAGATTCTAATATCTCTGTTTTTCTTCCTAACAGGTACCATATTGGATACCCATTTGGAATGTCTGACCGGGAAGATTATTCTGGCTCTCAACAACTTATTCAGCTCAGTTTTTATCTGATTTTCCAAGTTGGGGTGGATTTTTCTGAGCTTCTGTTGGACAGGTTTCTCGTTGTCAATCATAGGGATAGTGTGCTGAATGATAGAAGTGTTGTAAGTTTTCAGCTCGTCGTAATTCCAGGCAAAAACGTTTTTGTACTATCGTAGAAGACGGATATATGCTGATTTTTCTTCGGGGGCTAGGCCTTGGCCTAGATTAACGTTTTGCGGCTTCTCATCGGTTCCTAGGTTCACTGATTCATAGTTCAGAGTTGAACTGTAGAGCTTGGCATTAGCTGACCTTTTGAACCGACTTTTTAAGTCATATAAGTCTTCTAGTTTGACCACCGATTTGGGTATAGCATTATCAGTGCTATTTTGTTGTATTTGGTGATCATGACAGTCTTCGTCAATTATCTGGTTTGAGTAGGATCCTTCAGAGGTGAGGAAACTTACGATGTCTGGGTCATCGTTGAATACCCTCCAGTTGGTGATGTTGTCAGGGATGGATGGTTTAAAAATTAACTCTATCGAGAATCTATCTGGACTAAAGTCTTCGGAGGGAATGAGTCTGGAGGCTACGTTAGCTAACAGGTCTGCGCTTGCATTTTGGAGTCTCGGGACTGACGAAATATTGAATCCTATGAAATGTGCAGTGAGATCTTGTACTAAAGATTGATAGTGCTTCAAATGACTTGACAGGCAGTGTATGGTGTTACGTACCTGTTTGACGACGATCTCAGAATCTCCAAAGACTTGAAGATACTTGACGTTCAATCTGATTGCTTTGTATAGGCCTTGCACCAAGGCCTCGTATTCCGCTGTGTTGTTCATGCAATCGAACTCGAGTCTGCATGTAAGCATAGTCTTATTTCCATCTGGGCTAATTAGAACGCATCCTGCTCCTGCTCCCTCGTTGGACTTAGAGCCATCAAAATATAATTTCCAAAATAAAGATGTATTTACAGGGTTATCTAAAAAACTAACACATTTTGAATCATCAGTCTGGGAGAAGTTTTCTATTTGGGACAAAACTGAATTTTCCAAATAAGGTGATATGTGAGCATTGAAATTTCCGAGGAAAGAATCTACCGAGTAGTTGCCTATGATGCTGTTGTTGTATGCTATGGCTTCATTCTCTCCTTCCAAATCCATCACTATGTATTTTTGGTGCAATTCTCGTTCAACCTTTATTTGATTTGGTTTCCCATTGGAGGGTAACCACATGTGCGACCAGTCGGTTGAAAAGTATTCGTGGAGTTTCTCGGACCAGTCCCTGCTAAGAATCAAACCATAAAATTCAGGGATATCAGCCACTAGAATGTCGATAACCTGGCATACCTTGGGGTTAGACGACAGTCTTATGGTCACTTGGTTAAGTTCACCTATCACTTCGACTTGCGATAGATCAAGTTGAACTATGCGCACTGCGGATTTTTGCAGTTGAACATTCAGTTTGGCACATATTGACCTGGGTAAAATATTGGTTGAGGCACCAGAATCAACCAAGCAGTTGTGCACGTTTCTATTAAAGATTTCATAAGTGAGGAGGAAAGGAGGAGTATGAGATCTAGATCTTCCTCCAATCAAAGCGATGTCATTTGGATCGATTTTATTGATCGTGTTGACTGGAGGTCTTCCTATATGGTGGGAAGCTACAACTGTAGGTAAAGGTGTAGTAGGTACGGAATGTAACTCTTTCATCATGATTTTATGTTGGTGTTTCAATTTGCTCAACTTGTACAGAGTGATATTAGCCCTAGTCTTTTTCATGTCATCGATGATGTTATACTCCATTTCATCCGACACTATTAGTGTTCTTGATGGAGGCGTTTGATCCGATTGGACTGGGCTAAATTGGGTCGCTTTAGCAGTTGTTTTCTTTGTTGCGACCTTTTCTTTTGCTGCAGGGCTTGCGCCCTTCTGTTTGGGGGTAGTTTGGGGAGGATCAAGTTGATTTTTGCTTCGTGTGCTAACCGGAAATGCTTCTTGATCTTCTTCTTGTGGGAGGATGAAATCCCACATTCTTTGCAGTTCCACCACTTCTTCATCGTCGGTCTGTGTTTCGATGGTTCTCTCTTCTTCTTCTTCTTCAGATTCAACGTTTGAGACCACATTGGGTGGCTTCGTCTCCATGGGAGGATTTCTTTTAAAATTCCTAAAAGGCTTTCTTGGGGACGATTCTGCTACTTGTTTTCTTATGTCAATCATCTCATTAGACATGGCCTTTAACACCTTTTGTAATCCTTCCATATCGAAAGGATCTTTCGTTTGCTTCTTCTTGGTGTCTTCTTTGAAAGAGATTTTCTTAGATTTACGTTCTTCGATTGCAGATCTCTTTTCTAGGGCTACTACGCGTTTTTCAACTGCTAACGCCTCAGTCAAATTTTCAACTAAGGTTGTCTTGCTTGCCCTATCTACGAAGATGGCCAAGTTTGAAGGTAAGGCTGTGATGTACCATTCACATCTCACTTCCTCGCTGGGTTGGGAAGTAGCGGGGATTTTGTTGAGGATCTTGTTGAACCGTAAGTTAAAATCTTTAATGGGTTCCCTAGCCTCAGCTTTAAGATTGGATAAATCGTTGATCAGTGTCGCTGTCGATCTGTCATCACCGAATTTGGTAAGAAATTGGTTTTGAAAAATGTCCTAGCTCGTGATAGATCCGGAGGGCAGCGAAAAATACCATGACCCGGCTGTCCCTTGCATTGTATAGGGAAAAAGTCGAACCACGGCATCTTTGTTGGTAACTCCGTTGAGATTAACAGAAAGCATGAAATTATTGATATGTTCTTCAGCTAGCATTCCTGTTTCTGGATTGAACTTCGGTAGCCATTTCTCAGGATGGGCGGGTATTGGACTTAGGGGTGGAGGCATTAAAACCGCCCCAGGATTGTTCCATGGAGACTGGGCCATCGCTGAGTTGCTAATTAACAAAAGTGCAGAAGATGATCTCTGATGTTGAGAAGATGGAGATATTATGATCTTCGATGATTGCAGAGGAAGGGTTGTGGAAGATGGATGGGTGATTTGAGGTGAAGATGTGGGTGGTTGACTTCGCGGAGAGGGAGTTGAAATGGACGAAGTGGACGAAAGAGTCTCTCTGTCAGACTCTGGAAGTGCTTTCCTTGCCCTTTTCCTAGTGGGGAGAGGAATTTCAGTTGGCTGGATGCCAAACCTTTCACTCTTCAATCTGGTCAGGGGATGAGCAGGATTGTACTGCGAAGTCACGCTGCCTTTAGATTTATCAGACCTTTGAGTAAAAATAGAGAATCCCTGGAGTTTACGGATCAAAGTTTGAATTTCAGGGGGATCAATGATAAGTTGGTCTGATGTATTAGGGTGTGTAGCAGCGGTGGATGCCCGAGCGACCTCTAGTTCCGAGTTTAATCGTACCGGAGAAGTCGGGGAAGTTGGTGAGGGTGATTTGCTCTCAGAATGGTATTTGGAT
Source organism: Pinus tabuliformis (assembly GCA_031772625.1). Classification (NCBI taxonomy): domain Eukaryota; kingdom Viridiplantae; phylum Streptophyta; class Pinopsida; order Pinales; family Pinaceae; genus Pinus; species Pinus tabuliformis. The sequence continues at coordinate 1,704,788,534 of CM062816.1, read as the reverse complement.
TTTGAATTATGCGCCATTCATAGCTTAGGCCCTCCTTCTAGCGCCAGAAATGTTGAGGGCCCCGAAATCGGGTCGACAACAAGGGGGATACCCACCCGGTCCGGAACCTGGTTGGCGGCTCCTTGCCCGTTTGGAGTAGCGGGTCCGACTGGGGGTAATGGGACCAGTTTCCCAATATGAAGGGTGTGCGTGTGTGTGTAAAGTTTGATGGTATTGATTTAAAGGTTTTTCTAAGCTAGTCTTAATTCTAACTGCTAAACTAACTCTATACTAATATAATCTAATGAGGAAAAACAATACATCTAATCTACGCTAACCCGGGGTGTTTTCTTTTGTTATGCGATCTAGAAAGATTTCAAACAACAGCTAGTAATAAAGATCATTCAGCTATTATCAGAATATAAATCAATAAAGATAAACCACTCTGCATAAGAAGTTAGGTAGAACAGTTGTGAACAGCATATCGCATAATTAGTTATTCATATGTCAAGCATAAATAAATGACTCCACCGTACAGAAGTGCCAAATGGTAATACACACATTCATACAGCAACATATAAAGAACTCAGCTACATATCACTTTAGGAATACTAGCAGAATTTAGTCAAGAGATAAAAGTACCATTTATGACTGACTTCACTAATAAACTTCAAGCAATAATGATTTATTTCTACTTGTTCTAATATCTGCCAAGAGTACAGAAGTGCAACATCAGTAACAGACATTAAAATGAAAACATAAATAAATCTCGATCCATCCATTCATCAAAAACCCCCTCCGAGGGTGCAGAAGTGCATGTTCTGAGGACAAGTTTTTTGATAGATTTCTGGACCCTTCTCCAAATGCCATGAGAAGGGTTAAATACTACTAACTAATTAATCTTAATTACACGAATTTAGGGAAACGGCTTCAAATCACCGCGCTTTACTAAAAGCAAATTTATTTCTAAAACTTAAATCTAATTTCTGACCGTTTCTGTATATTCTCCTTAGTGCTGTAAATAGTGCAACGTTTGCCTTGCAAGAGTCAGCTGGCTGCCTTCTTCTTTCTTGCTCGGGAGATAAAAGTGGAAATAACAAGAGCTGGCACCTCCTTCTGACAGACCAAAGATATTTTCGAAAATCTTTCTCTAGCTGGGTGTATTCGCTGCGTATATATTTAGCACAACCCAGGTTCTTCTCGAACTGATTTTGCTGTTGCTAGTTTGGTTTCTGGTCATGCGAATGACTGAGTGAGTTAGGAGTCGTGCTGTATGGGCAATTCCCTGTGTCGAGAATTTCTTCCGTTCTTTGTTCCAGGCTTTTCTGGAGCGTCCTCCTTCTCTTGCACTTCTTTCTCTGCTTTACCAAGTTTGAGCTTCAGGATCTTTTGCAAACACACTGCTTTTGTGCGCCTTTGACTCTTCGTCTTGGACAGTCTAATTTCATCAATGCCGGTTGGCTGATAATCTGGAATCCGCGGTCCTGCTGCATTCAGCATCCATTTGCAGAGGCATCTTTTCTCTGTTATCTGATTGGCGCTTTCCCCTTTTCCTTAGATGTTTCCTGCATATAGATTTATATCAGTTGCGTGTCTTGCAGTCTACGCAAAGAAGAAGGGAAATGAAAAGATTGACATGAAAGCATTAAATTCTAATGAATGCATAATCCTGACATTCATCATGACTTGACTCTTCGGAAAATGCGATGCAATCATTTCTGGATACTCAAGCATGCGGTGATTAATTTCCTTTAAGGCGCGCGCTTAATCTTGGGTCTATCGTGTATGTCGGAGAATTCTTGCGATGAGTCTTTTCATATCGCTGATCGCAGATCGCTAATCGTTGGTCGCGGTTCACTGATATCGCAGATCGCAGATTGCTGACATCGCAGATCGCAGATCGTTGATTTCATTCAATGGTTTATGCTTCTTAGTGCGACGTTTGCGATGTGCGATGTCGCATATCGACGATTGGCGTTTCTTGAAGATCTTCTTTTTAAGAGCACTTGGAATGCATGCGATGCGATGAACTTCACGTCGCTCTCTCGCAGTTTTGCTTTTCGCGCTTGGGGGATGCTTCAGTCTTTCCTTGCGATGCGATTTAAGCCTTAGGGAGAAAAATACAAAAAGTTTAACAAAATATTTTTTGGATTTTTTGTTCAGGGTCCCCCCTTTGCTTGATGTTTATGGCTAATATCAAACAAAGAGGGGGGGTTGTTGATGACCACAATAGGAAGGTATAGTGTTTCAAGAGTGGGCATGGTTGCTTCTCAGAGGGAGCATGGAGCTCCTCTCACCTTCACATATGTGATGTATGTGCCTCGATTGAAGAAGAACTTGGTATCGGTTGCAATGTTGGAGGACAAGGGCTACAATGTTGTCTTCAGTAAAGGAAATGTGTTCCTAAGACACATAGCCATGGGTCAGACTAAGAGGATAGGGATTCAGGTGAATAATCTCTATAAACTAGAGATAGATGATTATGCAACATTGAGTACAAAAGTAGAATTGGTGCAAAGACAAGACATTGGCTATTTGTGGCATAGGAGGTTGGGCCATTTGCATCATGGGGCTTTGAAGATAATGCAGCAGATATCTATAGGACTTCCCAAAGGTAAGCTTGAGCAAGTTGACACATGCAAAGGTTGTACCTTCGAAAAGTACACCAAGTCTTCCTTTATTGATCGAGACAGTCGAGCAGAGGCTATCTTATAGCAAGTTCATACTGATTTGTGTGGACCATTCTCGATGGCATCCATAGCAAAGAAAAAGTATTATGTGATTTTCATTGATGACTATTCACGTAAATGCTGGATTTATTTCATGCAGAAGAAGGACCAAACCTTCACAGAGTTTTGTGAGTTCAAAGCTTTGGTTGAGAAAGAGTTAGGGAAGAAGATCAAGGCCTTGAGAAATGACAATGGTGGTGATTATGTCTCTTAAGAGTTTAAGGACTTCTGTGCAGTGGAAGGTGCTAAATGAGAGTTGATGACACTTGATAACACACTACAGAATCGAGTGGCCAAGAGGAAGAACATAACTATTGTGGGGGCAACATGGGCAATGTTGCATGACCAAGGCCTACCACTTCACTTGTGGGTTGAGGCATGCAACACAACGATCTATTTGCATAATAAAAGCCTGCATTGCATACTTGCAATGAAGGCACCAAAGGAAGCTTTCTCCTACAAGAGACTAGAAATGGGTCACTATTGCAATGTGACAAAGGATGCATGGAAGAAGCTTGATTGAACAACAGAGTTGGAGATATTTGTGGGGTACACTGATACACCTCACAACTATTGGGTGTACTTGCATACCAGTTAGAGGATAATGGTTCACGGAGATCTCAAGTTTGATGAGAAAAAGGCCATGTGAGTTTCCCTTAACAAGGAGCTCCAACTATAGGCTGTGGAGTAACTATTGGTTCCTAAGGAGGAAGAGCCTCAAGGTAATGCGGAGCAGTCGCATGCAGAGGTTCCACAAGTGGAGATATCCACTGAAGCAGAGTCTTCCAGAGATGGATGGAAGCGCACAAGGGAAGATGACCTATTATTGGAGGATGCGAGAGAATGTGGGAGCACCATCTTCTCAATGCGGATAGAGGAGGTCACCTAAGAGGTACACTGGATACATGGCCCTTGCTGGAGAATTTGTTGAGACCGAGCTATCTTCCTTTGAGGAAGAAGTGCAACAACTAATTTGGGATGATTCTATGGTGGAGTATGGCTCCATGGTTCGTAACAGTGTTTGGGACATGGTTCCAAGACCAGAGAACAAGTGAGTTGTGAGTTCCCATTGGCTTTACAAAGTAAATCAAGCTGCTAATGGTAGTGTGGAGAAGCATAAGGCAATATTTGTTGCTCGTGGCTTTTCACAGGTTGAGAGGATCATGTTGTTGCAGTATATTTTGACAGAGGAGCAAGATGTTGACATTTTTACAAAGGCATTGTGAAAGTGTAAATTCAAGTTCCATAGAGACCAGATCAGGGTGGAAAATAATCCCTTTCTTATTGAGAAGGAGTGTTGAAATATGGCAACAAGAATATTCCAATTTAATTTGTCCTTGAATTAAATTGTCAATTAAAATTGAATTTAGTCTTAACAACTACTTGGAAAAAATTTATTTATTTATTTTAAATTAAGTAGTTGGAAAAATTCAAGTTAAAAGTATTTTTTAAATCATGCAAGAGTTATCCCTTAAATTAAGGAGATAAGATTGAGTTATATTTTAGTTGTAATTAGTAAACTCAATTTACTGAGTTAGGTATAGTTAAATTAGTTCCAAACTATTTGAGGAACTAATAGTGAGTTAACAGTCAGTTGATGCATTAATGCACTCAACTATTGCTACTGGAGTTAACTGAAGACTCCCTCATTAGAAACTCATGCATGTCTATTCTGAGAAAGAACCAGTTGAGATTAATTTTCAAGGACAGTGTACTATCATTTGCATGTGTTCTCTCATGGAGAAAACTCATGCATGTAGTCAAGGATTCATCCTTGATGATTGCGTAGTTTTGAAGGCTTGGTTTTCCACTTGGTAATAGGAAATCATCCATAAGGAACAACAGAAGGAAATAGGAGCTTGGAGGGCAAAGAAAAGGCTAGAGAAGCCAAGATTGCCTGTGAGCATCTGTGAGGATTGTACTGAGAGATGGCTAGCTGTGAGAGCTAAGGCTTTGTATAATTCTTATGCATTTCCACCATGTATGATAATACAATAGTGTGGGGTTCTTAGTTGAGGATTTCCCCAAATTATTTTCATGTGTATTGTGCCATTGATTTTTCTTCTTCTGGTTATATTATTTAGCTTGATCTTTAAGCGTCCGCAAATTGATAGTAGAAGTAGGTTATAGTATTTTTCTTTGATTTATATTGCATTATCGGGTTCACCTATCATAGATTTTCTATATTGTATTGGAGCCGTGAACAATATACTGAGAAGAAAATTTGAAGTTTGAAGTTTGAGGTTGCATGTGAAAATTCAATTCATATCATACTTCAAGGTTGGCCAATGGAATTCTATGGCTTGAGACTCGAGTATGCCTTGGAAGGTAACTCAAATTACATAGCATGGAAAGATAGAATGGAGGTTTTATTAGAAGATAATGGCTTGAAGGAATTCATTGATAAAAAAATCCCAAACACAGCTTAAACTACTTCAGAAGAGTTGGCTAAGTGGAATAAGTGTTTGGCAAAGGCGAGACATATCATCCTTGAGGGAGTTCGAGACCATATTGTTTCGAGTCTCCATGGGAAGGATACTCCATTTTCAATGTGGAGAACATTGAAGGACCTCTAATAGAACAATAGTGACCAAAAGAAATTGGCGCTCAAGGATAAACTTCGAGGAATCAAGATGAAGAAGGGCGATACTATTTCCACATATCTAAACAAGCTCACCACCTGCAGAGATGAGCTTGGCAGTGTGGGAATAACTATTGCCGATGATGATAACATGAGCCTCGCTCTCCTTGGCCTTCCAAAGAGTTGGAATAGCTACAAGAACTCTATGAATGGAAGGGAGAAACTACCATATTGGCAACGACTGTGGTCAGATCTTATGTAGGAGGAGATCAGGAGGAGCACATGAGATGGTTCTTTATCCAAGAATGATGATGAAGAAAAGCTAGCCTTAGCAAGTAAGGTAAGGAAAGGAAAGGTGAAGGCTTCCCATTTCAAATCAAATTCTTCTCATGGAGGGAAGAAGGATGACATGTATAAAGTAAGATGCTTTAATTTTCACAAGATGGGACATTATGTAACTAATTGCCCATCGAATAAGTCCAATAAGGGATCCTCAGAAGGATCCGAAGGTGAGGCATTAACCTCTCAGTTTGAAATCAAATTTACCCTCATCACATGAATGGTGACATCGATGATGGGTTGTGGCTGGTATCTTGACAGTGGAGTCTCATTCCATATGACCGGTGATAAAAAATTATTCAGTTCATTGGAGGAGAAAGACCTCAAGATGCACATAGATATGGGTTACGATAGAAGGTATAGTGTTCCAGGAGTGGGCACAGTTGCTTCTCAGAGGGAACGTGGAGCTCCTCTCACCTTGAAATATGTGATTTATGTACCTAGACTGAAGAAGAACTTGGTATCAGTCACGATGTTGGAGGACAAAGGATATGATGCTGTATTCATTAAAGGAAATGCGTTCCTAAGACACATAGCAACGGGTCAGACAAAGAGGATAGGGGTTCGGTTGAATAATCTCCATAAACTAGAGGTAGATGATTGTATAGCATTGAGTACGAAAGAATAATTGGTGCAAAGCAAAGACATTGGTGAGTTGTGGCATAGGAGGTTGTGCCATTTGCATCATTGGGGTTTAAAGATAATGCAGCAAATATCTACAAGACTTCCCAAAGGTAAACTTGAGCAAGGTGACACATGCAAAGGTTGTACCTTGGGAAAGTACACCAAGTCTTCCTTTTGTGATCAAGACAGTCGAGAAAAGGCTATCTTAGAGTGAGTTCATACTGATTTGTGTGGACCATTCTTGACGACATCTACAGTGAAGCAAAGGTATTATGTTATTTTCATTGAGGACTATTCTTGTAAATGATGGATTTATTTCATGCATATGAAGGACCAAACCTTCACAAAATTTTATGAGTTCAAAACTTTGGTCGAGAAAGAGTCAAGGAAGAATACCAAGGCCTTGAAAAGCAACAACAGTGGAGAACATGTCTCTCAAGAGTTTAAGGACTTCTATGCAGTGGAAGGAACTAAACAAGAGTTGACGGCACCTCATAACCCACAACATAATGAGGTGGCCGAGAGGAAGAACATAACTATTGTAGGGGCAGCATGGGCAATGCTGCATGACCAAGGCCTACCACTTCACTTGTGGGCTGAGGCATGCAACACATGAATAAAACTAACAAACTAATAATACAGTCATAAAATAAATATGAGACATAAAGAAAATCCAGACATGGCGGAAAAGGCCTCAACCTTACAACATTCCTCATATTCTCATTATTAAAATAATTTTTATGAAAGATATAAGTACATGAGGAAGTTTTTCTCAATATAGTGTGTCTATATTGAACAAAATTGGTTGAGATATTTTGTCAACAAAACACTAATCTAGGAGAACTAGTTGGAGAGAATCTCTCATTGTAACTAAACTCCCTAGTTTGAGGAACTAACTCCTAATTCTCAAGATTTGATTTATTTAGTTATAATTTTGGATTTATAATTGTTTTATTATGAGAGTGAGGTTAACATTCCCCCCCAAAGGATAAATCTGAAATAAGAACAAGGAATCCTATTCCAAGTTCTCAAGTTGATCCTCAAAAAACATTGCCTAAAAAACTGCCAAAGCTGGATGCTGAAGAAACTACAATATGAAGAGACCATGAGTCAGCTGCATGTATAATTTATCTCTTAATGTTGCTTGAAAACTCCATCACGTGCAAAGTTTCAAAAAGATCCAACTATCCTTTGCTTGAAATCAACAGCCTATGTCCACTGAAAAAATTTGATGAACACCCACTGGCATATTTGTTTGTCCACTAATAAAATTTCATGAATGCCCATTGGCAAATCTACCGATGATGATCGCCCACTAGCTGATGACGTTGAAATTCAACTCACTATTATTTTTGATATGTTTGAAAACTACTCACTGCTGACTTTGCTATCGATTGAACACTAGAAAATTTCTTGATGCTCACTCACTGATGAAATTCCCATAGTCTGCTTCGCTGAAGTTGTCGAGACTTTCAATTTGACAACCACTATCAGTTTCATTGACATTTTCCCCCCTTTTTCAGCTGAAAGGAGAGACAATTATTTTCACTTGATTTCTAAACTCCCCCCCTCAAGTGTAGGAGAGTTTCACTAGTGTACTCCACTTTTCAACTACAAGAGAGTACCATCTTCATTTTGACTATTGGATGAAATATGTGTGAGTGAATGCGATTGTAAAACTTATACATTCTTCTAACCATGGATGACCATTGAAGGAACTCCATCATTTCATGTGCATGTTGAAGATGCACTTGAATGTCAAGAAGAGTTGTTTCGCTGATGTTCACCATGTCACTAGCTAATGATAAAATCAAATTCTTAATAATTTGGGATAGTTGAATGTGTGTCGCCATGTTAGCTTGCTCCCTATGAATCCAATCTCACTTGTACTATTGCTTATTGCTGATGCTTTAAACACTTGCTAAAGTTTTATAACTTGGTTGCTTGAACTCTTGATTTCATGCTCGCTTGATGATGATCGCTTTGCTTGAATGCTTCACTGAATGTGCTAATTTTAAAAAAGTGAATGGTGTCGAACACTGTCAAAAATGCACCCAAGAGACAAATGACAAGTTCAATCTTGATGACTTAGTTGAAGAATTACTTGACTTAATGTATTCACCTTAACAATTCAAATTAGGGTGTCGGTTAGAACTGAGAATGGAGATGTAGAATTCAGTTAAAAGAATGTTTATCTACAAGTGATACAAAAAGTTTTGATGATGTTGATGTCGTCCTGGCTTGAAATGCTTGATTTTGTAGCATCCTTAACTTGATTGTTTTGATTACATGATGTGAAATGTACTTGCTTGGAAGCTCATCTTATCAAGTTGATGATGTGATGCTTTGTGCTTGTTACTTAAGCTTGATTAAAGGAGCTTGATTAAGAGTTTTTATACTTAAGCTTGCTTATGTTCATGTACTTGTTTAAGCATAATACAAAGAGAGCATTTTGATAATCTAAACACAAGTCATGCACACACATTCATTACACACGGTGTACCTAAGATCCCCTTATTCAATTTCGGGCATATCTAGGATGCAAGCACCACAAAAATTATAATTTTATTGATTACTGGAGTACCTCATTCTTCAATGTCACAACTTTGTCGTGGAAACTTCTCAATGAGAATGACACACTTGCAAAATTTGGAAGCAAATTGTCTTTAAAAACTGCCTGCACTGACTCAATCGCTCTCAAAGTAAAATATTACTTTGAATTACAACAATGAATCTCTCTCAAACAAATTCACTTATCCTTAAGACTTCACAAAATCACTTATTACTCCATTACATAAAAAATACTTTATCCACTCCTTATGTCTCGCAAAAATCATTCATTTAAAAATTATACCTTATTTCTCCACATTTTATCTCTCCATATAAAAAACCTTTATAATGGATTTTATACACTCCCCTTATTAAAATCCATTAAAAACACCAACGAGCTACTCAACATCGAACGCCCAAATTAACTATGAATTCATGTAGTCCATTTACCATAATATTGCTAATCCTCACCACTGGAATCCTCCCATTCATTGAATATGCCTAGCAACCAGTTCAGTTGAAATATCCATGCGATCCTCATGCTACTGAAACAAGATCTTATGCTTTCTACAGCACATATCTCCTAATAAAAATGAAAAAATTTAAAAATATACCTTATCTCCGGGTCAACAGATCGAACCACATCAAACTGGTGTTCATCGTGATTTTACATAGCTAGGATCGAGTCTAGGGCACAAAAATATGATTGGATGTTCTTCGTTAGGTGTGAAGGTGGAATTTGAGATTGATGGGCTTCTGGAAAATGTTGGGTATATTGTAATATCTTGGTCTTCTTGGAGGACCATGGGTTGTAAACGGGGGAACATATAATGCTGGACAAGACATCGTTATAGGATTTGTGGATACAAGGATCAATCCCACTCATCCCAGCTTTCGCAATGAGTCTTATCCTTTGCTTCCATATTTCACTAGAAAATGAGACATTGATCCTTATTTTCCCATTGGATTTTGTAATGGAAAGATTGTCTCAGCCAGGTACTTTGCTACTGGTGCAAAGGCTGAGATCCCAATCAATACATCCAGAGATATTATTTCTCCTTTCGATGCAACTGGCTATGGCAAGAAAATATCTATTCACCTACCTCACTATTGGATTGAATCTCGCAAATTATAGTATTTCTAGGAAGTTGAGGCTGGTTTTTTTCACATGGAACTTTCAACTACACAACCTAAACTATGGCTAGAAACTCAAGAGTGTAAGTTATTTCAAATGGATTCAACTATGGTACAACCAGTGGCATGGCAGCTTGTGCTCGGATCATTGTGTACAAAGCCATTTATCCTGATGTAGGAGTTGTGGAAGATGTTGTCGCAGCAATTGATCAAGCCACTCAAGATTGGGTAGACATTCTGTCATTTTCTATTGGACCAAATGCACCTGCAAAAGGCGCAGTCACCTTTCGTAATGTGTTTGACATTGCACTTCTATTAACCTAGAGGGAAGGCATTTTTGTTGTTCAAGCATCTGGTAATAGCGGTCCATATTCATCGTCCATCTTATCTTTCTGTCCCTGGATTATGACTGTAGGTGCAAGCCTTATCGATAGAACCTATACAAACACTCTAGCAATGGAAATGGTCAGACTGTTATGATTGAAACTTACTCACAACATGGAAGCTCTGCAATATAAAATATCCATTATGAAACAATAAAGAAAACCTTCGGTCTTGAACGTGACCTGACTACCAATATGAATTGCATATTGCTTCACACACATGACCCAACAAAATAAATCAATCTCTGAGCTCATAAAATTTATGCAGATTCAAAATGGTGATTGTATACATCCACAAGATTCTCTTCTCATGGTAATGGTGGATATATATAGGTACTCAACAATTTTTCTTACTTGGTGATAGCGATATCACCTAGATTGACCTCAGGCTAAAGGGAGGCAATGCCAGGGTAACCACAAACCAATCTTAGCCAAGTAGCTAGCCCTAATAGGCTGGGAGAGGGCTGTCTCCGTAAGGATCTCAGTCAAGATGACTGGATCAAGTAAAGGATTTTAGGCTAGGTATAGTAGCACAAAACTTTTGATTGGATTTTGTAGGGGTTTTTCCTGATCAAGAGGAGCTAGGCAGTTTAGGTCTGGGAAATTAGGTTAGAAATGCAGGGTGTTTTATGGGGCAAGGTAGGCATAGGCTTTAGCACATTAGGCTTGATGAGGTGAGGTGTTTGAGACTGATGAGGAGCTAGGAGGAGCATGTGACAATCATGGATCCTTCTTAAACAGTAGAAAACATTAAATGTTGTCTGATTTCCCAAAGGCAAAGCATTGATACAATGGATTCTACCTATCAAACTTAAAAGCATTCAACTAGAAGCAATGAAATGAATGATGGGATACATAAAAAATGTAAACAAATGATCACAAAATAAGAAACTGCACTAAAAATCCATACCATAGGGATCCCATAAAAATAGCTGCAAATATTATTAATCTCCTTGCTAAACTGCTTACAATGATGTAGAATCAAGCTCTGAGCATCCAACTGAATCCAACTAGTAAAATTACTAAGAAACTACATGATATAGGCCTCAAAACAACAAATCCTAGCCTCCGGGGTTGAATCCATGAGAGGAGGAGCAATTGCAAAAAAGACTGAACTGATAGCTAAAGACTAGGGTGGTCAAACTGACTCACCCTAATATGAAGCAAACTAATTCATTACATGCCACTTATGCCATTAATTTGATGTATCTACCCTAGGTAACAAAAAATATACTTTAATTACATCATCATCATGAATTACATCAGTGAAAAACCAAAATCTGAGAGGTGAAAAGTGAAAAAACATAGAAAGAGTGAAAGAATTGGTTGCTTGTTAAGTGCATAGTGCCAGTGTCAAATACGTAGTGCTTGAAGGAAACACGCAGCGCCATCTTCAAGGTGAGTTTTTACTACCTTCCTGGTGTCCGAATTAAGCCTAGGATAGCTTTTGGAAAGCTTATCCTGTCTAGTTTCTAGATCTACCTTCATATTTCAAAATGAACTTGATTTCACCCTCCAAAAATGGATTCTCCCAATATTGGTCAAACGCGCATCGCCTGGTCCAAAAATGAGGCAAAAGAATGTAATTTTTTTGCTAGTTTTTTTCCATTTTTTCCAACCATTTTTTTCCTTCCAAGGCTGGAAACATCGTTTTCCTGACTGTCTTGGTCCTTCTAAATGCAATGGTGGTGGCCATTCCTCCAAATAATGGATCCAAAAAGTGCTCAGTGCTTAGGGCACTGCGCGTTTTGCTAAAAAACTGATATAACAATTGCTTGGAAAAAATAGGAAACGCTAAAAGCCAGAACTGATTTCAGGGTCTTCAAAAATGGTTGACATAGGTGGTGCTGAATCTCACTGAGCATGGAGAGAAGCCTCCACCAACAGGTCAAGCTTATCATTCTCCTTTTAATGAGTTAAGGCCTCAATTTTCGCAGGAGCCCTTTTGAGATTGGCTCTTGCAATTTTTTTTCTCGTGGCATAGTATTTGGCCATTTTTCTTTCAACTTCTATGTTTCTATTAGCTTTAGCTAATAGGTCTTCAAGATGATTGTTAGCCCTCTCAAGCCAATATTCCCTGTTCTCATTCATCATTATGCCAAATTGTTCATTTAAGGTGAGTTGGCTGGCAAGTTGAGCTTCCTTTTCTCTTTCAAGCTTCAAAGCTCGCTTTAGGCCTCTAGTCCTAGGTCTCCCCCTGGCATGTTTTCCTCCATGGGCTCACCATAGTCACCATAGGCTTCCTCAAGTTGGACTTTAAACTTTTCAGCTTCCCTTTTAGCTTTGATGAGCTGAACTTCCATAAGCTCCTGCTTGGTCTCCATTTGCTTATTTTCCTGTTCATAATAAGATATGATGTAATTTTCTCTTTGTATATTCACCTGTAACCCACCTATCAATGCTTCTTGCTCTTTGAAGATCATTCTGGTGTTTTCCTTCTCATCTTCCTCATCTAAGTCTACTAAATCAAAATCCTGCTCAGTTTCATGGGGGTCTTTTTCCTGTTTTTGCATTTCTATTAGACCATTTTTTTCCTTTCCTTTGTGTACCTACTTTGTTGATGAAGAGAGAAAGGCCCCTCCCACAATCTATGGGGAAAACACTTGCCTATTTCCTCTCTAATAAGTGTGCACCAAAGTACCTAAATTAGCCCTTCCTGGCTTGCTTCTTTGACCCTGATCACTTTGTCCTTTGCCACTGTCCCCTTTTCTGTCAGATGAAAGAACAGGTTCATGGAGTGGTGATAATGGAGGTGATGGTATGACTGACTCATCAGAGGAGGATGAATAATGCATGGGCTGAGATGAAGGGATGGAGGATGGTGGATGAGATGATGATGGAATGTCTTGAGTGGAAGCTTGAGTGAAAATGGGATTAGCTATAAATGTACTCCATGCAATGTTAAGATCTTTAAGGTGATAAAGAACTATGATCTTTATGAGGGAATGGTGAAATAAAATCTTCATTTGATCTTTGTGTTCTCTTCTCTGGGCAATGTAAGCCATCTTCTCCACACTCCTGAAAATATAGTAGGGTATATTGAGCATTTTAACCCTAGTGAAATGCATAAGTAACTGGATGTGGTAGGAATAGACCCTAGAGAACCTACCCTCACATGAAAAATATTTCATTACAATCTTCATCATAGGTGCATATCTATCAAGGAGATATGAGAAAGGGAAGTAGCCTTTTCTTTGACTTCTGTACCTAGGTTTGAGGTATGGTTCATAAAAACATGCTTCTATCTCACCCTGCTTGAACCATTTTTCCCCAACTTCTAGAATCCCAGTGGTAGCTAATATGATGGCAGCAGACAATGTGAAAGTTATGCCTGCAAGAGTGACTTGGTTATCTTGAATTTTAGTTATGAAAATCCTAGTCAACTCAGGGTGGTACTGGACTACTCGATCCTACTCAAAAAACTCAAAACACCCTAACCATTTGAAGGTTGTCACTATCATAGGAGATGCTAGGAGATCTTTGAGATCTGTGGGTTCAATCATGAGAATTTTCCCTCCTTTATGAGGCCTTCTCTTCTCTATGTTTCTCTCTATGTCTGATCTCTCTTCTTCACTCTATGGCCTATATTATTCATCAGCCATGGTGTCTTTGTTATGAAACCCTAAGTAAATGGTAGGGGAATGGAAGTGTTTGGGAAGGAAAAAGAAAAGGGAAAGGTATATGGAAGTCCAATGGGTGTAGGGATAGAGGTTTCCGAAGAGGAATATAGGGCATTGATCAGGGTATCTTATGGAAAACAAGAAGCTTGCTTGCAAAAATTAGGGCTAAGAGAAAAACTAGGGTTTTGCAAATGAAACTAACACCAGTCTTGATTTCACTCTTCAAACATTGAGGAAGTAACTTTGAGGAAAGGGAAAATGATGCTTTACTTACTTGCTTAAAGCTAAGAAGGTGTTAGGAATGTAGAAGAGAAAATATGAATGAAATTGGTCAAACGCGTAGTGCATAGAGGGAGTGCATAGTGCCAAAAGGAAACATGCAATACCAAGAGGGAATGCACAATGCTAAGAGGAAGTGCACAACGCTAAGAGGAAAGGTTCAACGCCAAGATATTTCTTCTGATTTTGACCCTTAAATCCAAAAAACTTCTGCTAGGGTTCACTCAATGGGAGCTTAAATGGAAATAAAGGAGATATCAAGGCAAGAAGACCTTTATACATGCTTGAATTTAATTTTTGCTCCTCAAAACCCCCCTTGTCTAATGTTTTGTCACTTTCACCTTTTCACCCTTTTTGTCACTGTTCTTGATTTTCTGACTCTTTTCTTTTTGACAGGTGGATGAATGCTCAATCTTGACTTGAATTTTACAATGCTTGTTTGTCTTGCAGTAAGGAGAAATGCTTTGATGCAGCTGGGATCACTTATTACATATAGAAACTTAAAATTACATATGAAATACAAATAAACTAAAATACTCTGTTTTCACCTCAAAAACATGTTTTTGAGGTGAAAATTATATTAGGTTAAAAGATAATAATTTCAGTAGCTATGACTTTCAAGCCATCATGCTTGATTTATTGATCATCCTCATACCCTTGTTGGCCTTTATTTACACTTTGAAATCAGTTTCTTGACCTTGGTGATGAAACCCTAGACCTAATGAAATCATGCCCTATGACCTAATGAAATGAACTGCAGATTAATTATGAAACATGACTGAAGACAATATGAAGAAGGAAAGCAAGTATAGTCTATGAGGGAAGAGCTGAAGAGAAAACAACCATCAGTGGATTAGTATATCATGAACTAATGGAATGATGCAAAAAATTTCAGTATGGGAATCCTAAAATGAAAATGCAAAGAGCGAATTTTGATCCCTAATGGAAGTATGCAGATACTAACACTAACAGATAGCACAAGTGCTTTCACACCCCAACAAAAAAACCCCTTTTCCTACATAGACTACAACAATTATTCCACCTCAACTTTTTCAATAGATTTCAATGCCAAACAATGTAATGGATCTCCTCCTTGTGGCCAAACTGGTGTGCATCATGCTTCTGCCAACAAAATCAACCATGCAAAAAATTCAGCCACACTTGTTTTCTATATCTATATCTAGCCTCTCATATTTATAGTTATAGGCTCCGATATCACATGAAGGGAATTTAATAAATGCACACACTAAATGACAAGATATATAAATGTAGATATGGCATAAAAGGCATGAGAGACTTTCCTATAGTCCCTCATTTTCATGAATTTTCACTTTTTAAATAATGTTTATGATATATATAAATGCATGAGGAAGTTCATCTCATGGTAGTGTGTCTATCTTGAAAAAACTTGGTTGAGATATTTTCTCAACAAAACACTAATCTAGGAGAATTAGTTGGAGAGAATCTCTCATCCTAACTAAACTCCCTAGTTTGAGGAACTAACTCCTAATTCTCAAGATTTGATTTATTTAATTATAATTTTCGATTTATAATTGTTTAATTATGAGAGTGAGGCTAACAACATAGTAGTTTATTTGCAGAATAAAAGCCCGCATCGCATACCTAGGATGAAGGCACCAGAGGAAGCTTTCTCCTGTAAGTGACTAGAAGTGGGTCACTTCAGGATCTTTGGCTCATCAGTATATTTCCAAGTGACAAAGGATGCACGGAAGAATCTTGAGCTGATAGCAGAGTTGGGGATATTTGTGGGCTACATTGATACACCTCACAACTATCAAGTGTACTTTCCTACCAGTCGAAGGACAGTGGTTCGCAGAGATCTCATGTTTGATGAGTAGAAGGCCATTCGAGTTTCCCTAGAGAGGGAGCTCCAACTATAGGCTGTGGAGGAACTGTTGGTTCCTAAGGAGAAGGAGCCTCAGTCTAATGTAGAGTAGCTACATGTAGAGGTTCTAGCAGTGGATACCTCCATTCAAGCAAAGTCTTCCAAAGATGGAAGGAAACACACAAGAGAATCTTACAGATTGTTGGAGGATGCAAGAGAGAATGTTGGAGCACCATCTTCTCAGCGCAAACAGAGGAGGTCACCTGAGAGGTACACTGGATACATGGCACTTGCTAGGGCATGTGTTGAGACCGAGCCATCTTCCTTTGAGGAAGCAGTGCAACAACCAATTTGGGTTGATGCTATGGTGGAAGAGTATGACTCCATAGTTCAAAATAGTGTTTGGGACATGGTTCTGAAACCAGAGAACAAGTCAGTTGTGAGTTCCCATTAGCTTTACAAGGTAAAGCAAGCTGTTGATGGTAGTGTGGAGAAGAATAAGGCAAGATTTTTTGCCCGTGGCTTTTCACAGGTCTAGAGGATCATGTTGTTGTAGTATATTTAGACAGAGGAGCAAGATGCTAACATTTTGAAAAAGGCATTGTCAAAGTGTAAATTTGAGTTCCATAAAGACCAGATTGGGGTGGAAGATAATCCATTTCTTGTTGAGAGGAAGTGTTGAAATATGGCAACAAGAGTATTCCAATTTAATTTGTCATTGAATTAAATTGTGAATTAAAATCGAATTTAGTCTTAACAGCTACTTGGAAATAATTAATTAATTAGTTGGAGAAATTCAAGTTAGAAGTGTTTCTGAAGTCATGCAAGAGTTATCACTTAAATTAAGGAGATAAGATTGAGTTATATTTGAGTTATAATTAGTTAACCCAGTTTACTGAGTTAAGTCCAGTTAAATTAGTTCCAAATTGTTTGAGGAACTAATAGTGAGTTAACAGCCAGTTGATGCATTAATGAACTCAACTAGTTCTACTCGAGTTAACTAAAGATTCCCTCATCAGAAAGTCATGCATGTCTATTATGAGAAGACCCAGTTGAGATTAATGTTCAAGGACAGTGTATTATCAGTTGCATGTGTTTTATCATGGAGAAAAATCATGCATGTAGTCAAGGATTCATCCTTGAGGATTGCGCAAATTTGAAGGCTAGGTTTTCCACTTGGTAATAGGAAATCATTTGCAAGGAACAGTGCAAGGAAATAGGAGCTTGGAGGAAAAAAAAGAGGCTCGAGAGAAGCCAAGATTGCCATGAGCATTTGTGAGGATTGTACTGAGAGTTGGCCAGCTGTGAGAGCTAAGGCCTTGTATAATTCCTATGTATTTCCACAATGTATGATAATACAATAGTGTGGGTTTTTAGCTGAGGCTTTCCCCAAAGTATTTTCATGTGTATTGTGCCATTGATTCTTATTCTTTTGGTTATATATTCGGCTCGATCTTTAATCTTTTGTAAATTGATACTAGAAGTAGGTTATAGTATTATTCTTTCACTTATATTGCATTATCAGGTTAACCTATCACAAATTTTCTACAAAACACAACTAGTTTCTTCAATAGAGATGCCAAACCAACTTTGGCATAAAACAGAAAGAAGCCATAGCTATAGAAAAATGAGCCTTAGATAAGAAAAATGCATTAGAAGAAAGAAAATACAAGAAAGTGACTTTTAGGGATGAACCCAAGAAAAAACCACCTAAATATCCTTTTGATCTTGAAGGTTTACAAAAAATCCTTAAAACCATGTCCAATGAAATGGTTGATATCAAGAAATATGTAAAAGAGAATTCCTCAAAGAACCTTTCATAGCATACAAAAGAAATCACCCCTCTGATACTAAGCCTGTAAGCACCATATCAAATGCTGAATCGGACGTGGAGGAAGATGAAGTCTCAACAGTTGAACAACAAACAAATGATGAACAAGTAGTCGAGTTACAAGGAATGTGGGATTTTACCCTCCCCGATGAAGAAACACAAGAAGAATTACGTGTTGCAACGAGTAGAAGCCTTGTTGATTTTCCACAAACAAATGCAAAGTAGAAGGTATCAACTCCAATTCCCAAAGACAAAGAAATAGGTAGGAAATATTCATCTAAGCCCACTAAAACTTCTCCTTCTCAATCAAATGCTCCATCTCCAGCTAAAACCCTGATAGTCTCCAATGAAATAGAATATCACATAGTGGAAGATTTGAAAAATACCAGGGAAAAAATTGCCTTTAATGAGCTTAGCAAGCTGAGCATAAGCTATTACTCAAAGAACTAAAAGCATTCGCTACTTCTCCTCTTCCCACCACTATAATCTCACAAGATGCGGAAGAGATAGGAATGCCTCCTAATACCTCATTAGACAGAATTTATCCTACTGATATTTCTCTAATTGGAGGAAGATATAAATCCCATACTCCTCCATTTCTTTTTACTTTTGAAGTTTTCAACAAAAATCTACACAACTGCTTAGTTGACTCTAGAGTTTCATCTAACATTCTACCATGAACAGTTTGTGCCAAATTGAATGTTGAACACCAAAATTCGGTTGTGCGCATTGTGCAGTTAGACCATTCCCAAGTTGAAGTTATAGGAAAGCTCAATCAAGTCACTATCAGACTCTCATAAAATCCTAAATTCTGTCAAGTAATTGACATTCTTGTGGATGATATCCCTGAGTTCTATGGTTTAATCCTTAGCAGAGACTAGTCGGAAAATATTCATGGCTATTTTTCAACTGATTGGTCCCACATGTGGCTTCCCATAATGGCAAGCCAAATCAAATAAGGCTTGACTGTGAAAAACATCAAAAGAACATTGTTACAGAACTTGAAGGAGAGAATGAGCTAGTCGGGTATAGCAGTAATATCTTCGGAAACTACTCAGTTGAATCATTTCTAGCGAATTTTAATGCAGATATTTCACCTTTCTTGGAAATTTTGTTGTATCCATGTTGAATTTTTTTCTCAAACAGATACTTCTAAGTGTGTAAATTTTGTAGATAAGCCTATAGTTATCTCTTTATTTTGGAAATTATTTTTTGATTGATCCAAATCTAATGATAGAGCCGAAGCAGGATGCATATTAGTTAGCCTAGAATGGGAAAAAACAATGTTAGCATGCATACTTGAATTTGATTGCACAAACAACACTACCAAATGTGAAGCATTGGTTCAAGGGCTATATAAGGCTATCAACCTTAAATATAAAACATCTGCAAGTGTTTGGAGATTCAGAAATTGTGATAAAATAGGTAAGAAATACTATACACTATTTTTCTGGACATTTGAAACATTATCAATCATTAGTTGAGGACATCACTTCTCACTTTACAATGTTTAATAATTCCCCTATCTCAAGACTCCAAAATGCAAGTGCTTATCTGCTCACTAATGTTGCATCCAAGCTTATTCCACCAGGAGATTATAGTCCCCATCGCTTTTCTATTGAATTTATTTTCAGGGCGTCCATTCTTGACAATATCACCATTTGGCGAGTCCTTAATAGCAATCCAGATATTGGAAGCTTTATGACATCTGAAGGCTTGTATGATGACCAAATAATTTATGAAGATCAGCATGACAACTAGCTTAAGCAAGAAGCAACTATAAATTCCATACCTAAGTCTGTGGTTAAGCTGGAAGACTTATATGATCTTAAGGACATATTCATGAAGCCCACCCACTCAAAACTCCAAACTTCAACTTTGAGGTTTGAATCAGTTAATCCTGGAAATAACCTTAAACCTCAAAATATCATTCTAGGTCTAGGTCTTACACCAGATGAAAAATCAGCCTTCATTTATTCGTTGAAGAAATAGAAGAATGTATTTGCTTGGAACTATGAATATCTGAATCCATATGCCACTTCTATAATTCAACATATCATCCCCATGATATCTGATGAAGAACTCATGCAACAGAAGATAAGAAAGATTCACCCAAATCTAGAAAACCAGATCAAATCCAAATTGAATAAACTCCTCAAGGCCAAAATTATCTTTCCTATGAGGCACTCAAGGTGGGTTTCTAACCTTGTTCCTGTAAATAAAAAAAAGAATGGGTGATCTTCGAATATGTATAGACTTTTGCAATCTCAACAAAGCTTGTCAGAAGGACAACTTTCCATTACCTCCCATGCAACAGATACTCATATCAGTTGCAAGCTCAAAACTAATGTCTTTTCTGGATGGATTCTCAGGTTACAATTAGATTCTAGTACATCTAGATGACCAACTGAGGACTACCTTTCGAACCAAATGGGGCACCTATGCCTATCAAAAGATGACATTCATACTAATCAATGCTGGTGCCACATTTCAGAGAGCCATGGAAATAGCTTTCAAAGGTTTGGTTAATATATCAATGGTAATCTATTTAGATGACATAACTATGTACTCAAAAAGGCTTAGTAATCATTTAAAGGATTTAAAACAAATCTTTGAGCGTTGTTAGAGGTATGGAATTTATCTCAATCCCAAGAAGTTTTTCTTTTATCTAAGTGAAGGAAAGCTCCTTGGATTTATTGTATCCAAACAAGGGATCCATATTGACCTCGATAGGATAAGAAAAATTTCGGAAATTCCTTTACCTCATAACAAAAAATCAATGCAATATTTCTTGGGTTAGATAAATTTTGTCAAACAATTTGCCGCTAACTTTTCATGAATTGTTTTACCTCTTCAATCCATGATTAAGAAAAAATCTCTTTTTTAATGAGGACATACAAAGCATGAAGCCTTTGATCTGATTAAACAAGCTATCTTGAATGCTCCCTCACTAGCAACCCCAAATGTTTCTAATCATTTCATTTTATATACCTTTTCTTTCGAGAAATAATATGCAGCTAGATTAACACAGGTCAATGATGATAAATTTGAAGCATTAATTTCTTTCTTTAGCTCTAGTTTCGAGGGGGCTGGATTAAACTATTTAGATGTTGAAAACAAGTTTCCGTTGTTTACAAATCAATAAATCATTTCAGACCCTTTCTCCTCAAAACCCACACCAAGGTAATAGTCTCATTCTCAGCAGTGAGAAATCTGTTAATACAAAGGGGTGTAGGAGATAAAAGGGAAAACTGGGTAACAACACTACAAGAATATGACATAGAGATTAGACTAGCCAAAATTGTTAAAGGTCAAGGGTTTTGCAGAATGTTAGTATGAGCACCCAACTTACTAGCACTACAAGATTTA